>JAODKC010000082.1:12153975-12165694 GCA_026777985.1 Mormyrops attenuatus
TTCGGTGCCCCTAACCCAAGGCCATAAAAACAAGGAAAGGGAAGAGTGCTGACAGTGAGACCCAGACTCAGACCCCAAATGATGGCCCTGTGACACTCCCTACCAACCTCAACCGCGTACTTTTGCCATTGGATGAAAATAAGTTACCTGCGATTCCTTCCCATTTAATGAGTCCCTGTCACCTACACCTGCTTCTGTCTTTGACCTGCCGCTACTCACAGACTCGCCAGACCCATCAGTCCGTACCTTCATAAGTCACAACACAAAGCAAGACTCCACTGAAGACCACAGGTCTCAGACAGTGACTCCCAGACCTAAAGAGCTACAGCGACTGGTATAGGGCCGGTAGGGTCTGCTTTCATGATGCCTCTTTGACTCTTATGGAGAGAGGGAAAGTATGAACAGTGCAAGGCTGTCATTTTTCAAGTTTCACGTCATTAACCGCTCTTTAGGTTAGAATTTAATTGTCTCACCATCTGACAGAACTTCATACGCCTCTGAAAGCTCCTTGAATTTCTTCTCCGCCTCCTCCTTGTTTTCCGGGTTCTTGTCGGGGTGCCACTTGAGGGCCAGTTTCCTGTACCTATGTCAGGAGGACAGAGGTGTTTCACTTTAGTGGGGAACGCAGGCCAGGCGCATGCTGGTCAGGAAGTCCGAGGACTAAAAATAGTACAGAAGATGCTACTCACGCTTTTTTGATATCGTCTTGGGATGCATTTCTCTGCACCCCTAGAATGTGGTAATAATCTACCATGTTCTTTTTGTAGGATGAGTCTGTAGGGTAAAGAGAACAACAAGAGATATTCTAGAGATCACTGTGGAAAAGGATGAAGGTGAACATTCCCTATGGTGGAGTTAAGAACCTGGTATGAGAACAGCATAAAATTAGTCTGAACCCATTTACCTTCCACTAAAAGAAAGCACAAAGGATAGATGGTAGACAACAGCGAAATCGGCCCGTATCATGTCTCAAACAAACAGACAGACACCGTGTACTGGGGGGGGGGGGGAAAGAGTTGCTGATGTGAGTATCGCACCAGACAGCAGCTGCACAATTGTTCCCCGCACCAGAAGGATTCTTCTGGACCAGTTGCACAGTAAGGAGTGTCAATTATCACCACCACCCCCCCACAGCCAGAGTGTTACAGGCCAGTAAAGTGAGCTTTACACCACCGTGGCATATCTAGAAGCTGGACCCAGTAGCAAGTAGTTCACAGATAACAACATAACCAAGCAAATGTGCTGCCGCCACAGATCACATCCACCGTGACAAATGGACCCCCAGAAATGTCTCTTTACCAAGTCCAGAGAAAGAGGTAAAAAAAAAAAAAGACTAGTCCTGACACCCTACACCATATAGCCAGAAACACTCAGGCAGAAGAACGAGGCGGGGCGGGGCGGGGTTCGAATCCCAGGGCCAGCATGGTGATTTCACCAGTGACCGAGGCCCTTAAGTGCAAGCCTATTTATGTAACAGATGATTCATATAAAGCCTCCCACATCCTCTGTAACGTTTCCCTAATCGCACAAAGGGACGTTTATAAAACTCGGTCAGGATCAGGAGGCACTGAGATTAAGGGGACAGACTCGCGCGCCTGCAAGGCAAAATGCCAGGGGAGATACAGCAGGCCTATTAGCGCTGTACAGCTACATTAGGTACTCAAATAGAACAGTTCCAGGCTGCTTCTTCAGGTAAATCTCAGCCAGTTGCACTGCCTACAGCGGGTCAGATCTTCACAGTGTAACACCCAGAAACGAATAGAGAGATAGATTAATAAGCGGATGAGTGTCGTGACAATCTGGCAGTCTTGTCCAAAGACATAATATCCCTCCTAGTGTTCCAGCAGCCACTCAGGGTCAGATAACGATGATCACCACAGGGGCATAATTACCCCCTGGGGTGTTTCTGTAAGATGCAGCATAAGACCCATGGCAAGCGCCTGATGGGACAGATGGAGACCCCTTTCTGGTTCCAGTAGCTAAATGCCCTTCTGTCACGGTACTGGGGGGGGCGATTGTCAGACTTCTTGTTGACAGTCACTAGGCAACAGACTGGCACTCCTGACTGACAGGGGACAGATGGGGGAAACTCATTAACGTCGGTGGACAGATACTGGCAACGCACATCCACTGCCGGCGCCAACTCCCGCAGCCCAGCAGGCGGAAAGAGGTGGAACAAAAGCGCATCTGCATGCAGGCCACCGATTGGTCTTGTGACGGCGCGTCTAATTGCTCGAGGCGAGCTGTGGCGGGCGTGCTGACTGGCGGCGGGACTGGAATTCTGGGCGAGGTGTCACTCGCTGCGCGAACTGTACATTCAACGCAAAATGATCCACTACTCAACAGCATGGAAGGACTCAGAAGAAAAAACAGTAAAAAAGAAAGTCTGTAACGTATGACAGTACAGTAACATGACAGTACTCTCTCTCCACACCTCCTCTTGGCCAGGAGGACATCAGCAATTCAGAAACCCCATAGTTTCTGGTCGCTTCATTCCCTCCAGTCCTGTTTACATGATTCCTATTGGGTTCGTTTGGATTGCCGGTCATAACTTCCAGAAAAGTACAGTACTGTGAAAGTCTTAACTAATTAATAAAATTGTTTATTATTATTATAAATTATTAATTGCTCATTATTATTATTGAAGACCTACAAAACATACAGTAGGTTGATGTCAGATCATCGGAAAAGATAGAACAAGAGACAATAAAATACCAATAATAATAATAAAATAATAAAATAATAATAATAATAAAATAAAAATACAATGACAGAACCATTAGGCGACTGTTGAGGTTGCATAATACTACTTTAAAATGTTTAAAAGCTATTTATCCTGGTAGTAAGTGTACGTTATAAATTATAACAACAAACTAACTAAAAAGAATTTCCTCTGTTCTCCAAAAAGTCACCGATGTGTTGTTGGATTGCTGGAAGAATGGCGCTTCAGTTCCCAGATCTCTCCTTTGCGGCATTCTCTGTATTTGTTAAATTTCACCACCAGCTTTCTTAATCAATTAATTAGTTAAATGACTCAATGAGGTAATGATTAGCCAAACACGGTATGCTAATTGTCGAGTAAAAAAAAAAAAAAAAAAAAAATACATGGTGTATTGGATGGTTGTTGGAAATTCTGGGTGATTTTAGGAGAGATTTTGAAACGGCTAAGCCGATATACTTTGACAGGCAAAATAGTTTTATACCAGCAGAAGATCATTGAAGTGTCATCATTTTCTTGGACTGCCTAAGACTTTTGCACAGTACCGCAGTTCCACCTGACGCTACCCCTTTCCACAGAAGATGGACATTATACCCGGACTGCCATTATCACGAGCGATGGGGGAACGGAGCATTTGGCCTCCAGGCCACACAGAGGACGCAAACATCATGGGGAGATTCCAGAGAACTTCCAGTTCTCTCTTCTGCATATTTCAGAAATCATTATGCTGATTAGACCGATATTTTACATTCATTTTATTTAGTAGAAGCTTTTGTTCAAAGTGATGTTCTATTTGCCTCACTAGTACATTACAAACATAAAGCTGTCAAGAGGTCGACTAGGCGTAAGTGCAGCTAGACTGAGCTTCCAGGAATCGCCTGGTACAAGAGTAAGCAGTAGTGGGGCTACGGTGTGAGCTATAATTAGTGAACAGTCATTTGATTGAAGAAAAAAAAAACATGGCTGAAAAAAAATTGTTTGAGGATTATCAAGTGATTCCTCAGGATCCTCTCATGTGAATTCCAGTAGGACTGAAGTTCGTTTGAGGTAACCAAGGTAGTCACAAACAGAAGCCGTTACCATGAAGCATGATTAAAAGGACAGACCATCGTTATATTGAGGTTATTGGTACTACTAAAGCAGTAAATTGTTAACTGGGTATTTTATTATGGCAACAGATTGTACAAAGTTAACTTGTTCCCACGCAGGTTTTGTTGGAAGTCAATGAGACACCTCCTGGCCAATCAGATCCCAGGAAAACACGACGTCACCTTTCGTCAAGACTGCATTGTAAGAAGATCCCTTGGGCGGACTTGAATAATTACAGTCAGATAAAATGCTTCAGCCTTTTGTATTTCTATGAGGGATATACATTTCCTCTGAAGTGAAAAGTATTTGCGCCTACCACACCCATATGCTAACCTGCCGGAACGGTGTGCCGCCACAAGATGTGAATCTTCAAGCACACAAGGTGTGGCTTCTCCTCAGAAGTGTCCTGAGCAACTTTCCTGTTTTTAATCGGCACATTTAGCCAAACACAGCTGTTTCTGGTATAAGGTGAGCCTTTCGTAGCACCTCTGCCTTCCAGTGCCACATTCGTTCTGCATTTTCATTTACATGGTTTCCAGTCCTGTCCATGTTTGACATTCCCCAGAGTAACTGGGGCAACTCTCCGCACACATATAGTAATTAGGGCAGCCTGGGGGGATCACAAGGCTGACTGCGTGAGCAGGAATCCTGCCCACAACGCTGGTGTGCAGGTACCGAAACAAACACTGCATTTCGTTTTTCTTTTAACTTAGTTTATTAAGCATGATCAATCAGCTTACACATCCATAAACCAAGCTTACTAATAAAATGAAAAATTACACCAACACAGTCCTCATACATAGAGATTTGAAAACAAACAAAATAAAAGGAAAAAAGGGGGGGGGGGCAGCATCTTGCTCTATTTTCTCAGAACAATAGAAGCAAAACCGGAGACCATCTCCTCAGGAGTTTCTCTCTCTGAAACCTTAGGTTGTAAGTTGTCCTCCATCCTGTAAAGTTCCCATACTTGATCTTTCCATGACTGAAATGCTGGAACGGTGGGTTTCAACCAATTTACAGTGATTCCCTTAATGGCTGCTACTAGGAGGATTTGCAAAAGGTACATATCATCCCTACGCTCAAATCCCTGAGGGGCAACTCCTAACAGGGCAATCAAAGGATCTGTAGGGATACTTATTCTAAAGACCCCAGCCAATGCTGAGTAAATGTCTTCCCAGCATTTCCTCAGCTTCCCACAAGACCAAAATGTATGAACAAAGTTTGAGTTTGTCTCTCCACACTCCCTCCAACAACTACAGGTGGCTAATGTTCCATACTTCCCTGTTATGTGTGGAGTCCTAAAATACCTAATAATCATTTTCCATATGAATTCCCTCCAACTATTGGAACTAGTCACCTTATGTGCATCTGTACAAATGTCCACCCAGGTTTCTGGAGAGATATCTTGTTTAAGTTCTGTTTCCCATTTCGATTTAATGTACATGGTATCATAAGATTCAATACTCCGGAGGCTATTATAGAGACAAGAAATTGCATTTCTTAGCACTGCATTTCTGAACAGGATACGGGAGTGTGGAACAGGGGGTTGGGTATTCCTCAACTTATACACAGTGTTGTATTTGAAGTTATTCGTTAGCTGACTATTAATACACCTCTTACACAGATGACATGTCACCATTAGTGCCTAATATCGCTCAGATCTTCAGAGAGTCTGCTTTATGTAATGTCCTAGATCTGGGTAACTATGAAATGCATGTCAGTATATCAGGGCTCTTCTCCACAAGTGTTCTCTAAATGTTTTTGGTTTACGCCTGTCCCGCAGAACACAACCTTGGGCTACTTGTCAGAGATGGAGGATACGCCTACCAGTCATACCCGATAACCCCCCGATCCCAACCCCCCGGCCTGGGACTCAGAATAGAGCTGACCTTTGCTATTCTGATGCCAAGATTCAACTGCCCCCAATTTGCTCAGGATTGGAGGAGCCTGAGGTGGAGCCCAAAGCCGCTAGACCACAGACCACCAATGGCAGCGTTGTCATAGTAACTACTTTAGAGGGCACTTTTCCCAGTTACGTATGACTCTCCCCCAAACTGAGAAGGGAAAATTTATATATTATGAATTCCCTCCATCTTTTCTGGAGCTCTATATTTTTCCATAATAAATGCCATCAGTCTATTTTGGTATGCCATTTCTTGCCATTTCTTGCCACATGCAGTATGTGTAGTATTGGTGAACTTAAAGCCCTCATCTAGGATACATTTCTCCATTGTGTTGGGTATGAATGACGACCATCATCAACGGATGCAGGTCTGCACCCTGTGTAGCTTATTCACTGATATTATTATTACCATCAATCAATTATAAAGCAAAGTTTCACGAAAAGTTAGCACATCAGTCCCCCCAGCATGGTAATACACCACACTCTGGCCCTCTTAAACCCCCTGGAGCAGAAACAATCACCCCCACCCACAACACACCCTGCAAGGGTGCTGAAATCCAGTGAAACATAAACTGCCCCTGGTAAACTCACACAATGGCAAGTAATTATAAATGCTATACCTGCTTGTCATGCTTCAGCTGTTCAATTTCTAGTTTAATTTTTTGTTATTTGCAGCTGCTTAAATTATTATTTCAAACTCCAGACTCCTTTTGTAAAGAGCACTCTCAGGGGCGGCTCCCACTCCGAAAGCGGGGATCCATTCCGCTCTTTTCATCGAGGGTCCATTTAAATATCTCCAACCCTTCTGCAACCCTGATCATTTGCCCTTCTGCTGTGGAAAAGGTGACTCTCCACTTTTTTATGTCAATGTACACCGGACCAGACAGACACAGCCAGAGCTGACAGAGTGTTAACAACCCTTGAGCAAATCCCAAATTTATTAACCTTCCGGAGAAACATCAGCTGTGTTCTGTTAATACTGAAGAGAATCCCAAATTCAGAGGTGATCTGGCTTGCAAACTCCCAGGGGTATCTTACAATGGCGAACTTATGGACTGTTTGTCATTTATGGTGAACAGTAGTAACTGTTAAAGATGAAACTCTTGGAAAAACACGTAGTTACCCCAGGACTCCAATGCCACATAATATTTAACCAATACAAACATTCTGGTGATTTCTGTGTATTCATGGCGAATACAGATGGCTTTGTCCTTTGCCGCCCCCCCCCCCCCCCGCAATGTAATCAGTACAAGAGTCACCCTCAGTAACAATGTTCTCAATGTCTCTCTGTGCTGCCCACTTACACTGCCTGACAAAACCAATTGTCCATCACATACGCCAACATAAAAGGACCGTGGACTGCCGACACAGCATAAGTGTCTTCAGCCAATCAATCAGGTTCTATCTAAAGTGATTTCAAGATCAACTTTCAACCGTAAATACACAAAACAGTCCATCTTGTGCTTCGCGGCTGACACTCAGTATGAGGGAGACCGAGAAGAATATTCTCCAATATCAGATGATCCAGTCAGGAAGTTTGGCATTAAGTGGACAGCGCTACCACGCCTGATTGAGAGACCCAGTCTGACAGGGGATTTCCAAAGTCACACTGGGTGTATTGCATAAACACGCTTAATGTCTGGGTAAACGACATGCATCTCCGTCCTCAAGTCCAGGAATCGGAGACCAAACCCCTAGCTTAACAGCTGTTCCAGCCATGGCCTGCAGTTTTCACGCCTAACATATGGCAGAGGGCTTAGGTATGTTACTGAAAGACTTCGGGCTGGAGGCCAAGAATGACTCCTTCATAAAAATCAAGCCATAAGAAAAGATAATGCTATACATGTATTTTCCACCGCAGTGGCAAAACGCTAATTATAACCAAATCATGTCAGTTTACAGTTTTCTTGGTGGGCAAGTAACATGACCGTTGCTTGATTAGTAATTCTAGAGTCACTTAATTAAATATCTCTCCCACCCAAAATCACACTACACAAATACAAGTAACTGAAGTCTGTAAGATAAAGACAATGACCAGAACACACTATTGACCCGTTGCATTCACAAAGTTTAATGATCCAAAGAATAGGGGGAATTATGTTAAAATTTTGCCCTTCCCTGAAACCAGAGCCTATAAGACTGTGGTTCTCTCCGTGAAATCTGCTGTGTAAGTATCTGGATTTGGAAGCAGATGGTTTAGATGTTAAAACCAAAAGGTGAACATGCGAGTCTTGATATGAACACGGGACCAAACATCAGGTGGATCGCAAAATAAGAATAAAGAAAAAAAAAGATTGAACTATACAAGCGACTCTGGGGAATAAAAACACACACTAATCAAATCCATTATACAATGCAAGGTAATTTACAAAGACAAACTATTGGATCCGGGTCAAAGCTGAGAGCTGTCGTGCCAGATGCTCCCTTCACACATTCATTGTCCCCCTAACTAATATGGTCACAACATGTCTTTACACATCATGGCCAACAAGCACAATAAGTAAACAAACGTAGGAACACACCTGCAAATATATGGAAAACCTTACAAAATCGCATTTAACAGCGAACCGGGTACTGACGATAAAACAAATACCAAGTAACAACTTCCAATGATACCTGTTAACGCTGCTCTCTATAAAGTGTATTCTTTTAAAGACCGAGTGAAGCTTTTTGCTTATTTGACCTTCCGCGTAATTACATGGACATACCTGCAGCAACAACACTGCTGCATATTTTAACCTGAGCGGGGGGTGGAAATACCCCCAAACACCTGGATCCAACTGCCCTGTTGCACCTACGACTGGGCTGTCAGCGTGAGCACGAAGCCAAACTACAGTAACCGGTTTGCGGGTGACAGTAGCTACAGCAACACTGTAGTCAACGCGGTGACATTGTAGCAATTGTGTCGGTATTGTAGCAGCTGTCCTAAACGGATTATATGCTGCAAAGACAGGCAGTGTTATCATATTACCACAGCCGTATTTTCTCCGCTCACCGTAATCTTTAGCTGCCGGTAGTTCCTCTGCGGCGTCCTTTGTCCGGCCTCCGTAAGTGACAGCGCCTGCTCGGTTTACCCTAACTAGCTACCTTTTCAATAATTAGCTGCCCTTTTTACTTCTAGCTAGCTGCCTATTTACGGACCTGCGCAGAAGCTCCGTCCCCGGAAGTTGCGTCGCGTGCTCTGCCAGACTCGGCGGGTTTCGGAATTCGGAATTTCCCGAGTTCATATGCTCCGTTCGTGACACGCTGGAAATTGAGGGATACAAGCGCCGAGTCGGACGAGACGTTTTCAGCGCATGCTCTGGTCGGATTGTTTTTGCTTGGAAACTCTTGCGGAAATTCAATGCTCCGATTTACCTGACTTGACGTCATAAAAACTACAATCATGGCGTCCTCCGTCGTGACTGATGAGAGTAATATTACAAACTCCGTTTAATTACCTTTTAACAAGTAATGTGCCATTGTATGTGATGTGTTTGCATTCTTCATACATTAGTAAAGTTGCCAGCGTTACAGTGATTGTAAAGACGTCTGTAATAATTGATATTAGCCCACTTGTCTACTCGAGCTTCATTGATAAGGGCATGATTGGTTATTGATGTGATTCAAACTAAAAAAAATGCTGTCAGGGCGAGCAACTGCAATACCTTGTTTATGTGTTCCTTGTACAGACAACAACAAAGCGCGAAGATGTTACTGCAGGCGTCCATATTGTATTCCGACTTGATAGAGTCCATCTGTGGATGGAGTCTATCACAGCTCCGACTTCGGAGGTAACGGAATACAACATCCAGAGATCATGACGTGTTGGAAGGCCGGAAGAGTGCACTTAGACATTGAAAAACCCCAACCTGAGCGGAGACGTATATACTTAGAAATATATATCAGCGACTGGACTGAATAACGGAAACACCCAGCAACATATGGCAGTGGTGACTTAATGGTTAGGGACGCGCACTTGCACTTGAAAGATTGCTGGTTCGAATTAGCTGCCCCCTGCTATGTCATGATGTCACATATGTTAATTGCAGAGAACATATTTTGTTGTTGTGTGCTGTGGTGTGCCAACAATCACAAGCAGAGGTATTGCTAAAAATTCTGGGCGCCCCAGCCCAGACCAATCCAGTTATTTTCCATATTTTTAGGGCCAACATCCTAACCCCCCCCCCCCCCCCCCACGACACGACACTCCTGATGACAAGTAATTCCTTTCCCCCCAAGTCAGCCTTTTTCTTTTAGCTTTTTAATAACAGCTGTTGTGATCTTACAAAACTGAACACACTGAACATGAGCGCGCACAAGAGAGTAAACTGCCTAGACTAACCCATAAATAGGAAATCAATTTTTTTTCTGTGATTTGAGACGCATAAACGCATTAATTGCCAGTGTAGGATGTACCGTGTACGATATGAATCGGTCTGAAAAGTACAGGATTTTCACAACACAATAATAAACATATCCTGGATCCCTGTACGGCGACAGCAGAAACATGTATCTATCAAAAACCTAGTCTGAATTAATTTCCATACTTTAATGAAAGCATAATCAAGACAAATGCTGCAGGAACAGAGCATCCACTGATTTGATTAAAAATGTACGCCCCTGTAAGATCACCTTGAAGCCTGTATTTTGTGAAGCATGTCATCAACACGCACTTAACTGCAAACTATTCTGCTAATGCAATTCGAATTTCAAATTTTATGCTAATTGCTTCTGATATTTAAGTGATATATTACAGCCAAATCACCTACGCTTAATGTATATTATACAGCACACAAATAGTCATCATGATGCCAAAACCATCTATGTAATTTGTTGTATCGCTGCGATATCCTAATCATTTAAAGTATTACAACAGCACCACCTAGTGGCTATGGCAGTGAGAGTCCCACACAGTCTAATCAAGGGACCAGCAGCTCCTCCATCGAGGGGTCTACACCTGGAAACTCCATCTCTTACGGTCATTTTCTACCCCCAAACACACCTGACAATGGACAAACTTAAAACTGAACAACACGTTTGCCAAAGTTTCCATTCACGTTGAAGGTCAGCCCCCGCAAACCGCCTTTAGAATGCTGCATCTGAAACGTCTTTTCCATGTTTGAGACAGATCGGCATCCACTGACTTTACGAGTTGGTTATTTAGAGCAGGTAATGGACATGGGTAGACATGCTGGTTTGTAATCATCCCAGTGCAGAAACCTGAAAAAATATTTGCCTGAAGGACTGAAAGTGTCCTATTTTCTGAAAAGAAACAATTGGCGTGGAACCCAAACGCACATCCTCCAGCGTTAAAACGGATTCGTTTCACGGTTTATCTCTAAGCAATATAGGCCATGTAGACGGTTCAAGTTTAATAAGTCATGAAACAGAAGGCAGAGGATTTATTCAATGCACAGAGAAAAAAAACTGTACATATACTATATGAAGGACATCAAAAACACATACACATATTCACAAATCCATCATCAGGTGCCCAGCTCTGATAATACGTGTCAAACCAACGCTACAGGAAGGCCAAAGCATTAGCATTCTATTGTGTTAATGTATAAAAGATAACACTCGTAATATAAATCAAACTAGGTGTTTTTCTTAATTCTGTTGTTGCTGTTTGGGACTGCTGCCAGTGAAGATGGACAGGATTTAACAGTCTGGCATCCTCGAGAAGCCCTGGCACGGATGCAGACGGTGGCACTCGCCAACCTGCCACCCCTCTCATTTTATTGCCGTGTCGCAGCACCGCCTGGTGGGCGCAGGTGTGTCTTTGGTGAACGCGCCGTCCGATCCACCGCCACCCTCCCCCAAAGCCCGGTCAGCCCACTTCCTTCCTCTTCACCTTCTTTCGTATTCGTGAGAGCAGCAATGGTTCAGCCGTCGATGTTCTTATTAAACACAAGTAAGGTTGAGTAAAAATGAAAACATTAAAACCCGAGACAGGGGGGGGGGGGGGGGGGGGGGGGGGGGGGGGGGGGGGGGGGGGGGGGGGGGGGGGGGGGGGGGGGGGGGGG
>JAODKC010000082.1:12170100-12199903 GCA_026777985.1 Mormyrops attenuatus
GTGTTGTGGGTTTTGTTGAGATTTGATCGTGGTTTTAATTAAAAAAAAAACCCGCTTTTTTTTTTAAACCCAAAAACCTTTTTTTGGGGGTGGTTTTGGGGGGGGGGGGGGGGGGGGGGGGGCTTACCTTGACCCGTTCCTCAAAGGGGACGACGAACGGCAGCTCGGTGAGGATGGCCAGCTGCCTCTCCTCACACACTGAGAGCTGTGGGGGCTCCAAGCCCACTATGCACAGAGACAGACACGTTACTAATGACCGATTACCCCAACACTTTCCCCTGAGGAACTGTACACACACACTGACACAGTAATACACATACACTTCTACTGCACTCAAACATTCCTCCATAATCTCTTCAGGATATAGACACTGTGTCCCTCTCCCATATAAAAAGTCACCTGTCCCCCTCCCCACTCACACACAGTATGACAATCCCCTCCTCCCCTCCTCCCCTCCACCCCTACTCTCCTAACAGACTAAATCATTGTCTCTCAATACAGTCCTCTGGGACCCCCAGACGATCCGTGTTTTCGCTCCTTCCCAGCTACCTGCCAGACAGTCCACATTTTTGCAAAAACATGACTATCTGGGGGACTTGCACTAAATTACCTGCTATGTGTGTAACCTCATTACACTGAATAACCTGCGATGTGTGTAACCTCATTACACTGAATAACCTGCGATGTGTGTAACCTCATTACACTGAATAACCTGCCTCATGTGTTACCTCATTACATTAAATAACCCGCGATGTGTGTAACCTCATTACACTGAATAACCTGCCTTGTGTGTAACCTCATTACACTGAATAACCTGCCTCGTGTGTTACCTCATTACATTAAATAACCCGCGATG
Organism: Mormyrops attenuatus; assembly: GCA_026777985.1. Taxonomy (NCBI): domain Eukaryota; kingdom Metazoa; phylum Chordata; class Actinopteri; order Osteoglossiformes; family Mormyridae; genus Mormyrops; species Mormyrops attenuatus. The sequence goes on from JAODKC010000082.1 coordinate 12,170,957, forward strand.
TGTGTAACCTCATTACACTGAATAACCTGCGATGTGTGTAACCTCATTACACTGAATAACCTGCGATGTGTGTTACCTCATTACACTGAATAACCTACAATGTGTGTAACCTCATTACACTGAATAACCCGCTAAGTGTGTAACCTCATTACACTGAATAACCTGCGATGTGTGTAACCTCATTACACTGAATAACCTGCCTTGTGTGTAACCTCATTACACTGAATAACCTGCGATGTATGTTACCTCATTACACTGAATAACCTGCCTTGTGTGTTACCTCATTACACTGAATAACCTGCGATGTGTGTAACCTCATTACACTGAATAACCTGCCTTGTGTGTTACCTCATTACACTGAATAACCTGCGATGTGCGTAACCTCATTACACTGAATAACCTGCCTTGTGTGTTACCTCATTACACTGCATAACCCGCTATGTGTGTAACCTCACTACATTAAATAACCCGCTATGTGTGTAACCTCATTACACTGCATAACCCGCTATGTGTGTAACCTCACTACATTAAATAACCTGCTATGTGTGTAACCTCATTACACTGCATAACCCGCTATGTGTGTAACCTCATTACACTGAATAACCTGCTATCTTTCAAACCCCCTTCAATCAAACAAGCTATCATTTGTAAAACATAAGAGGGAGGGACAGAGTCTTGTTGACACAAGGCAGGCAAGGTGACGGACCTGCTCTCCCACTGCCCCCATATTGACGTCAATGACTCCCAACCAGTAGAGGGCGCTCCTGAATTTACCTCAGTGTGCATAAAGGAGGAAACCTTATCCAGGCAGCTTATTTTAATTCAGAAAAAAGAACCTACTGATCAACAATCCAGTCGTGCTCGCTTTTTGATATACATAACTACATCAAAGATTAAGTTGTAATGTCTGTCTCTCACCATCGAGCGTAGACTGCAGCGGTCCGATCCGGCCCATTCGGCGGGCTCTCCACACATGCCGGGCAGACGGAACGTACAGCTGGGTGACCTGTGAGCGAAGAATCAGCCAATCAACAGTGTCTTACCTCCCTACCTGCAGCACTTTAGAAAACTGACCATCTGTGAGCATCTATGAATTTACACGACTGCTGTAGAGCGACCCCTGGAGTCAGCAACCAGAAGTTCAGCTCCAATCTACGGGGCCCCCTGCCATGCCTGCATACCTGCAATGCTAACATTTCACTAATGCTGTTTATGACAATTTCTTTCTTTCTTGAAGCTCGTTGTTCATGAAGTGACATGGTGGCCGTAGCTGCAGCGTGGAGGAGCTCAAAATTGCATAACAGATGGAAGCACTGGATTGACTCTGGGGTGCAGGGATCGGGTACCTTATCGGCTCGGATGTTGACCTCCTCGGAGAGCCAGTGGCCCGCGGGGCAGAAGGGCCGCCTGGTGTCTCTTGCCTTCACCATCTTCACCAGGTTGGTGATGACCTGAAAAGCCATTTCAACGTGTCACCCTCCTTAAAGGAACATCTCATTCGAGAGACAGAGGAGACCAAGGAGATCCACAGTATCATGTATTTGTATGAGACACCCACTTCAAGAATTTCTCTTGGTATATTTTGAGATTTTTAAGATATGAAACCCTAATTCAATGTTATTTTCTTCAGAAGGTGGTGTTAATCTTCCACCATCAGTGATACCTGAGGATTCATCTGAGGCCATTTTACGACCAGGTGCTAAGTCAGCTGACGTAACAGACACGCATCCTGACAGAGCTCTGAGGAAAAGCTCGAGTCCCCCTACAGGACCTGAGCAGCTCCTACTTTAAGGGCTTATCTATAGGCCTTCAAAACCCTGCCCATTCAGGCATAAAACCCATCACGAAGCAAGCAGGCAGAAAGCGGCCAAGATCGCGGCTTGATTCATGATCTGAAGGCAAGCTCAGAGCCTTCCATCCAGAGGTGGAAATTTCAGGTCCAGAAAGTAAAAATCCAGAACAAAATTCCGTTCCAACCAACCAGTTGACTAAAAAGAGTCAGTCAGAGAGCACTGAACTGGTTGGTTGAAACAAAATCCTGGTCTAGATTTTTACGTTCTGGACCTGAAATTTCCACCTCTGCTTCCATCAAACATACTTCTGGATATCAGCATTAAACATATCACCTAAAGGGTAGTGTAGGAATCAGTCTTTAAATTTGCCATGTCCCTGACACCAAGTTCACACACCTTCCAGAAACTTCATTCATCCTCACCATCTCACAGGTATGCAAAGGGCATCACACACTATCTTTCCTCCCTAGAAGACCTACAGATTTGCTGCAATCGCACAAATATTCTAACATATTCTACCAGTGTTGCCACAACACCTCAGTAAACGCAATGAAATTCAAGTTTGAAAACACAATGCAGTAAAGCTGGCACACGGTGTAATAAACAAGCGTGTAAGTGAAACACAAACATCTGCAAAGTGTTTCTTTCCAACACAGATGGTTCTCTTGGCTGCTTTATGCTGACAGACTCCCGAAGAGCCTTGGAAATGCGTTCTGGCTCGTTTACACGGCCATCGCCTGGGCGCTGCGCGAAACACCTGGACCACGGGGAGCACCTGCGAAGCCATCTGTCCAAAACGTGAAGAAACACCAACGCTGCGATGCGGTGAAACGCAACTTCATAAAAACACTCAGGGGGTAAAAACGAATAATCTCCAGACGTCAACAACCTCAATCACCCTGGTGTGTGGCTCAGTGGGCTAAGCCTCTGAGCCTGTGATCAAATTTAAGCCTGGCCTCAACAGAACAGTCACATGTCGGAGGGCCCTTAAGAAAGGCCTTAACCCCCAGCGCTGGGGCGCCGCAGATGGCTGACCCTTCACTGTGACCCCAAGCTTGTTTTCATCTGCATATGTGTCTCATGGAGAGCAAGATGGAACAGATGAAAGGAGAAATTTCCCCACGGAAATAAATTAAATATCATTACACCTGAAATTCACGTTTCCTGATCTAGAATGGATTAAATCTGACCTTTTGCCCTGATACTTTTAGAAACACTTACGTGTGCCGACTTACACATTACCGTATTGGGACAGGACTTGATGAAGACAAAGGTTTCCGTACCGGGTGAACCTTGCGGTCGGGCCTAGAGGGCACCCCAGCTCACCTTGAAGAGCTGCACCCAGCGCTTCTGCTCGGCCTGTATGCGCTGCTGCACGGTGGCGCTAGTGCGCACACCCACGCTGCGGAAGGCCGCCACATACTCCTCGCGGTGCTCAGGCTTGGTGTCCGGGTAGGCCAGTTTGATAATGCCCAGGCAGGCATCTCTAAGGCAGCGAGACAGTGACACCAACTCCGCCGGAGCGAACGGCATCACCGACGGCTGGCTCAGGCCCACAGGGGCGGCATCTGGGATGGCGAGCAGAACTTGGGTCAAATCTTCACCACTTACTCGTTAATAGCCACCTACTCCACTATGCTCCACAGTGCCCCCTTCAGGCCATGCCTGGTAACAACCCCCCAAAAAAACAAAGGCTTTTCTTCTTCCATTTCTTAATGAGCTCTTTTTCTTTCATGTTTGTATTTATGACATATCCTCTAACAAGCTGATATCCTGACAACTAAAAGATGCGCTAGCAAGGCAGCTTATCAGAATATATGATTGATGTCAGTTAGCTTGACTATAGCAGGTGTTTTTTGGGACCAATCATTTTTTTTTAAGGGAGCTGATGTTCCATCTTAAAAAAACATGAAAAAGAACACCAGGGCTGGAAACCATAGCCCCCAAATTCAACAATGGTGCGGTGACGTTTTCCAATGATGCGGACAATGGCGGTTTCCTCAAATGACAGAGCCGGTACCTTCAACAGAGTAGCCGAAGAACTCGCTGTCGTGCACGGAGATGAGCAGGTGGCTGAAGAGCGAGCTGAACAAGTAGAAGAGCGGGATGATGCGGTTGGAGTCCTCCAGGGACATGGGCGAACCCCGCGAGATGACCTGCAGCAGGGGCACCATGGACCTGAGAGGAAGGTGAAGAGGAGCAGGAGGAGGACGGTGAGACAGGCAAGACCAGGTACACCCTCAACAAAATCTTAAGCACCTATAGGCAGCTATACTTCAACTTTATTGGTTCCTATAAAGGACAGACACACCTGAAGAGAACTGCATGGTTAATTAGGATCTACAGTTGGACCATACCCAACAGAAAGGGGAACAAGACAAGGATGTCAAGGAGATGCCAGGGGTTTGTGCGCTAGAGGCCACCGCATGGGTTCTGGCATTCCTGGCCATACTCACATCAAACATCTAAAGGGTTAGACAGGCAAAGGGAGGCAGGGGTTATGGAGAGGTTTAGGTCCTACCCTGTGATCATCTTGGTTGTCATAGATGTTATGAGATGCCACAGGTGCCTCAGGAACCTGCCATTGAAGGCCAAGCTGTAGAGGAGCCTGGAGGGGCAGGACAGAGAAACAGGAGCTTGAAGGCGTCAGTACTATTTGACGAAAAAGCTGGCATGGACCGGCATGCACAGGAGATACCTCGTTACTGAACCAATCACATTCTAATCAAGTGTAACCCAAAGTTCTGTAATCTGATCAATCTGCCATTTATGATTCCACTAAATTAGGACCAAGGGTTGATCAGCAACATGAAGCCCCACCCCTTCAGAGAGTTCAGCTTTGGTGGAAACCCGCTGATCTGGGACGTCCAGGAAAGACCAACAAGGGGCACCTTGTTAAAAAGGTGTCAAATTCCTCATGCGAAGTAGGAAAAGGGGCAACTCAATGGCCCTTTACGCTACATTGAGCCGGGTATCCGTCCACTCCTAGGGAGGCCGGAGGGTGATGCGGACTGGGGTTGTAAAGCTGGCACTGGCTTCCTGCCAATCACGTCTAGGTTAACGACGCCCGCACAATGGGAAAGGTTTGCATCATCGGTAGCGAGGGGCAGCCCCCGAAATGGTTGCATGCTTTGACACTTCTGCGGAAATGTAAAATAAAACTGCGGGGGGAAGTGGCGGCAATTAGGGGCAATCAGCTCCCACACAGCGACTCCAGGCCTAGGCTGCATTTCCACAGTAACTAAGTAACACAAGGCCACTTGTTTTTCAGGTCACACAGTTCCAAAGATGCCCCCCCCCATATCTCTCAGAGAAACAGGGCACTAGCAGCAGCTCAAATATCGTCTTCCTTTGCTGTGAAGTTGATCACCCACACAACACCGGCAGGCAAACGAATACGTGTCAAATTGAAGAAGGGAGGGCGACTGGTAATGTTCTAGAAGGTTCTACGGTGACGCATGTTCTCCTCGTTTTCATAGTGTGACCGTACTGAAATGACTATCGCAGCCTGTATGTTTCTGAGGGACTGGAGCGATTTACAGCTGTGGAGACAAAGCTCCCCACCCAGGAGAAGCGATATTTACGTGACAAAACACGGAGTGGAAGGAGGAACCTGACAAAACGTGACCATAAAAGAAACTTCAATTACAACAATTACAAAATCCCTGCGATAGACTGGCACCATGTCCACTTTGTACCTCTGTCCTGTGCCCTATGCTGCCTGGGATAGACTCTAGCCTCCCTGCAACCCTGACAAAGATAACCAGTTTGAGGATGGATGGGATGGACTACTCCCAGCAGAAAATAAAATGATGGACAAACGGCACCAAAAAGCTCTCCTTTCAGGTTGATAAGCAGACAGGGCCACCATTACAAGCCAATGATGTCACCCCAAACCAAAATCAGGAATACTTCAAACCCTACAGCAAAATGCACATGAAATACATAATTTTTAATATGCGTAGTTTAATTAAGCTGATAAATACGAATGGATTAATAGACATGGAAATAAACCAAAAAGGGCTGAACCTGACCCGCTCACCTGACCCGGGGCACCATGAGTCGGTGCTGCACCATGAGCGTGTGGCAGACAGAAGCCATCATGGTGAACACCTCCTCGCTGGCGGAGTCCCTCCACACCAAGCTGAGGAGGGCATTGGTCTGCTGCTTCGAGTCCAGCTTGCGGATGCACTCCTCTGTGATCAGCTGCACTGACACGCGCCCGTCTTCCTGCAGCCGAAACAGTCCCGGATCCCGTCGCTAACGGTTTAGCCACTCACGGGGCAGAGCTACGTCGCTAAGGGATTAGCCGCTAATGGGGCATACCTATGTCTCTAAGGGTTAGCCAGCTCAGAGAGCAAAGCTACAATGCTAAGAGTTTAGCCGCTCATGGGCCACAGCTACATGGCTAAGTGTTAAGCAGTTCAGAAACCAAAGCTACATTGCTAATAGTTTAGTTACTCATGGGGCACAGCTACGTCGCTAAGGGTTAACCAGCTCAGAGAGCGAAGCAAGTCGCTAAGGGTTTAGCTGCTCATGGGCCAGAGCTACGTCGCTAAGGGATTAGCTGTACTCCTGGCACTGCTACCTTCCCTTCCCATCAGTTCATCACCACACACATGGCTCACCTCTGCAGTTGGCCCAGTCACACCGGCGTCATCTTCGTCCTCTGAGTCGCTGGTGACCTCCTGTCGGACGCTGGTCTCCGACACGGGAAGCAGAGGCAGCAGCGTCTGCAGGGCCTGCAGGTAGAGCAGAAGCCCCTCCTCTGACAGGCGGCCTGCAGCACAGAACCGACACAGCGAGTCAAATACCCATGGGGCTAACACACACCCGTGAGGCACTATACCCACGCGGTACAAAATCCGCAAGGAAGCACACCTATGACGCACTAACAAAGAACTCGCACAGGTCTAGACAGCGGAAAATCACAGCTAAGAAGTGCTAACGGTTTCAAAGACAAGCTATACAACTCTACTAATTAGCTAATTATGCAGCACTAAATGGACCACTTCACCATTTGTTGTTCTTATAGCGTAGTTACCAATTAGTAGTCTATACTACTTGCTATATTATACTAACTTACGCAAAAGGTTCTCTGTTTAAAACATGTAATGTTAAAATAAGCTGCAATTAAAATAATTTAGCTACTAACTCTATTCAATTGCTGATTCATAAACAAGGTTTGTATTGAGTAACTATTCAATATAACTGGAGTCCCAGAATGAAGGCCACTTTTCAGTTAGAGATGCACAGTTCGTAACTTTTCCAGGACAATTTAACAAACCACTATCCTTCAGCTGACACTCTCCAGCACCCTCTAGTGGCATCGTTGCCTTACCTATGTTCTCCTCGCCAACAGCCAGCACGAAGTAGAAGAGCCAGGGCGCCTGCATCTTGGCAACCTCGGAGGTGCCCAGCGTGCCCCGGAGGGAGGCCAGGAAGCCCTCGAACGGGAAGGCATGCCGTGGATCGGCCAGTGCCGGAATGAAAAAGTGAAACATCTGCTCCGTGAAAGGGCCCGTCAACAACTCCTCGGTGAAGACGGAAAACACGTACTGTCTTTGGGGGGGGGACGACAGTGGGAGGGGCAAAGGAGGAGGAAGAAGAGAGGAGAAAACAAGGGAAGTGATTATAAGCAGCACCAGTTGACATTATCTTTTATGATACATTAATCATCTGCATAATCATTTGTCCTGAAATTATTTAGGTCAAAATACACCCCTTAGGTCAGTCGACAAGAAATACCAAGTATCTCTTTCATTGTGTTAAAAATGAACTGAAAACACATACATTACACAACCTCATGGGCGCCTCACACTGGGACAAACTGACCTTGCGCCTGCCGTGCAGGAGGAGTAGGTAAAGTGCAAGGGTTTGAGCGTGTGTTCCAGCAGGGTGCCGGCCAGCGGGACAGACGGGGAGTCGCTGTAATCCAGGCTGGATGGAAGCTTGTGGTTCACCAGGACGTACAGCGACCTGTAGTAACCTGAAAAGCGTGCAGACGGAAAGGGCAACGTGGTCATGAAGGGCACATGGCGACAGAGCTCGGCACTGAGGTGGCTCCCCCTACAGGTGCTCATTTTACGGGCGTTAGATTACCACTAAGAGCAAGGATCCTATGGTCAGCATCAGGAGGTTACAATGGGTGACAGCTATCTCAGAGCATGTTCAGGGAACAGGATTAGCTATCCTTTATTATTAGCATAACATGAATGACAATTATAGTACCACAGTCAGTCCTGCTACAACGTGTGATATCACACCATGGATCTATTTTAATGCGACTGATATAGTAATATTTAAGTCCAACACAATGCGGAATCGCATTTGTATTTGCAACGCAATATGGTCTTAGCGAGAAACACTACTTGCACGCTATCCAAGTGAATGATAGTGATGTCCGATTAGTGAACGAGTTGTTCTTTTGAACCGGTTCTTTTCAGGGAATTGTGCATCCATACTTTGCACAGATCAAAGTCTGAAATTCTAACAATATCTGACAAATTATATATCATATGAAAACACACAGCATCCTTTTTAATTCACTTATATTTGCTTTTCATAGACTGTCTGTAGCCGTGTCGCCTTCAGTGCCCCTCTGCATACCGTGATCTGCTGTATTTGTGCTATGTGCATGCCCGGCCACTTGGTGGCTGCGGCTCACTACTACTGACCGTCGGCAATCGACAAGTTAGCGCGATTGGCACGTTCAGCAGAAGTGGTTACTAGGCGATTCTTATGGGACTCAAAAGACCCATAGAAGATGTTTATGATATACAGACGCTCCTCTACTTACAAACGTTCAACTTACGAACTTTCAGACATACGGACGAAGACGACTGTAAGTCCAAATCGTGTCCACTGGGCTCCCGTTTCCTGTACGCAACGTCAGATTTTTTTTTCCACCGCTCCAGTTCCGCCTAGTACGACTTCTGGCCACTACTCACGCCGCGCAGCAGCATAGCGTGCGTACTCCCAGCATCCTAGTTCTCAGTACTTGCGTACGCCCTTAAAATGATGTTGAATAACAACTTACGAACATTTCAAGTTGCGAACGGCCGTTCGGAACGTATCTCGTTCGTGAGTAGAGGAGTGTCTGTAATTTATGACTATATCATTATTATTTCTTATTAAAAATGCATATAATTACGTTATTGGCCACTTGTGTCACTGTTTTTATTATTTATTTTTTGTTTGGTGTAAGTTACTAGGTTTTGGAGTCGCATTCCCCGAGCACAATTTTTCACAATGAAAATGTGTATTTTAGTATGCGATTTTATCAAATGTGAGATTTTTCAGGAATGCCTTAGTCGCAATGTAACATGACTGGCTGTATATTACACTAGAGAAACTCCTTGGAATTACGCAGGATGTCAACAATAACAGAAAAGTTCTCCTGGTGAAGGGGGGGTAAAATTAGACATATTCTCAATACTCTAAGTTCCTTGAAAATGTGATACTATCACCTACAAACTTGTGGGATGACGGTTGTATGAACGGCTAACTGTTAAAGCGAGGTTCCTCATTTCTGGAGCCTTTCAGTTTCTCTGAATGAAGGACAGCCAACAGACAGACTACTGCACTGTTTCCATGAGCAAGAAAAATTATCTTTGCCTTTCCAATAACCCCCCCCGGCAAAACCACATCAACCAGGGCTGGGAGACACTATGCCCTCTTTCCTGCAGGCCAAGCTTTGGGGGCACCCACCACAGAAAAGGGGTAACTCATATTCAGGGTTGTTGAATAAAACAATTGTATTAATACTCAAAGTATTGTGCTAAATGCAGAAACCAAATTGCAACCACTTTAGCCACTAATACAACCATCTTAAGAGTCCACCTTCGACTGAAAATGACTAATTGGCACCTAGCAAAGGTGCTCGTTGAAATATGAGCGTGCAGGAGCGAGAGATGAATCATCGCCAATGTAAACCATCGACACGGTGAAATCCGGTAGAGGCTGTGTTACCTTTCTGTACCATATAGTGCAAAATCTGCTCGATTAGAGATGCTACACAATTAGCATCTTGGAGAACGGGCAAATAGGTCATCTCCGAGGAGAAAACCTCCAGCATTCGCATTGGCGCTGTGACATTCAGATTCTCTTGTTTACAGCTCTGCAAAAGCCTGGCAGGGGAGAGAGGGAAAGATACGTTGAAAACAAGGCAATTCCCGTCGACACTGCTCCCGCTGGTGATCTTACTGGCGGCTGTTTTCATCATGCCAGCAAATCAAATTGGATGTTGTTATTGGGTCCTGCTTTTCAATGCTTTGTGAAGAGTGGGGGCCAGACTTTCTCTCACCTGCAGCACAATCCCAGAATCCTCTTAATCTGAAAGATGCACGTGTGCTTCTCAGGTCCCGATAGAAGCTTCATGAATTGGGTGTTGGCTTTTACCAGGCACTGGGACATCCATATCTGCAAGGGAGGTGGTGTTTGACAACAAAATATAAGTCCCATTAGCAACTGGAAGCAGGAAGTCTATTACTGGAGTGCCAAAAATACAGGACGTCGCATCGCTCAGCAGGTTAAGATGCTGTGCCTTTGATCAGAAGGTTGCCAGGTCAAATCCCAAGACTGCCAGAGTGATTTCACCATCAAGCAAGGACCCCCAACTGCTTCTGGGATTGTCTGACTTGAGAAAGACTCTTAACCCCCTCACTGGTGCAGGGACAGGGTGACCCCCGTACATTGCGTTGGATAAATGCGCCTGCTAAATTAATAAATATAAAGATATGTTTTGTTCCTCTCTAACCCTTACAAGACAATTAGATTCATTATACCTAATCATTTCCAACCACGATGTTCTACAGCAGTGGTTCTCAACCTTTTTGCACCGCGACCCAACCTTCACCATGCCAGTTCAGTCGTGACCCTATATCAAGTTTAGGTTTAAATTATAAATTTAAATAACATTATGGTCAAGCACGCGGTGCACTCTGCAATCAATGCCTATTGCACAAATCTGATTGGAGGTGCCAATGAATTTTAAAGCATCCGTGGTTTAGTTTCTTGGGTTGGCTGAATGTTCACTAGTTTTGCGCTAAGCATCTGCAGACCCAAGACCCATTTATAGAGGTTAATTCTAGGATTGGGGCTGGGAAATCTGATCTTGGATCAGCATAGGAGCTTGCTGGTTTTAAAATGCTTACATTTCCAACTTTGCCTTTCAGAACTTGACCCATAGGTTGAGAATCGCTGTTCCTGAGATAGCTGGTATACAATTACTTAGAGACACAAAGACTTTGAGCCATGATTTTGACGCTGCTAAGAACAAGGTTTCCTCTCTAATTGGCACAATGGAAAGAGAACTGAGTGCGGATAGAAAGTTCAGTTGAGCCTTACCAATCGGTGCGAGTCTTCGCTCTGCCGATAGAAGAACAGAAGCTGGCGCACTAGAAGGCTGAGGCTGGCTCCGTCGCTGACAGGGACGCCCCCCGAAGACTGCGCTTGGCAGACAGAGACCGAATGATCGAACTCACTCCTCTGAATGGCGTACTGTGGACAAAAGGCAGCAAGCCGTGAATATACACACGTATGTTACATGCACCACTGTTTGAAAATATAAAAGTCTCAAAGAGCTTTGATATGGTGAAATTACTGACTACTTTAATACTAGAGCGAGGGCTGGGTGATATGGCAAAATATTTTATCGCGATAATTTCTTCATCTCAGCAAATATGGATAATTAACACAATACAATTAAAGTTTCTTTACTTCCGGGCTTCATATTTGTTTACAAGTCCTTAGTCCTTAAACAGATTCAGAACGTTAAAGAAGGTAACAAACTGAATGGACTCCAAACTAAATTTTAATAAATAAATCACACAGAAATAAACTTTTTATTGTTGGGGCATAACAGTAGGAAATGCAGACAGCATGATTTGTTGCTGAGCCTCGCCGTTCGTTACAGGGACTCAAAATGGGTTTCTCCCACCCGTCTTGTATTGAAAAATAAAATGCAGTGTCTTGTTTTCTTTTTAACCAACATGGGAGGTCAGATTGAAAGTGGAAACCACAATCGCTGGTGCTGGTGACCGTAAGCACTCGCATTCTGTACGTTATACTGGTTGGCAATGTTTCAAGAGGTAAAATACATTCTTCACCCACACTCAAAGTTTCCTCTGGGGGAGCACTCATCTCCCACATTTCACCAAAACAGCAGCAGGAACTCTGCTCCACTAACTGCGTTTGCTGGGCGAAGGTAATACGTTCTTAGAAGACTGCCAAACGATTGGTTGGAATTGCGTTCTTTTCTGTGTTATGAGGCTGATGTGTGTTATTATAACAGTGCTCCGTATCGTCACTTTACCAAAATTTCTCATCCTTTAAAACTTAAATCATTTTTATCGCCCAGCCCTACCTACTACTACAAGGACATACACGTAGACTAGTTCAGACCAAGACCTGGACTCACCCTGCACTTAAGAAATAGTTTAAATGCCATAAATTATGCTCTAAATCAATGTTTCCCAATCTGGTCCTTGGGGACCCTCAGACAGCCCACAGTCTCCCTACGGGAGCTGGGAGGGAGCAAAAACATGGACCAGTTGTGGGTCTCTGAGGACCAGATTGGGAAACACTGCTCTAAATACACAATCAAGCCAGACAAAGCCTGAATCACCAGACAGAAAAAAATGCATGTTACACACCTGCTGTTTTCTGTCCTTATATCCTCGGACATACGACTGAATAATTATCGCATTTCTCAGTCTTCGCCTTTCGTCCTGGAGAGGAAAAACAAGCAGTCAGCAACAAATTTGTCCGTTACATTTCACCAACTCATTCAGTACTCAAACCAGCTGTCAAAAATTAACCCAAGCTAAACAAAGGATTAACGTGGGTGATCCACGTAGCATCCATGTAGTGTTCCTCAACCCAGTTCTCCCTCCCTGCTCCCAAAACACTTGCCCAGGTATTTGGTGTTTTTCATTGGCTGGGAGCTGGGAGGGAGCAGAATTGTGGATTCCCAAGCGGTCCCCGAGAACTGGGTTGAGAAACGCTGTCTTATCCCACTATAGGAGTGCTTTCTCTAAGACAAAAGGACCACAATGCACTGTCTGGACTAAACGGATCACAGCTAGACCACATTTACAATCCAGGAGCTTGCGTACCTCTCGCTTTTTCCTTTCTTCTTGTGTGCGATGCAAGAGGGAAGCCTTTTCTTCCTTTAAGGAAAACAGGCACATCAAGTTCAGGAAAATATCAAAACAAGCATCACATCTTTAAAAGTTTTATCACGATTATCTTTTCAAAAAGAAAGCAGTTGGTTTAAAAAAAATCGCCCAAGACAATACAAAATGAATAACCTGGTACTCGTAATTCCTAGTTTTGATGCGTCCTGAGAAAACTTTTGTACTATTATGCCACATTTACTTAAGTCTAACCATACAAACAGGAGAAGCTTTCTTTAATGTATGTGAATCTTTGGGCAAGAAGTCTTCAACAGAGCACTAAAAGCCATTTAACTAAAATGACATTGACGATACCATACCTTTTTGCTGGCTCCGCCGAGAGACACTTTGGGTCTTGTCCTGAAATCTCCCTCAAAACTGAACATGGTTTAAGTTTTCATTTAACAAGCTGTTGGCGCTGCGATGCTACCTGAAATGTAGCTGAAACAGAATGAGAACAGAATGAGAAACTGTACTTGTTTTACAGTAAACCGAAAACAATGAGGACAACAAAATAACAATCCTGTTACTCACTAACACCGAGCCCAAGAATGTCCCCTCTCAAACTTAAAATCATTCCTGAGGTGTGAATGATGACTACGGCACTAAATAAATAAGAGGACTCAAACTGCCCATTGGTTACCAGGATTAAAATGTACATATTAACATTATTTAAACACCTACAACCATGTCCAAAATAAGCGGTTAGAAGACAGATGGATGCATGAAGATTATCTAAAAAAGAATATTTGACTTGCTGGTCATCCTAATATAAGGGGATGGTTATTGCGATCACTTGACTAATCGCCAGACTATTTTCGAGCTTAACGAGCATGTCAAGCATCCAACGTTGCGAGTGACTTCACCTTCCTCCAAATGACAGGGTACCCGTCATCACTGCTTTCCTAACACCTAATTGAAATTACTGCACCTTATAATTAAAACCTAATAAAATGAACCCCCCCCTCCACACACACACACACACACACACACACGTGTCTTATGTTAGTAAAGTCACCGGCAATACGCGCACCGTGAATTCAACCCTGGTCAACATGCTAGTTATCCGAGCAGCTTCCAGTGTCACGAGCGATTGATAACGCCTATTTACCATCATTTCGGGGAAAAGCATAACTAGAAGGAGCAATTCAAATACTACACAACAAACGACAGGACTGTCAACATCTGATTCCGTATCACTGCAAATTAGAGTGCGTGCACCCTCAGCGCTCTTCGCTAGATGAATGAGGCAGACACCTAAACTAGCGCTGTTTTCACCTGCCGCTCTCTGTTACCAGGGAAACTTCATCGCTGACTTTGAATGGGTTTCGGGTTTGCGAATTGCCTGTTAGTCTCCGACCATCAACGTACCAAACCTCCCCAAACCTACTGACCAGCTGACTGCAATAAAACACTTTCAGTTTCTTCCCATGTAGCTAGCAAAAATGACTCAGCACAGGCTCCCCGCTAGTCCGCAGCTTATACCATCTAGCTGACGGAGGATGTTTGATTACTTCTCCACACACCAGCGGCGATCCTCTCCAGCCCGTCTTTAGCCAGCCATACAAGTTCCAGTCCTTATTAACACCGATCGCTTTTCTTTATTTTCATCTTTACACATTAGCGAACTTGCTAACAATCTAGCGCTGCTGGATAATCTATCCTGTCATTATTGCGACATATAAGCGTACGCTTCTTTACCTGAAAATGGGGAAATTATCAACGGAAACCACACACTGCAAACAGGGGGAATATGAAACGCTGTAACACAAAAACGAAATCTCTCCCTTTTCCCCTTCTTTTTCCAGAAACACAACACGGCGACAAGGAAGTCCCGCCTCCTGCTATGGCTAATTCAATTCTAATTGGACGGCAACGCTCTTGCCGCATTGTCATTCGCTAAAATATTACAGAGGAACCAGTTTCGGTCAACGCTTCTTCCTTCCAGGGAATGTGTCAGATGCAGAAACTCAGTAGATAAGGAAAGATGTTCAGTCACGATTCAAGAAATAATCACAGCTGGACCGAGGACAGATTGTACCTTGAAGACGTGATGTAGTCGGAAACAATTGAATGTTACGTTGAAATTCAATTTAAATTTGGTTGAACGTCTGCATGTAACAAATGCCATTAGAAAAGCGAACCTCAATGCAAACATAATGCCCACTTCGTACATTAACAGTGTCAGTAATGCAAAATAAACGCTGTATAAATGTGCATCATTTAAACTGTAAAACCAAACAACAGCAACACATTTCGTTTACGCCAGTTAATTTTCAGAATAGTTTGTCCCTTGTCAGGCTCTCGGTTAAGTCTCATTTTATTATCCTGACACTTTTATTATCCTCTTAATCGTAAACATTTGGTCTATGCAATAACAAAGGCCAGTAAATCAGGGAAGACTGATTTACTGTCTACAGTACTTTAATGTGTCTACAGTATTCAGGGCATCTAAATTTGGTCTAAATTTGTTCAAAACCTTAGATTGAGGTTCTCTAGCTGTCCTCTTCTTCCCTCTCAGACGGGATTATGTGTGACTTTGAGAGTTTGACTTCCTTTATATTCCATGTAGACATGATCTCACTCAGCTGTTGTACTCCATCTATTGGTGGTCTCCTAAAAACTTTACTTAGTTTGTCATAACTTAAACCTTATTTTCTCCTCTACTGGGTTTTTAGTTTATACAAAACAGCAGTCCATTACAGGACACACACACAACCATACACTACATGCACTTTAGAGATGCCAATTCATCTAACAGCATGACTTTGGAAAAAAGTGGAGTTCGTGGACTTTGCATGTTCTCCCCTTATTGTGCGGGTTTCCATGCAAATCATCACACATCACTGATGTGGTACAATGTTCAATCTGTATTGTCATGGCTCCTGGGTGGTGGATTTCAATTCCAGCTCACGTTTGTGTGGAATTTGTATGAATATCTCCTAAACCTAAAGAGGTTGCTCATCAGGTCAGCTGGTAAATCTTCTGCCTGTTTAAGTAATACCCTCCACCACCAACATTGGACCTGCTTCCTTTCCACTATAGACTACTAAGATTACACGTTTTTTCCCAAAACCAGCTCAGGGTGACTAACATATAGGCTAGAGCTGAAATGGATATTATTCATTATTTTATTATCATACGTAATGTTACTTTTTATGGCCTGCTAATTTATGTGTGTGGTTGTATTTGTTGTCTGTATTTGCCAATAAACCAAGTAGAAGCTTGTATATACACACGTAGGCCAATATATAGGCCTATTCTCAAACACCCTGAAATTGTAGGCTAATCGAAATTGTATATGGCTAAATATCCACCAGCAGTTGCCAGGGAAAATGAAGCGACCTTATAGGCTATAGTAGGCTAATAATTTTATAGTTATGATACTGGAAGTTATATGACAGCACCATTGCAATATAAAATATTGCATAAATCATACACTTATGTTTGTCATGCCAGTTTTGTAGTTTTAGTCATAATGATTTTTCTCCTATGATTACGGCCGCTATGGTCGCCTCCACACCCCTTAGTAAAACAAACGGTTAAACTACAAACCAATTACACATCACTGAAGCGGAGACGCGCAACCAATCACCTCTGCAGCTTGAAAGTGAAATTCAAGTCTTGCTTGCAAAATTTGCCCGACAAATATCCGGTTTTCTTAAACTAAGAAGGCGACCGACCGGTTAGTCAGGCGTCGCGGCATTGTCATCGCGACGAGACCGCTACTCAGATGGAGAGATCCAAAACCTTTCTCATCGACGCTCTCCTGGCGACCGAACCATCGAAGGCGCCCATCCCGAAACGTCCCCTTTCTGCTTCTGGAAATCGGTCCACTTTTGAATCTAATGACAGCACCGGTAGCTTCTGCAAAACGACTCCACTGAGGATTTCCTCTTGCGTCTCCGTCTCAAAACCAGGCTGTTTAGGTACGCAGCACCCAATCCTTGGATTACATACACCCAGTTCGACGGGCCTCTCCCCCCGGTACCTCTACGGCCACCAGATCTACACCCATTCAGCGGCTTCTTACGGTTATCTCCCTGTCCTGCAGTCTTACACCTTTCCGCAAGTCGCCCACCGGCATCGCCAAAGCGAACCTGTCACGTTTCCTTCGGGAAGTTTTCAGCTGGACCACTGGCTCCGTTTTTCCGCAGCAGAGATGATTGTTCCCAGAATAACAGGTTTGACGTGTAAGTACGCCTTAATATTTTCTTTTAATTCACTTTGCCGTTCAATTATATTGGTGGATTCATTACAGTCTATCATGCATTAAAGCAGGTATAGATCTCTGTGTTGACAATCTGCACTTGGAAGCATATATCAAGCCCATTATTTTTATGAATACAAGCACGCACACACACACGTATTCAGTTTATAGTGCAATTGTACATTTATGCAAAGTGCTTTACTGCAAGCATCCAGTTTGTACGACAACTACGTCTAACAGAAATAACCAGAACGTATAACAGTAGTATTGCTTTTATAATGTGGGCTCGACTGTGCCTGTTTACCAAGAAAAAAGAGTGGGGACTATGTTGTTCAACGAGAGGAAGAGAAACTCAAGGGACAGATAATGGACACTTTGAAAGTGGCAGTGAGGTGTGAAAATTAAAGATCGTAAACTGCGTACAAGACAAAGGCTTTTTGTTACTTTACGCATTTTGACAGATGTTTTTAAAGACATCATGGTGGGAAAATTTACTTTTCACCCGAATCGATTTTATGGAAATGTTATTCGACTCATTGACAATGATGTGAAAAACTCTGCACAAAGTGAAAATTTTAAGGTTCATACTCAAAACAATACAAGTTAGTGATGTAATAATTGGTTGGTTGTGCATTTTTAGAACTAAAAATGACAATTCTCCTATATATGTGAGACTCGCATAATTTCTTTTTTAGATTGAAATGAACACAGTAAACACATCATGTCATATATAGTTTTTAAATATGATTTTTGTCTAAAAAAGGGGTCTTAATAGTTTTACAATCACGCCTGTTTTTACGTTGAAATTTCAAAGCTATTCAGGATGGGAAAACAGGATGTCCCCATACTTCTTTTCCAGATCAGGCACAATCACATTTACCTGGGAAATGCAGAAAACCAAGAACGGCGTTCACCAGAGAGCAGCTCTTGGGGCTCGAGAATCACTTCCGCCTTAATAAATATCTCTCCAGACCGAATCGATTTGAACTGGCCAAGTCTTTGACGCTTACAGAGACACAGGTAAATATATACCATTAAAATGAGTTACGTTCGATCGGTCATTGTGCCCGTCCAAACGATCTCTGAAAAAAAACTTGACCGCGCATGGTGTTCGATTAAAGAAGTACGTTTTTATATAGGCGACTTTTTAATAATTTGATTTATTTATATAGGCATGATATTTTAATGGAGGACGCAGTGAGAATCAGAGCGGGAAATAATGTTTTTTGTCATCTTTCTTAGAATAAGGACAACGTTAAAGGTATTAAATGTTGCTTTTCCAAAATAAGAAGGAACCATTGTTGCAATAATCAAATACAGTAATACAATCTGGATATTTTAAAAAATTATAGATACATTTCACGTTACATAGAAAACAAACGTTTAAGGAATTTATAAAACAGAGAGATTTCGAGATGATTAATTCAAACATAATAGGCCTATTAATTCGTAGACATTAATTGTCTCCTTAAAATATGTATATTCGGGTTTGGTCTTTGATTTGACAAAATAAATTCGCTACACGTCTATGATCTGGTTTGAAGTAACACCACGAACAGATCTTCGATAGAATCTATTTATTTCGGGGTGTATATATATATATATATATATATGAGGAATTTCTCTTTGCAGGTCAAAATATGGTTTCAGAACAGGCGGATGAAGTGGAAACGAAGTAAGAAAGACAAAGAACAAGCGTCAGAAGTTGTTGAAAAACAAAAAATAGATAAGAAAAGTCTGGGCAATTCGAAGCGTTTCAAAGAAGTTGATTTTAACAGAAAAACCAGACTGGCTGACTTAAGTGATGACGACGGAGGTTTCCTGTGTGACTGTTCGAACTGTTCATCAGAAGATGAATTGGATTATGGCGGTGATACAAGCCCACGGCCATGCGAGCATGAGGCTGTGTAGTGAAAACATCTTGGTAAATCCGTCCACAGATGATCTTTTCTTAATACCAGTAGCTGACGAGTTGTGTCATGCTTGCAAAGTATACCGGAAAATGTAGGCTACATTTAACATGTAAAATGTCTATTTTTGTATGTTGCATTTTGTATAGTTCATAAAGGCACCTTGAGCTATTTATTTATATTTCTTACATATTGTATATGCCTAATAAAAATAAAAATGGTGGAAAAGCCTTAGATAATCGATGATGATGATGATGAATTACAAATGGATATGCATAACAATGTATAAACAATATGGATATGTATAACCGTAGTATTGTTATACCTATATATAGTATTGTATAACTATTGTGAAAACAAATCAGCCCGTTCGGACAGTATAGGGCAAAAGGTGCCTTTGATTCGAAGTTCAGCATAAGACGCACGCACAATCGTACAGAAAGAAAGCACCAATTTGTTCCTCGGAGTCCATTTCTGTACCTTAAAAGGTACAATTACCTACGGCCATATGGTGCAACTGGCAGACCCTTGAGGGTACAGCCCCAGTGACAAGGAAAGGTACAAATTGGTACTCTTTTTTTCTAACAGGAATATTATACATGGGTCAATGTCATGGTTAATTCTGATGAACATTTTGATCAAAATGCAGTTTTACCTGGTATTCGGTATTTTTAAACGTAGTCTACATATTTTTTCCCAATCAAAACTTTTGATTGGGATTGACATTTGATTGACGATACCTGTATTGGCAACGTAGAGACGCCTCTTGACCGTATTGCATATAACAACGAAACCGGAGTATCTCAGTTGAATCTCGCGGGGAGACAATGTTGCCCGATGCTCTGGAGGTATGGGGCAACAGTGGTATTCACTGATCCCATTATTATATTTGAACGAACGCCACATTTCAACAATAAAGACAAACGATTTAAAAGCAAGTTGTATTTTATTTGACACGATTTAAATATTCGAAATAATCATATATTGCATAGAAATGATGTTCCCACTTGTGCGCTGCGTTGCAGTGCATTTTGAAAACGCCCTGCTGCACGCAGTTCTCTGCGCTCGCACTCCCATTGGTGACAATGAAGAATGGATACAAACGCATTCCAACGGATTTTTTTACTTCCCTAGTGTGAACATACCCTA
The DNA here is from genome assembly GCA_026777985.1 of Mormyrops attenuatus. Lineage (NCBI taxonomy): Eukaryota > Metazoa > Chordata > Actinopteri > Osteoglossiformes > Mormyridae > Mormyrops > Mormyrops attenuatus. The sequence continues at coordinate 12,191,196 of JAODKC010000082.1, forward strand.
ACAGAAACTGTATTTATTAGTGAAGATTTTGGGACATTGGCCTCCGCAAAGGCCACGTTTTGTTGAATTACAGCCTTAATCGATTAATGCTGAATCGACACGTTTACGGCGCTGGAGTGTATTAGGCTATCCATACTCAACGGGGTGCAAACGAGCAAAACAAATAGATCGCGCGACTCTAAGCACATAAACACAGGGAACCAATTTAAATGTCCATCAGCACCACCCAGGAGGGGAGTTAGGGTCCTTTGAAGGTGCGATCACAGTCAACATCAGCCCATATGAAGCAATGGGTTTTAAGAGATGGGAAAGGAAGCTGTAAACTTAATTTAAGGACGTGTCAAAAACGTGTTAATTTAAGAACGTGTCCCAGTAAAACAGCTGAGCGGTCACACTTGGACAATATGGGCACTCGCCCTCTATATCCTAGATAGGCTATAGGTAAACAAAAATCTTGTTTGTGTAGAAATGGGGAGAGTGCGTGTGCAATTACATTACATTATATTAAATTTCCAATAAACTGGATAGTTACTGAAATTGTTTTTCTACCCCAATTACATTTAATGCAGCCATACTTGAATCGCGTCTCTTCAAGTTCACTGGAGTTCAGTGGAGTTTCTTTTAAATAGATATAGTGAGGGAAAACTGGATTTTCCAGTCCGCTTAAATTTACGTGATATCTGTCTACAGTACCAAACATTTGAGGAAGATGTGGAAGAGCGACTCGTAATAATGGTGGAGGAACTGGGACCTTAATGCTAAATATGGAGCAAAGCGTGGGAGCAAAACCTTCACACATAATTTCATACGAAACTGCACCGCCACGCCAAACAATGGAGCATACGTCGTTTTGATAGTTGTTTGGTGGGGCGATCACGATCAAAATGGAGCACAGACTATTATTTATATTTCACATACATAATCCGCATGCAATAAATGTAACTGCGGTACAAAAACAATTCCATCAGCTGGACTTTTTGCTCCGCTGCATCTCTTTTACTGCACTTCTGCACTTCCTGCGCCAGTGCTTGTGGTCAACCACTCAGCAAACCAACTGATATATCGCTGAATCACTGTGAAAGAGGAGTTAAGACGCCCGAAAATGTGAACTTAACTTACTACACTAGATTTTTGAGCTTTGAGGACTCGAACTTTTAAGTTTGGAAGGAAAACACCTATTGCTGTGACAACTAAATAATTTTTTATTCAGGTAATCTTTCATATCTATAAAAACTTCTGATTTTTAGTTTTACATACTAAGGTTTACAAACAACAAAAGTTGTGCCAACATATTTGATGATTTATCTTGCATATGCGTAAAAACTTCAAAATTTGCTAAGAATTAAAAACCGCAAAATATGTGCCATCTAATTATTATAAATGAAGATAAACCAGTTCAATTAGCATGATAGTAATGAATAAGACCAGACGCATTTTGAGGATCCCTGTGGGGAATGACAGCAAACGTGACTGTAAAGGGCAGCTACCTATTGTGGTGCCTATAGGGAGCTGGGGGGGGGGGGGGGTCACAGGCCGCGCGCAAGGACCCCCCCATGTACTGATGCTGGGCTTGAACGAGTAACTTTTAATCCAAGAGTAGAGAGGCTTAGCACACAGAGCCACATGCTCAGGTGCCTGGAACATAAGCTGAATAAGGTGCTAACACAAAAACACTGTTTACAGTTTTATAACTGTTCAGAGTTTTGGCAACGTCCCAGTCCAGAGGGCACAGCATGTAGCTCAATCTATGCCTCTGAACCAAAGATTGCCAGCTCAAGCCCAGCCCAGCACATGTTTGGGCACTGCAATGGGTGAAGCCATAGTATGCTAAACTCACATTTTTAAGTGTTTACACATATGAAAGACTAATCTTAAGAAAATACAACAGGTTGGAACAACTTTTATTGTTAGCAATTCTTAGATAAATTATCTGAACGAAAAATAATTATTCAGCATAACAATAGGTGGTTTTCGTAAAAACGCAGAAATTTGAGTTGCCCTCAAAACTGAAAAATGTAGTGCAGTAAGTTGACTTGAAATTTTAAGTTGTCTTAACTTTCCCTTTTTTACATTGTATAGAAAACAATAACTGAGACCGTTTAAGTACATGTAGCTGTGTGTTTTTGTGCATGCAACAGCATTTAAGGCTGATGTGTAAAGTGCAAAAGTACAAAGTAGAGTTCAGTTCACAGTTAAAGTGTGTTGAGGAGTCTGATGGCTTGTGGGAAAAAGCTCTCACACTGTCTGGCCGATCTGCTTTTAATGTCGCAATGGCATCTGCCAGATGGGAGCAGCGTGAAGTCTGTGTGAGGGGTGTGAGGAGTCACACACAATGCAGGAGGCCTTTTCAGTGAGGGAGGAGGTGTTGGTGGTCCAGATGAAGTCGTCTGAGATGTGCAGACCCAGAAACCTGGTGTACTTACCTGTCTGTACCATGCAGCCATTGACGCCGAGTCACGTGTGGCCACCTGAAGTCGGCATTCATTTCTTTAGATTTATCCACATTCAGAGACAGGTCGTTCTCACTGCACCGCACAGTCGGCTGCTGAACCCCATGTCTGTGCGCTGACTCATCATCGTGGCCGATGAGGTCCACCACAGTTGTGTCATCAGCGAACTTGATGATGTGGTTTGAGCTGTGCAAAACAGTGCAGTTGTGGGTCAGTAGTGTGAACAGTTGTGGACTGAGGAGCTCTCTTCTCAGCCTGATGGTGCTAGAGATGCTGAACTGATGCCTCTCTGACAGATAGAGCAGAATATTTCAGTCGTAGTTGATGTACATCGTACAACTCAGATGAAAAACAAAACAAAACGAGACAAAATGCAGAAAAAATACAATTTTACCATATTATTTCTGTTAGGGGTGCCACTAAAGATTTTGAGCCCCATAAAAGCATATTATATTGGGCCCCCAACCCAGAACAATAGGATTATGTTCCAAAGTCAATGGCGCCCATGGAATCCGCCCGCTTTATGGCGCCCTCGATTCCCTGGAGCGCAGTTTCCAAGGCGCCCCCTGGAAAAAAACACTAGATCAGCGAAGCTGGCAAGACTAGGGGAACACAAAATGGGATGGGCAGCGACACCAGCTGTCCAAAGAGAGAAACATACGCGGTAGGGACGGATCCTACAGGCGTTCCAGTTAACGAGGAACGTAGAAGCCGCCGCAATGCAAACGTGTGTAAATTGAAATGTGTGCATTAAGAAACTAGTCAAACATAACTGAAAAATAACACAGAAGTGTATATTCAAAATTCAAGAGATTTATTTGCCATTTGTACACGCACAGACAGTACCGGTACATGAGATTTTTTGTGGAAAGCTCAAAGAATCAGCAGTAAAGAAGAAAAATTAGTAAAGGCCAGGATAGGTAATAAGGACACAAAAAAGAACTAAGAAGACATTGTAGAATACAATAAAAAATAAACAAAAATAATCAAAAAAATACAAATATTTAAACAGCGCAAACGTACACAGAACGGACGATCGGTAACCAACAAAGATTCTCAAGCCTTCCGTAAACAGTGATGCGAATGCTGTTTTTAACCAGGTCAATAAGCAGATAATAAACTAATTTAAAATTTGCACAAGTACGAGTACAGGTTCACTGGAATGCAAGGGCGTCGCTAGACTAATTTTACTGGAGCAAGCTTCCAGATCGGTATACCAAGGCGCGCGTATTTGCACGTCGGTTTGCATGTGGCGCGCGGGCAGCAATCCGTGTGTCGGATTCTGACTGAGAAATGACTAAAACAGACATAAAATGTTGCACTGTGTGTTCGATGTGATGCTGTCAGTACCCTCTCCCTTAGCAACGCACTGTAAAGGCTGCTTTTATTTGGGCCTTGTAAGTGACATTCCCTTGGATTTTGTGAAATTTCCTCAGCACCAGAGGGCGCAATTGTCCCTGCAGGCAGTAGTCTATTCACTGTGTTCATATGTATCCATTCATCTATCCATCTGTTTTCAGAGTCCGCTCGTCCATTTTGGCTTGCTGTAGTGCAACGACTATCGCTGAAGCACATATATCAAGGCTGGGGAGAGAATGGTATACTACTTTATTTATTGCTATTTTACTTACTGCCATAGCCATTTTACTTACTGTTAAACATGTTTATGCTGGTTACAAAAGTATTATTCAAATTATTCGTATTATCTTATAGTTTTCCTCGCTGTACCCAAAACAAATCTAATCAAAAACACGGACGGCGGAACCGATTCGATTAAGAGCTTGTGTGTGGGGGGGGGGGGGAATAAAGTCATGTCCATTTGTCTGTTTGCCTCTGGAAAACTCTGGTACAAACGCCATGTAAAAATATTGATATAATTGAGGTTTTTTATAAGGTTTAATCGGTTTGAATTACATTTCATGTCATTCTTTGTGATTGTTCATCAATGCATTCTTAATGATTCTCCAAAACGAACCCACCCCGACCCCGTTCCGCGGTCCATAGGCGCTTTCACACTGACAGAACCTATATATTTCCAGAACAATGAACTTTTGTCGTGCTCACACAGCAGGAACTCGACCCGATTGCAGTTCCTCGGAGGCAGTTCCAGAACCATTTTTTAGTGTCTACTTCAGACTTTTCGTTCGAACACGAATTACTGCACAAAGCTTGCTGATTGTGACCACAAGTATAGGCTGTAAAACTAGGAAGTTACGCGGAAGTGCGGGGAAAATGTATATAATCAGCGGAGCAAAAAAATGAGCAGATGTAATTATTTTTGTACCCCATTTAATCCATCAATGAATACATTTTTGTTCACCGGGGCTAAATTCCGAAGCTTTGGTGTGAAAGCGCGTTAGGATTTTAATGGTACAGCACCAGTACATGAATGACGAGCACTATAAATTCGTATTCGTATACCATTTCGCTCCACAAGATGGCGCCTCCACTCAATACTTGTCAGTTTTATTTAAAGGCGTTGTGACAATTTCATTTCTTCCATAGGATCAATGCGTATTTATGATTAGATATTTTAATAAACATTTACTGGTTTTAAAATGAGGTTCTAAGACAATTCAAAGTCATATTTCCAACAGCATTTGACATATGGTACAATATGCATACCCTTTGTAAAGATAAACACTGGAATAGGTTATGACCGTATTAATCCCATTTAAAAGTGGAATGTGGTAACACGCTATCTATGCCACGGGATAGTTCTCAGAGGGGCCCCAGTGTTGCTCACCACCACCTCTGACACATAGCACATGCTTTCATAGAATGTACATGAGAGGGTTAGGGAGCAGGTCAGCCCGCATCTCTGAACACACAAGGCCCCAGTGGTGATAGAATTTCTCTGTTGTGCTGCACAGGCAATCAAAACATAAATATTACATTTATATAAACCATCCAGTACAACCTAAAGATTTGCATAATTATCCATTCATATAAGTAGATTACATTTATATAACTAGATCACTGAAGCAACTTAATCCAAATTAATCAATCGATGCTAGAGCTATATTTGCTGTAATCTGAACCTGTAACAGTTTTCACTCTGGGAGGGTTTACTTACAGTCACCAGCTACCATGCAGTGAAAGATATGTCACTAAAAGAATGCCGACAGAAGACATATAGACCCCACAACCTTACCTCACCATACTATCATCCTTACTTGCTCTGGGTGGCTGATTTCGGGGACAGCCATTCATGATTGACTATAGTGAGTTTCTGAGATAGAGGCAGATCAGACATGTGTGAGGCAGGTGAAGTACACAGTGATGGGGTTGAGTTACTGGCCTAGTCACCAAGACACTTAACCTGCAGAGATGCAGTATTACACAACCACAAGCCACTGTCGCTGTTCAAAAGAGTGTTGAATAAAAGCAGTAATCAGTGTCATTTCAATGATAAGAAAACACTTGAATATTCTTTACAGGACATTACATTTATTTTGGACCAAAATCCTATGCAGCTTGTTCCCCTTCTCGTGATCAATGCATTCTGGGATTTAGTCTAGTCTAACCGATCATCGGTTTAGGGAACATAGATAGATTATTTTGTTTGCACGTTTACCCCATGTCGCCTGCTTCCGCGGCTACTCCGTGTTTTGCACTGTCCAGCACACAGTTCGCTAAATCAGCATATCTAAACGACAAGCAGTGTGTGTTTGTAGGTGGTGATATGTACCGAGCGATAGACTGGCCTTCTGATCAGGGTGTTGCCCTGCCTTGGGACCTAATCCTGAGCCGGTGTTTTGACGAGTTGAGCTACCTATCGAGACGTGCTATCGAGCCTTTCTGCGCATGTGCAGGGATTAGGGTTAGGGTTTTAGGGGGTTTTGGGGGGTTATGGTTAGGGTTAGGGTTAGGGCTATCGATTAGCACTACGGTAGCCTAACTCGACAAAGTAGCTCAACTCGACAGAACACCGGCACCCGACCGTCGTCACCTGCGTGGGACACCCAGCTCGAAGTCCGACTATACGTGGGAGCAGATTGTTGCAGTAATCCAGCCCTGAGCCCGCTCGATTTAATACGACCAAATCCGCCAGAAAAAAAACTTCAAAAAAGCAGTCTAATCATCGCGAACCTTGCCAGGGAAGTCCCACTCCCTCGCCCATACCGTTAATTGGCAGCGAGGGCTGGAGCCCCGATTCAGATCGTCCATAAAGACGTACGACGGCACAATAAGGTCGGAACAAAGATTTCCGTTTAATCCACTTCTATCCCGTGTCACAGTTTGAAACGTTCCTGGTTTATGTCTGTCTTGGCAAACATACATAAAAATTAGCGTGTACTGTAGTTTACGGTCCGGGCACGTTTTCTGCAACTAATTTGTGTCGGGGGAGGTTGGGGGTGCCGTAATAAAATAATGGCCAAAATCGGAGGAAGCTGGACCCTGCCTCTGTCTTTTTATGGCTTTGAACTCTTTCATTTCTGAAACCGTTTCTTGCTACTGATCATCCATCCATAAATTTGTAGGGAGGAAGTGCTGTTCAGTGTTTCCTACACGTCTCCGCATTACAGGTAGGCGGCAGAGCGAGTTTCTGCGCGGATCCCTGACCGTGAAAAAGCGCCCTGTCCTAATCGCTCAATACTTTGGACTGACATCAGTGTTTTAAGTAGCTTGTTTCTACCGCACAATTGCCCATCTCCCGATAATACTATGGGACACAACCTTTGTTTTCAGTCACCGTTTCCCAGCAGGGATTTTAATCTTCCCCAGCTAAGTGAATGAAACGATAATAACGACTTTAATGTGTTGTTATAAATCTCAGTTTATGCCCTGTACTTTATTTCGTCAATGAAAACGCACGTCCGTTTTTATGTTATGGGAATTTAATTTATTTCAGGAGTGGAAAGGCTCTGACCTGAAGACCGACTTTTGCTTTTTAAACCTTTAAGGCCCTGCCTTACAGAATCTTTGGTTTCATGGCTGGTGGTGCGATTAAATTACCGAATAAAAAGCCCCCCCTGCGTTATGATACCCCCCTTAATATTCATCATGATCTCAGATTTTTGAACTCACATTTCCTGCTCATGGACTGATTGGTGTTGAGGAGTCCAAGAATTTGTTTAATTGTTAAAGTAATACTACAAAGTGTTCAATACCAATGGTTTAAGTAAATATCTGTTTATGAAGGTGGGACGAACCATTAATTCACCATGGATATAAGTGGCCATTTAAGCAGGTATTTTACACAATAATTAGGTTTACTTTTACCACCCGCCATGCATTTTCAAAATGGTATGGTCCCAAAATGAGACTTTTTCCATGGTTTGTGACCCTGACCAGGATAAGCAGATGGATGGATGGATGGAATGTAGGCCCAAATTTACATTTCTTTGTTAGTATCCTGCCCTGTTGGTACTCTTATCTTGGAAGTTTTCTCAAGAAAATGATATGGGCTGAAGACAAATTAAAGTATCACATCCAAGATCTTTTTTAAACTCGTTTTTTTTTGTCTTTCATTTGGTTAATACAAACGTATTTGCCATGCAAAAACGAGATCCACGTTTGCAATCCTGTGTTTACTTAAGACAAGATTCACTCTGAGAGTAGCCAATGTTGTATTCAGTCGAAGTTTTAAAGTTTTTAAATGCAAGTATCAGGTGATGTTATATAAATACATGAGAAGAGTTTAACCGCTTAGAGCAATTGCAGGTTAATTCTGCACACAGTAAAAAGTTATGAAGCATTCGCGTCATTTGAGCTAACAAATGTTGTGTTTTATCAGTGTGTTTACTGAAGTCAATAGCTGGCCTCCCAGTTAAGTAATTTGGAAAACGTATACGCAGTGCAGGGGGAAAATACTTCAAAAGTGGCACAATGACTTCCTGGACATAAATCCTTAAAGTAAAATTTGATTGTATGGGGCCGGTTCTAGTCCCGAAATACCTCTTTTTGAAGGCCCGGTCTTGAAAGCAGCCTGAGTGAACGGGTGCCTTTTTTTATTGCGGTGTTTTGCAGGGGTGCACCGTGCCCCAAATGACGCACAGCGGCCCTCCCCGCCAGCCCGGCCAGGCCAACCCTGTTCTCCAGCTTTATTGCTCTGCCCCGTCCGCCAGCTCTCTGCTTTCTGTCTCCGACACAGCGACCGGCGGCCTCAGCTAGGATGCCCTAATCATCGCGGCCTGACATCTGGTGACTCTTTAACGGGACTAAATGCGCCAGTTGCTGACATCTTGACTTCATTTCATTAAACCCTTGCTTTCTACTATGATTTAGAGACTTTCTATCGCATCTCAATGACTA
>JAODKC010000082.1:12200003-12215307 GCA_026777985.1 Mormyrops attenuatus
GCGCCAGTTGACGTGATAGAGAACCCCCCCCCCCACCCCCACCTCCTCTACTGCCCTCCTGTCCCCCCACCCCACAGGAGGGATGACCAGTGGCCCTTTTTCTGCTCTTAAATGATCCTTAGTCTCATGTGTGATGTGCAACCTCCAACACTGCCGTCTGTCTTTCTACGTCTCCCGTATCGTTGCCAGTTGCCTTCATCACAGTTCCCCCCTCTTGACTGATCTCCATCTCCTCACAGGTGACACATGCCGGGAGAAGCATGAGATGTGATGACACTCTGGAACTGTACAGTACTAGTCAGAAGTCTGAGTACCCTTTCTGTAAACTACCTTGTTCCCTTTTACATCAGATATGGTATTTTTCTTGTAAACAACTGACATTACAATATACACCACAAATTATAAGGAGTACCAAAGCACTGTTCTCTCTATCTTCATAACACTCACAATATCAGGGCCCAACAGCAAAATCACTATGCTGAGTCTGGGATTGGAACCAGCAAACTTCCGTTTGCAGCATCCCAACCTACTAAGCTACACACCACCACCCCCCCATTACAGGTTCTGTGGGATTTAAATATGGAAGCAAGTCGGGCCAGGTCAGTAGTTTTAGTTACCATTCACTTTTCTTCTTTGCCAGATAGTTACTGCAGAGTTTTGAGGCTAGATGGATGGATGGACAGACAGACGGGTTCTGGGTCACTTGGGTCAGCTGTAATCCTGCTGAAATGACACTGTACCTCCCATGCTTGATAGTGGGATCCACACATGCAGAACTCAGGCATTCACAGATACATAGCAGCTGGAAACTAGCAAACTAGCAGCTGGATCCAAATACTCCAGTCTACAGTTGTCCACTTTCTGTATTTTTTGGCCCATACAAGCCTTTTCCTCGTATTCTGCTTTTCTAACAGTGGTTTTTTTGTAACCATCCTTTCAGTGCATCACCCAATATCCCCCAAATAGCTGATGATGGAACAAACTTTTGTACTGTATTTAGCTGAGCCTGTATTTCAGGTGAAGTTAATTGCAAACCTGTGACTCAAATGATAATATTCTGATTTCTGGGGTTACTTTTGCCCAGCCTGGCCGTGTATGGTCTTGGTCACAGCAGTTATAGACCCCTGCAACATTGTTGTTATTTATCCAACAAACCTAGGAAAAATGGGGTGTCAGTTGTAGGAGAACTGCTCTGTTATCCGCAAAGAGTTACGAGATCCACTGATCCAAGGTGACGGGAGACAGTGTGGTGTTAGAACTGTGGTGATAACCTCTAGTGTCAATGTGTCGGTAAGTTGAGTTCAACTGTGTAGCCCACCCCTGAGAACCGAAAACGGTCTCCCAGGGAGAAACTTTTGGAGAGAAGCCAATCAGACTTCAACATCAGCTTCAGCCGACCGTACAGATGCGAGCCGGAGAAAACAATGAGTGTGTGCCAAGTGCAGGGTGGCCAGTCAGATCGCTCAGCTGATATCCTTGCTGTTTGTGCTACAGCAGGCTTCAGGAAGCTTCACCCCGCTGAGGCTTCACGCCAGAGAGAAGCGGCTCGAGGGGAATGCCGTGAATCGTGGCTCAATCACGACGCAGCCTCTGATCTTTCCGACGTGACCCGGTTTTTGAAAACAGAGCGCCTTGGTGCATGCTTCTGAGGCGGCAGGGTAGAGCCCCACCCACTTTCACATTCGCGTAGAAAGGGGAGGGTTACAGAGAGCTGGGGGCGGCAGCGGTTACGCCCTCCTTATCACGCGATCCCGTTTCCGACATGCTTAGGTGACAATAACAGCACCCTGCCTTGTGTTAGGTCTTTTGCCGTAAGATCGCAAAAAGTTCAAGAGCCACACACTGAAAAGCCTTCGTTTGCAAAACGGGAATGCAAAACATTCACACGAGTTACTATTTCATATTTATAAAATAAAATACTTGCATATCATGTGGTTATGACAACTGATATCTGTAAATTGCCCATAGTGAGTGATTGTGAGTGCCCTGAAATGCACTGGCACCTCATCCAGATTGTCCCATGTCCTGTGGTTCTAGGGTTGAGCTCCAGACAAACCTGTAGTGCAGTATTTCCCACTCCGATCCACGGGGACTCACAGCCGGTCCATGTTTTTGCTCCCTCCCAGCTCCTGGGTCCTCGAGGACTGGATTAGGAAACACTGCTGTCATGGATAAATGCTTAGAAGATGGATGAATTAAAATACTGAGATATTAACCTAGAGCTTCAGATCAGCTGTAGAGTTCAAGAAGCCTCTGACACTATTTTTGCAGCCAAGTTGCTCATCCAGCAAAACAAGCAGCAAAATGTCAAAGTGCTGACTAACAGGTAACTGGAGACCTGCAGCAGATAAGGAGTTACATTGACCAGGGTTTTTATTAGACCTGAGATATTTGTATATACTTTTATACAAATACGAATGCACTTCTCCTATACTGGTTGCAGTGAACCCAGCACCAGTGACATTAATGTCTCCTGTTTCATCTCACTGTCACCCAAAAACCACGCAAATGTGACCCTGCTTACTGGCTTTAGCAAACAGTTTGACAGCCATACCCAGGGTGGAACAGTGACGGGAATCACGTGACACGGGGACAGAACAGGGACTTTGGGTGCAGGCATGGAAATGGGTTCCATAGAACAGAGGGGAGGAATGAAAATAGTGTCAGCACCATCTTGGGCAGGGCAACAATGAACTGCAGAGTCACTGGGCGTTATGGCAGAGAGAAAACAGAGAAAAACCACAATACTATAGAAAATCAGACACAGGCAAAGTGAATGAATGCATCACATGACTTCATATCTCAGGATGCCGTGCCTCCATGCAGAGTTGGGTAATTCAAGTGCAGAGAGTAAAAGTCCAGACCAAGATTTTGTTTCAACCAACTAGTTGAGCATGAAGAGTCACAGTCACAGAGTACTCAGCTGGTTGGTTGAAACAAAATCCCGGTCTGGACTTTTACTCTCTGGACTTGAATTACCCAACTCTCATGTTACAGCCCACAAATGATGTGATTTTGTTAGTTATAAAATAAGTGACAAGGATGATATACGACTCCTTCCTAAAATTACCACGAGATGTACAAACATCCAAACATGCTATAGGGTACATATTATCAGAAATGAGGGCATTTATCACGAAGCCAGACAGCAGGACGTACACAGCATACATCACAGGACGTGCACAGCATACGTCACAGCATACGTCACAGCATAAGTCACAGGACGCGCACAGCATACATCACAGCATACGTCACAGGACGCACACAGCATACGTCACAGCATACGTCACAGGACGCGCACAGCATACGTCACAGGACGCGCACAGCATACGTCACAGCATACGTCACAGGACGCACACAGCATACGTCACAGCATACGTCACAGGACGCACACAGCATACGTCACAGCATACGTCACAGGACGCGCACAGCATACGTCACAGCATACGTCACAGGACGCACACAGCATACGTCACAGCATACGTCACAGGACGCACACAGCATACGTCACAGGACGTGGCCAAAGGTGATGTTCTGATGCTTTTTTACCCATGATGAAATGATGCTGCTTACTGATCAAATTCAGTGACAGTTGTATATTTTTAGAAAATGCTAGGTCCACCTGGAAGAAGTAGATTGTAAGAGCTAAATTTCACCGTCCCTCTGAATTCAACGTCACTCTGAATTTTATTGATCCTCGCGCCCCTTGACCACTTCAAACAAACAGACACTTCCTCTGCCTTACTTTCCAGCATGAGGATGTTTCTGCTGATAAACTGTAACAGTTTGACCTGGATGATGGACAGCTGTCAGCAGAAGGTAAGTTCAGATGTGCAGAGCTGACCCTCGGGCTGGTTTAATCTCATTGGTTTTTCTTGTGTTGATTTGTTCGGCTGATGTTTCACATCAGACACCAACAGACAGCGCTAGGAGCGGTCAGGTGTCATTCTCGTTTTGAAAGTGAAACCTTAGAAGGTGCCCCGCGGTTTCTGATGATTACTGGTGTTCTTGAGCGAGGTCTGCATTTCCTAAAATAATCCAACTTTGCATTCTTTTTTTCTTTAGCATACCAGTCCTGAGTAAAATCCCCTAATTACTCTTGCAGTAGGTGGTGTTCCTTCTCTGGCACGCCTGCCCGCCAACTCATTTTTGTGCCAGACGATCTGGACCCATTCCCCGCCTTTGATCTCCCATCAGACATCGCAGATATCCTCCTTAGTGCTAATCGATAGCGCCGACCGCCGGATAACCATCTTAACCCTGACATGTTGCCGTGTTCCCGCTGCGGCTCATGCACAGTTGACGGGCAGTGAAAAGCCCGTCACGCAAGTGGGCAGGTGGATGATTTTTTCTCTCTCTTTTTTTCCTCCCCGCTCGTCTTTTGTGTCAGAGACATACATATCATGTGCTGAACGCAGATCAAATTGTCTGCCTGGCTGAATGATACAAGATTAAGTGAGAGAACAGATAAAAATGTCCCGAAAATGCTAAACGGCATGTGATGCAGCAGTTGAAAAGATGAATTCGATGAGAATAGCTATGGTAAAATTGGTATACGAAATTGTTCTAACGTTAAAATTGCAGCGTGTTTAGTTCTTGTGGTTTTCCCTTTCCTTCAATAAATCAACCTGCCAGTGCAGAAACACCAGAGCGGGTTGTGACTGACTGACTTGAGCACTGCAATTTACCCTGAATTCCTCGGGAAGTATTCCAGTGGCCGGCTGACCAGGCCAGTGAATGGAGCAGTGGTCACTAACCTGCTTTAAGAGAAGCCAGTATCGCTTATCCCCAAGTGTCATTATCTAAAACAAAATCACATCTACCTGCTCCACATGCTAAATATTTCCGATATAGCTCCTTTCCAAATCACAATTGCGAAGAGACAAAGAACCAAACTAAAGAAAATAAGTCTCCTTGTTTGCTTTGTTTATCCTGGTGTTATATCAGGACCTTACTACCTATGCAGTGGGCCCTGGAATTTACACCAACATGGCTGATTTAAGGTGCAATTAATGCTGGAACAGTGACCACACTGTATATTTTGAACCTCATGATATCAAGGAACTGGTCCTTACAGTGAGGTATGAGTCCATCACCCAGTACAGCCATTTCACAGTTTCCTGGCCTGTTGTGCCTTCATACACTGGCACTGCGTTCAGTGCAGGTCGACTTGGCCTCCCTTCTCGCCCCCACTGCCGCCTGCATTGTCATCCTCTGGCATTCTCGGAGGATCAGTCAGGGCTTCTCTGATTGAGCCAGCCTTGTTCTGTGTACGAGCAGCTTAAACACAAACCAAAGGGCTCTCCAGAAGCTCAGGGAGCCATCAAAAGCCCACACAACATGAGTTGTCCATACCTCTGTTGGATCCTGGGATGATGGCAAATATTAACTGGTCATGGTGGTCTGATGAAAGGACTGGACCCCATCAGTACCCTAAGCTTCCATCTGAAATGTACAAATATGCCTCTGCACCTTCACGCCCAAAGACGGGTCTTCATTGCTTGTGCAGAACAGCAACGTTTATCTCTGTTACATGACATACGGTGCTCACAGAAAGTCTTGAGACTCTTGCTTAATTCAATAACAATATTGTATTGGTTTTATAGCCAATCACTTGTGTTTGTGAACAAAAGAATTAAATGATTTTGCTATGAAACATTAGAAACATCAGAAGTTTTAAGTAAAATATTAATTTCAAGCAGTAATAAATTGAAACCTAAATTATAGTTCTAAAAGAGCTGTTCTGTGTTAAAAAGTTAATTGACAAGCAGTCTCACTGGATGCTTTTAAATTAGTAACACCTTTGTAATAAAATAAAACACCAAACATTGGTGTTTAGTATCCCTTTGGGACAAATGACTACAATTGCAATTAATAGCAAAATGGTGAGAACAGAACTGAAAATTATAACATAAAAATTATGACACTTAATAAAAAGAAAATATCTGTGTGGAAGATACATGCAGAAATGCTAAATATTGCTTGTCAGTGGACTTTGGTTATGAAACCAATAATATTGTTACAGAATTAAGCAAGCATCCCAAGTCTTTCTGCGAGCACTGTAGATACTCCGAGAGTCTTCTGTGGTCTGTGTAATGGAGGTAGTAATATGGCATTTACCTGAGAACAGGTTTGGCTTATCTTAAGCCAGGCAGGATAGAAAACCTACTGGATAGTAGCTCTCCAGGCCTGAAGTTGGAGACCCCTGTTCCAGTAGGTGCACTAGCTTTGTAGTTACCTATTGGGTACTTGAGCAAGGCCTTTAGAAAACTCTTCATGAGTGCTGTATAAATGGTTGACCCTGTACTGTGACTCCAAGCTTCATTCTCCTCCATGTCTCGAAGGAGTGCAAGATGGGAGTTGCGAAAACTAAAGAATTCCTATGTACTTGTACAATCGGTGGATAAAGTATCATAATTATCATTATAACCTTCTTCGATGCGGTAAGAATAAACAATTCTAAGGTTCTATAAACAGGTAAATGAAAAGGTTTTATGAAATAGAGCCTTATCTGCTCAGGGCTCTCTGCCAAACAAATCAGTGCCAATAGGAACCAACAGCCTGACATGCTGTCATTTTAATTACAGTTCTTCCAGTCTGAACAGGCTAAGTCATCAGCCAGGGCATCAGATGACTTAATCCAGGGTTCTTGCCAATCTAGAACTGCGCAAAAATAGAAAATCACTAGCTAGTTTTCCCCACCACATCTAGCTGCACTCTTGGGCCAATATCCCTCAAAGCAATTCCGCTAAAGGCCTGTCATGTTGGCATAATACTGTGGCAGCGTGTGATCTTGTTGTGGTTCTGGAGAAATTGCTAGAACAATTTCCTATTCACTGCTCCAACACGCTTAATTCAAATTCATAACTCATTTGATTTATCATTGCTATGCTACTCTATGTGGAAATGAGTGATCACACACACACCGATGCTCCACACCATATGGCTGTAGTCTTGGGTGCTAAGCCTAGATCTGCCGCCATACTTCAGAGTTCATGCTTTTTTTCACCCCATGATTTACTGTCTGGCTAGTGAAGAAGCACCATAAACCAGATTCTGGCTCCTGTAAAGAAGAGTCAATGTAGACAGATTAATCAGCCTATAAAATTATCCTTGGTAGCAACAAAATCACAATAAAAACTGGTAAGCAACATTCAGGGTTATGCTTTCAGTCCTCTACATTGAGGTTATCAGCTGGGATACTTTTATGTGTTATTCTAAGTGGTGTTAAACATGCACTTGTATCCTGCTTTTGTATCTTGGAGCTACGAGTAGCTAATTGACTTGAACCGAGTCTGTATAGGGCAGCACTGGGACGCAGCCAGAGTTTGAAGTCAAGATGTTCTCCCGATGTCACATGTGATCCCTCCAGGTTACCGGTTTCCTATTTCAGCTGATTTGGATTCTCAAAGTTTCTCATACTTGTACTGTGTGCACTACAGTAGTACGGCATCCAGGGTGTTTGCGGTCTTTTCCCCTCTGCTTCCTGGAGTAAGCTCCAGGTTCATGGTGACCATACACTTGATAATCAGTTGGAAGATGGATGGATGGATGATCCAGTATAACGTCTATCGTTGTACACTAACACAAACATAACTGAAGTAATACACTTTTAATAATAATTAAACACCAGCTGAGAACCTTGGAACACTGGGCATATAGAACCCTACCATATTACAAGTTTGGAACCTTGGAGTACTGGAGCTTTAGAGCCTTACAACACTGGGAACTTAGAACTGTACCATAATAAAAGTTCAGAATCCTGGGGCACTGGAACTTAAATAAATGAGAGGACCACAGTATCAGCACACCATGACACAGGGAAACCCTGAGGACATTGTGGTCTGCCTTCAACCCTCTGGCATGGGCTGAAACCTGGTATTGAGGTCCTTGACATTTAGCTTTTGTACAATTTCTCTGCTAAACTTTCTCCATATCTTTTCCTCTCTTTGCGCCAAATGTGACCTTTTCAAAGACTATTTTCCATGACACTGCTTCCTGGGTGGGTGCTGCTCTTACATTGTGCTAAAAGGCCACCAATTTAATTGCCAATAAACCGATCGTACAGAAAATGCTAAACTCGCATCAAAATTCGGCAGTGTTACAGAAGTTAGGAAAGAATGCATCAGGTCTCCATTGTCCTTTCAGTGTGAATAAAGGTTTTTTTGTAATTCATTTTCAAAAGGGACCTTTAAAAGACAAAAACCTCTGCAGAAAACATTTTTCTGGATTTTCTGAACAAGCTTTGGCAAGTTTATGAATGGCGCACATTTTTTTTCCCCCCAACAGAATTAAAATTACACTGCTATTCTCTTTGATGGCTTTATTTTAGGACATCACTCAACGTTCATTCGCCAACTTAAAATGTTTTCCTCTCATCCCTTTCTGTGTACCTGCGCATGTCTTTAAACTCATAAAATACTTTTCTGCCTGATGACATGGAGACTCGGGTTCCATTGTTAACTAAGCTGAGTAAATACACGCTCGTTCACTTACGGCCATGCAGATCTTCTCCACGCCACCTTTACTGTTGTCAGCAAAAATGCAAACCGTAGTCAACTCTGAAGCAAATCTGAGGTCTACATTTACATTAAACCAACCAAGTACAAGGTGATGCCCCTGATTCCCCTACAATAGAGTTATCTGTAGAGAAGGACCTCTACAGTCTTAGTAATATTCAGACAAACCCTGAGCATCCAGGAGACAAGCAACCAGACATAATGATCACTTGACAAGTGTTCCCATCTACCAAAGATGGGTAGCTGACTCTTAATGGCCATCAAAAAGATGGATCATCTGTCTACACCAGTGGAAAAAAATAAATCTTCTGGATGTCATTAGTCAACTCTACTAATGGCTGAGATATGTTCCAAACCATACTGGAGACACTTGCCCACCTGTGCCTTGACGTAGAACCTGTCTGCTGAGGCACGGCCAGCAGGTGCCTGTCTGTGACCAAAGGTGTATTTTCCGGAAAGCTTGTTCAAGTTTCTCTCGCTCGAGAAGGTATGATGGCGTAAAAGAGAAAAGTCACGCTCTCTCACCTCATGCCAAAACAAGAAGAGTGTTTTTAAAGCGAGGCAGTAACTCATGTTGACGGTGTCGATTTTGAAAATGGACAAAAGCAAGTAAAACCACACCTTCGTTATCCATGAGAAACACTATGGGCCACATTCCTTTAGCTGAAAAGGGTGATTCTTGTTTGCTGTACAAGGCAAAACCTACAGCACTGCCTCACTGTGACTTTTTGTTCGAGCTCCTTGGGTGAGATTGACTTTGAGGTCAAGGCAAACTAATGACCCTGTAGGACAGCAAAGACGTAGGATTGTCGTCTCCGACACGGTTTACACCAGTTCAGACAACTGATTACTCAACCTTGGCGTTAGACAATCTGTGGTGATTCTATATTGAGACTGTCAGTCTGGACTTTCATTCTGGGCTACTCCACTGTATTCACAATATCTGTCGCAATTAATGCAGAACTTATGTGTTAAGCTTATGGAAATGCCGGCACAATGCAGCAATGAAATGCGGCATTTTACTTAAATCCGCTGACAAACAGCTATAGCCCTCAAATCCATGAAAAATGTCAATAACTTTGAAAGGACTGAATTAATTAAGGAATTACTGGGGAGGGAAGGAGAAAAATCTTGCAGGCACATGCCTGACACCCCACCCCCCGTAGGGATTGAGTTTGACATCCTCCTGACATAATTAGGTGAACGTGTCAACTGGGCCCAAGTCTGGCCCTCGCTTGCATTTTAAGCAAACAGTCGCATTAAAAGACGCAGAGGGGTGAGCTCAGCGCCGCATAAAAGGCCGCTTTCTTACACCTGTCATCAGAGCGGATTTCGGAGTCTGCCGTCGACACTGTTTGCCTTTTTCATCCTCCTCCATAAATACCATTTAAAAAAATCTTTCTGTTTAACTTTCGTCTCTCTGAACCTTTACCTGAACGTGGTATTTAAAAAAAAAAAAAGACAAACATTTTTGTGTAAAGAGCCGGTGACTTAAGAGAAAAGAAGAGGGGGCCTCGGAAGGCTTGTGGAGACGTGTATAGGGTACGGTGCCTAAATAAGAGCATATCTCTGAACTAGAAGTGAGAATGAGAGGGAGGCAAGAAGGGACACCAAGGCTATTTCTCAATATGCGTACTTGACTGTATGTGTATTCTCACATACCCATTTTACGTCATCTTTCACTGCCGAAAAAACCGGTTTCAATATTAAGATCAGAAATACAGAGGACAGTAAAAAATCCCCGGATGTCGTTCTTGCGCCGCTCCAGATATCAAGGATGCATGGGTTGTATTCTTGCCAAATGAGACCAATCCCATGATTCACTGCGCCCCAAATTCGTTCTTGGGAGCCAAGTTAGCAAGACCGGTCTTGTCAGGACCACAAGTACGGTCTTTGCGTTCTTGGTATTGAGAAACACCCCATGAGGACAAGGTTGTATTATTGGCCCAGCAGGACTTGCCATATGATGCACAACAAGGTGTATCCAGGTAGTGGGGCTGATTTTGGGCTGCTTAGGTATTCCGAAAAGGGTTATGGAGTCCTTAAGGGTATTTATACTCTGATGTTTGTACAGCTCACTGTCAGCAGGGGGAGCTGAAGCGGCTACGCTGCAAGAACGAAGTCTTTGAACCGAGACTGACCACCCAAAAGTGACTTATTCTGAATATAAACCAACCAGGACAAGCAGAAGAATGATTAAAAACGTACAATTGCTTGTTTGACCATGACAGTCATCTCTAATGACTATATGAACTTCAGGGAAGCTTGACATGAGGACTTAGTTGCATGTTCAATGTTTGACAGAAAGACTTGTGGCAAAAATAGCAGTTCTCACGCCACTGCACTTCCAGCTGAAACACTCAGCCAGTTTGCATCACCTCACGGAATGACATCTTCCTCCAGCAAACACCGACGTTCTGAACAAAACAGAACTTTCTTCATTCAGCCTGGCATCCTCTTGCATCAGTGACCGGTCCAATTAGGGACTTGAGCGATCTTCCATCCAGCATCTGTGAATCGAGCACCTTGCTCTCTTTCATCAGACTGACAGAAACTCACCTGTGAAACAGTCACTGCAAGTGTATGTCTTGGCAGTCGACCGGAATCTCTTGCCTTTAGAATCTATCAAGCAGTGAGATGTGAGATCGCAGCCGTGTCCTGTTTGGGTCTACGTGCCCTACGGCTGCATTCTTTAGGACCCCGAGGGGAAGGATTCGGTTAAAAAACAGGCCTGTGTTTCTCCTCTATCTCTGAGCCTGATGATTGACTGGATTGACACGGGACCAATGGGGTTACCCATCGCATCACCTGGTGTGACGCAGAGGATACTACTGAAGAGTGTCACCTACCCGTAGCAGAGCAAAACAACAGATAAAACGCAGCGCCGAGCTGAAACGACAACCCAAATTTCTTTTTTTTTTCTCTTCTAACGTGTTTGTATGCATTCTTCACATTTTTGGGTCGGCTTCAAAGGAACTGTAGGCACAAAGAAAGCTTTTTCTCTCAAATTAAACACTCCAGAGGATAAAAAGGCACGAGCGGAGTGTTTTAAATGCAGGCCGCTGTCAGAGTAAGAGAGCATGACGTGTCCACTTTAATGCAGCTTCCTGTGTGCTTCACGTCGGCACCATAACAGAACCGAGACCTACATTACTCACATAGCTGAGGCAGGTGAAGACTCTATCTGACTGATTCTGCACAATGCCAGTGAGATAAACCACAACTTTTCAGCAACCTTGTCATCCTGCAGAAGCTAAACATGCCTGAAAATGTATGGAAAAATTAAACATAAGTTTTGCTAAGTAGGAAAACCTGGAAGGGTCAAACTATGGTCTATGTACTGGTGCACTATATGCTAAGCCCAGGCAGAGTCATGTGACCAGGCAGAGTCATGTGACCTACCTGAACCACCTCTGTTTTTCTGCTGACTGACAAGGACCGAAAATTCCTTCTCAAAGTCTGACTATGCCTGTCCATCAACAAGTTTAAGTTATTGTCCCTGCCACCTTTAACCTCCCCCCCCACCCCTCCGTTGTTCCCCAGCCCCTATGCCACCATGCATAATGCCAGCATGTCCCTGACAGTGGACACGACCCACATGGGTGGAACATGGCACCTTGAAATCAGCTTGGGTCTCTCTGACCAGCACCTCCTCTAGATTGTTCTTGCTGACGTGGGTTGTTGCTGCTCATGCTTCTCCACGTAGTTTACGCCAATCTGGAGGATTTAAAGTTATGTCCACCAGGAGGCAGTGTGAGAAATGATTGGCTTGGAAAGCCCATGCAGAGCTCATGGAAGAGTAGTGGTAACTAAACTATTTTTTTTAACATATACTAGATAATCTTAAAAAGGAACAATCATTAAAACTGAATTAAAATTTGTTTCCTATGACAGTGTATAAATGTTTCAGCAAAACTTAAACCCGCCCTTCCTCGGGAAAATGTTATTACCGAGAATGTTGCTTATGAAAATGGCTTATGCTGCGTCATAATTCCATGCAGTATGGAGGTATGCAAAAGCCTGATCTCAACCCAGCTATCATGGTCCTTGCGAAGTAAGAATTGCATGTGCATACCATGCAATGTCAATAATATCACCTAACCCTACTTAGTATGTTTTGTATTATAACATTGCACAGTGGCGTTAATTGTCTATAGTTAAGTAAGAATTTCATTGTGCTTTTATGCATATGATGCTGCTGCTCGTAGCTCAGACTGAATTGGGAAACAGAAGAAACTTAAACTGGCATTAAATTTTGTAAACGCTGTATACAGAGGCACACATTAGTGTCCGAAATATTTTTTCTCTTCCCGCGGAAAGTATCCTGTTTTGAACATCTTCCAGCCATGCATTCAAAAATAAAAAACACGCTACTTCAATCCCGACTGTATTACACATAAACATGTAGTCCGGTTACAAAAGTTGACCACATCGCCCCCAAGACTTTTGGTGGTACTGCATCTCATGTACGCATAGCGCTAATTCCACGCGTAGCTGCACAAATAATGCATGTTGCGAGCGCTGAGTATAACCAGCCCTAACACTTCCATCCTGGTGTAGATCAGATTGCAAAACCAGCCTTAACCCTAACCCCCCCCCCTCCCACTGGACTAGATCAGTTTGTAAAACACCTGTGTAACCAATCAATCAGTCAATGGGGCCACTGATAAATCTTTATTGCCCAACCAGCCGTCTGGTCTTGCAGGTGGGGGCGTGTTACTCGAAAGGAGACACTGAAGTAGGTTGGGTGCCACTGAGACAGATAAGCGAGATAAGTGGGACGGGGAGAACGACCAAATTTACACAGGTGACCAAGCCGATCTGAGAAGCAACGTGCATTTTGTGTGAGACCGCTTTGTTGAACTTACCAGCATATTTTCCATGGAGCATTTCATATGTAAAATGAGCCTCAAAAAAACATTCACATTTTATTTGTGTAATGGACACTTTTGCGCAAAGCGACATGTTTCCTGAGAACCCAGAGTCAGCCGGTCCTTGGAGCGATTGTGGTTTAAGGGCCTTGCTGAAGTTCTCAATGGTGACATCACTCTGCTGACCCCGGGATTCGAACCGACGACCTTCTGATCATACCGATCCTTTACACTTACATCTGTTAATTTAGTAGACAGTTTTTGTTCAAGGTGACATACATGTGAGGAGTCATCCAGCATCCAGCAACCCTGGAGCAATCGGGTTTAAGCAGGGGCGCCATTGGGGGGGGGGGAGTGACAGGGGGCCTAAAAAATTTGGAACATAAATTGGATTGGTCTGGGTTGGGGGACCAATATGATATGCATTCAAAATTGCTAGTGATGCCCCTGGGTTTAAGGGCCTTGCTCAATTGGCCAACGGTGATATAATTACTCTACCAGCCATAGGATTTGAACCCATGACCTTCCGGACATAGACACAGGTATTGTCAATATTTCCATTAAAATCACTAAAGCACATTCACAGTCATTATACTCTAACACAAGAGACTTTCTCAACTCAGGAGTTTTAAAATTTAATTAAAAACAAAAATGAGCTATAAAAAATGAAATTCCATCTGTAATTTGCTTTTGTCTCATGCACTTCATTCTCGTTGCTCTCTCCGGTGCGACGATATTATATAGCGCCTCGGCGGATCCTGACAGGTGCATCTCCCTCCATTAATCAGTCTGACTTTGCTCCCTGACAGTTCTTTTTCCGCACAGGAAGACGTGAAGGGGCAGGGAGTGCTTTCTGACTTGCCGCGCGGCAGGGCCCCTCAGAGCTGGAGAGATGTGGAGAACTGGGGAACCCACGGAAACGTCTCACGTTGAGCAGGGAATTAATGGTTTTTATGGCTGGAGAGCATTGGTGTAGAAGGCCAGCACTGTAACTGCGAGCACCTGCACTGGGAAACATGACGTGTGAGCGGAGAATAACACAAGTGGCATTTAAAAGGGAGACCCTCACACTTAGCCCCCATAACCACCCTGAGGACTAGGAAGACGTTTCATCACCACGGATACCAAACGCCTCACCGCAGAGCTGCTTAAACATCAGTGGAGCCCATGTCCTAACCCAGCTCCCTGCCTTGCATTTTAATCCTGATTTCCTGGAGACGACTTATAAGTGGAGCAGTCCTGCCACATGTCCACATCCTTCCTCTATACTGCTGGACTCGATCAGCCCATGGGAGTTTTACTTGCACAAAAATGTTCTGAGGGCAGAAGAATAAATGATTGGTACAGGGAGATGACCAATGAAATTGTACAGGAGGTGGGTCCAAGCAACTAGAAGAGGTGGAACAAACCAATCAGATGTCTCGGTCCTGCCTCTAGTTGCTTGGACCCACCTCCTCTACAATCTGATTGGTCATCTCTCTGAAACAATCATTGTTCATTCCGCCCTCAAAACATTTTTGTGCAGGTAAAACTCCCACGAGCCACTTGGTTTATGCTGGAGTGCAGTAACTCCTGAAGCTTCCGCGACATCCGCCGCATGTCACTATCAGTCACACCCGTCCCTCACCCACTGGGCCGTCGCCGACGGAGGTGTCCCTGTCTGTAACCCATTTGTTCTCAACGGCTGTGTAATGAAAGTCTGCATTCCTCAGCTTCTGCTGCTTTTAAGGTAATGCGTTGGCAGGGAGGATTGGATTTTTACTGCAAACCCTGAGATGAGTCAGCCAGGCGGGCGCGGGGGGCCGGCTGGGGCGCGCAGGGGCGCGGGGGGGGGGGGGGGGGGGGGAAAGAAAGCGAGGACAAAAACAAAACACAACACCCCCCCACCAAAAAAAAAAAAAAAAAAAAATGGTG
>JAODKC010000082.1:12215317-12226424 GCA_026777985.1 Mormyrops attenuatus
TGCTGCTTTTAAGGTACTGGGTTGGGAGGGAGGTTTGGATTTTTACTGCAAACCCTGTGTTGTGTCAGCAACCCCCCCCCCCCCCCCCAACGCCCTCTAACCACGGGGTCTGCTTTCACTGGGCTAATAGACTAAAAATTACCTACGTAACCCTCCATCACACTCGGGGAAGATGCTGGTTCCGCAGTCAGTGCTTAGCTAAATGTCATCCATTTAACTGGTTAAGAAGCTGGTTTAAATATATGTCGTCAAATGTGAACAAGACATGCAACCTGAAGACATAAAAATAACTGCCAGGGGGAATCATTCTAGATCACAGAGGGATCGTTATTTTAAACCTGGTTTATAACAAAATTCGTGTCGCTAATTGACCAATCATTTTTTTTTGTGGGTGGCACCAACACACTATGATTGAGTAACTAAGAAACAACTATCTCCGCCTCAGGATAATGTGACGCTGTGTCTGCGTTGATCATTGAGTGACAAGATCTCTGCTGAGGGGAAGCTGTTTAGCTTGTGGTTTGGGGCTCTTGTTGATATTACCCTCTAGCTCTTATCAGGACCCAATACCCAGATAACAGCATCTTACAGCACCACAGTTTCCAATGTTAGCGGGTACATTAAGGTGCATTATCATCTTTTAACACGATTCTGTCATTCATGCCAAGTAACAGGCATCCAATCCATTACTTTTGTTCTGTCGTCATGGAAGAACGCAGCACCCGCGGATGAGAAGGTCTCTTTCAGCCCAGATCCACCGTCCCAAACTGTGTGCCAGCATTGTTCTGTTTGGAGGAAGGGCAGGAGAGTGGGATTGCGGTGACGTTCGGATTTACGGCCTGACGAGGTAATCTGAGCCTCTCATTTAGGATGCATAACAATGACATCGTGTGTTTAATTCCATTAATCGTTACCCAGCCGTTCCTCTCAATGCCGTTCTTCACAAAAAGCTCTCTGTCCGTGATTGTGCTGCTGTAACATTACAACAATAGCCACATATTTCTGTCTAAGGGGTCATTTCAATGGCTGTAGAAATTTACACTTCTTTCATTGCACAGAAAAAAATATAGGAAAATACATTTTAGATACAGTGGACTCACACATACAGGGCTGCAGGATTTGGGTCCGGACCCACGGTGTGTGAAATTTGCACCCTCCCCAATCCAGTGAAAACAATAAGCAGTTGGAAGGTAAGGATGGATGGATGGATGGATGGATGGATGGATGGAAATTCTACACTATATAGTATTTGGACATCTGGCCATTACACCTACAGGAACTTTGGTGGCATCCCATTCTAATTCCATAGCCATCAATACGGAGTTGGTTCCCCTTTGCAGCTATAACAGCTGCCGCTCTTCCGGGAAGGCAGTCCACAGGATTTTGGAGTGTCCTGGGGAAATGTTTGCCCATTCATCCAGAAGAGCATTGGTAAGGTCAGGCACTGATGTTGGACATGAAGGCCAGGCACAGTACCTGTCGGCCAGGCACAGTACCACGCGTGAATGCACTGAGTTCTTCAGAACGACCCATTCTTCCACAAATTTTGTAAACCTGACTGCAAGACTAGGTGCTTGATTTTATACACCTGGGTCCGAAAGACCTGAATGTATAGTGTATACAATAAGAACATAAGAAACTTACAAATGAGAGGAGGCCCATCAAGCTCATCTGGGGGGAATTAAACTAACATAGTGTGAAGCTGTTAAAATCCTGATTTAGAGGAACCCAAGGTTTTAGCTTGCACTACACAATGTGACATTACAGCTGAAAGCAAAAGGAATAAGTGGAAACCATGTCTAAGCACAGACACTTATTCAGAAACTCAGGTCCTCAGCCGTGGTGTTGTGTTGACTCACCAGGACCTCATCGTGCCGACCGGGCGGGCATCAGGGCTCTGCGCACTCCTGAAACTCGAGGAGATTCAAATTAATAGAAGCGGTTTTCCTAAATTAAACGCTCATCATAAATTTTGATTGTGGACTTCGGTTTTTACTTCATTTGCTAAGTGGTACATTACCTCATGCTTTGGTCACAACAATGGATTTTCTATAAATCTTGGACGTGGTAGAAATGTGAAATGGCGGTAGGTATCATTTAAGCTGGCAGCCCACATTAGCACTTGAGAAGTTATCGACCGCCGGTTTGTGATTAATCTTTCGCGGAAGGCGCTGGCATTCAGCCCCGTGGTGCCGTCGGCGCTTTCATTTTCAATAGGTGGAAGGGAGAAACTGGCTGGCTGAGCAATTGGTTTCCAGCAGTATGATTATTTAAAACCACCTTATTTGCCATTTCCTCTTTCGGTGTTGTCTGCTTCAGCGGAAATCATATACAGAAAATTCAACGCGCAACGACTCATCCAAAGAAAAGAAATTGAAAAAGGAAAATGGTGAAAGCGATGAGGCCAAACGATCCACCACAGTCCGGGGTGATTTGGAGCGAGGGAACCTCCAGATAAAACGGTGGCATTCTCTAGCCGGTGCATTTCCAGCCACTGTTTTTAAACAGTCCGTGATCAAGCCAGAATAAAAGCTTCTTACTTTTTACTAACCACTTAAGTTTTTGGAGTTTGCATAAAAAACATGAATAATACCACAAAGCGCTCAGGTATCGAGCGTAAACGCGATTCAAAGATCGCTTAAAACAGCCTAGGAAATAGCATGATTACGACTGCCGTAGGGTCTTTATATATTAATATATGTATTATATTTTCGTATATATTTCTTCATATATCAGCCTGGGAAGCATCTTCCAGACTTAAGACAGCATGAGTTGTACACTAAATCTGCTTGGAGGTCAGACACTCCGATCACTGGGGGTTCTAGACCATTTCAACTGAGGGGTGGGGGGGAAGACTGGTGACAGTTGTTATGTTAGGTGGGCCAGATGGATTTGACCTTAATGTCCTCCAAGTATTACACTAGATAGTCAGCATTAAGAGGCAAATGACAAGTTATTTATGCAATTCTTTGGAGTCACATTTTACAGTTTTTACAAATATGTAACTCAGAGAAATCCGTCAAGAAAATGTGCTTACGTTCGTCTGTTCCCACCGCACAACATTTTAGCCCACATATATAAATGTGATTAATAACAGTATTACAATTATTTCAGATCCAAGTAGCATATGTTTTTTTGGGGGGGAGGGGGAAGGGTGCATGTTGTCACTGGGGCACTGCACCCCCCCGCCCCAGAACCGGCCCTGGCTCCGATTATTCAATGAGATTTTAATGTTATAATATATGAGTCGTTATACATAAAAAAGAGTGACACATATGGGGGAACTCTCATCTCCTTTTAATAAAAGGGGGTCTGATCTACCTGCCACCCCCTCCCCTTGGATTTACAGCCAGTTGTGTCACAATGTGTGATTCACCCACCCATCTTCCAATTGCTAGTCCTGGGATGCTGGCGGATAGTCTTAACTGAGTAAAATGACCCGGAAGTATCTAACTAGCAGCCATAATAAGAGCTGTTAGAATTCCCTAAAATGCTAAGGTGCTTCAGTGGATCCTATCTTATCTCCTTTAGCACAGGGTACGCTGGATCTTCCTTTCTGGGATAATGGTATCCCACGATTCCTTGCGGGAGCAACATTAAACATGATGCTTTTTGTGGTTTATCCTCGGAGCATAGTGTCACGTGGCTGACCTACGTCAATGACATCTGCCATCGCATAACTGTGTAGCCTAGTGTAAGTGCGGTCGGATTCTCTTAGCACCGCGGCTCTCTTTTCCGAGATCCTTATCACCGAATATCGACCACACCACACTTTTTAATACAGATAATAAACTGTTTTATGTATATACCAGGGGTCTTCAGCCTTTGTTAAACCAAGGACCACCCAGTGGAATCAGATTTAACGATTTTTTTTCTTTATAAATAACTAAAAACTGGGGGGGGGGGCACTCTTTTTTTTTTCCTCTTGTGTGATGCCCCCATGAGTTTTTTCAGGGATTTTTCCGACGGTCTGTGGACCAAGGTGATTCCCCCATCTTCTACACTAGGCCTTCTGGGATAGCCTGCAGGCTCACTAGTATTGAATAAGGTGTTGGAAGATTAATGGATAAAACTTTTACAGAATATTCAACAACAGTCTGTAGTAAATATATATGTAGTGCAATTATATCCTGATTGCAGTGCAAAAACCTTCAGCAAACAAATTAAAAAACATTTCTGATGTACAACAGTACAAAGGGTAACACTATTCGGCGGGATTCAAATACTTAGTAATAACTCAGTTTCTACTGAAGTACAAATTATGAACAGATCATGAACAAATATAGTTGCTGGCTGAGATAAAGACACATCATGATCCATTAATAAAGAACAAATGTGAGATACGAGATCAGTATTTCAATGGAATTATTCGTGACTTGTTCCTTCAGTAGTTCTTTCACGTTTACAGAATTAACAGATATAGTAACAAATATAGTAACAGCTTGAGATAAAACATGCATCACGATTCATTAATGATAAACTAACATTAGATCAGTATGTAACTAAGACTTAGTTTGTGGTTAATTAATGCATAAGTAATAGTATAATACTATATTATTTGTGCCTCCTCAAGTAAAATCTTACCATAAAAAGAATTGACTTGAGGTTAGTGGCTATGGTAATTTGAAGGACTCACATTGAAAAATACTTGGAGGTGTCAGATTCCTGAGGCACAAGTAATGAATTACACATTGGTTGTGAATGGGAAACCTAAAGATTGACAGGTCATTCGTGGGCTGCATTTTGGAGGATCTGCCGATGTTGAGCATCTTCCCCTATGTTCTTAAGTGGTGTTCCTAGTTAATGCTCATGAATATTTAGAGTGCAGTTTTCTAAGATTTTCATAGATTTTGCTATTATCTCTATCCTCTTAAGTGCATTCTTCAGTTTGTCCAAGATTTTTATCAAACACACATTTTTGCTTCCTAGATCAGGATGGCGTGAAAACAAGTTTAGGACAGTACAGAGAGACAGTATACTGGTAGATCATTGGAGAGTCATCTCTCTCTTCCTGAAAAACAGGATGATCTATCGCAGAGCAGGCAACACAAATTGGTCATCTAAATGATGTACAACATCTTAACTGTGAAAGGTTCAGTCACTGCATTATAAATCACCGTGACCTACTTTTGTCTTGTACAAGACAAATCGGCCAAATGAACTGATGCGATGTAGTGTGTCCCTGTAAACATACATTAATTTCAACTACTTCCAAAACATTATACAGTATATCTAATAATTGACCTTACATAGACAAAGTAGTTATTTGTTGGAATTGATGGAACTGTTGTTGCTTGAAACCTTACATTTTGCTGATTTTTCAGACTGTATTCTAGAGCTCAGTGCTTAAATTGAATGTATCCAGTAAAATATGCATCTTATAGATGAAAAACTAATATAACGTTCTTTGGATAAAAGCATAAGCCAAGAGCTCACTATGAGCTATGCACATTTATTATTAGTGCTGAACTGTTTGTCGATGATATATGTAAGCAAAGAGATAATTCAGAAAACAGAGCATGCTCATAGGCTACAGAAAACATGTCTTGCACTGTAATAACATTGATTTCATGACTTCCGGTGTGTTTAGAGGTTCAAACTGCTAGCTTGAGCAATGAGGTTGTCATCGCTATCTGTTCAGACTTACAGGCTCTATACCACTGTTGCCCAAAGTACTTACAGATCAGTACGGTTCAGAGAACTTAATGTAAAGAAGAGCCCACGTGTGCCATATCTCTCAGGACGCAGGCAGGCACAGGCGGGAAATGATGAAAAATCATTTCTGGGCCAGCTGGCTAGTTAACAGGACATGTTGCTTCAACGCCTCCAAAATATGGAACTTGAATAATTACTATTAAGTGTAGTGACTGTTAGTGGCCAATAGGGGGCCCAACCTTTAGATAACCCCCACAAATGCATGGTTTGAGTGATGGTAAACCGCTGCATGGTCAAAACAGGATGTAGATGCTTTTGAAGTGATGCCAGACCATCACAGTGCACACACAAAGAACAGGAGCAATTTAGTGCCGCCAGTTAGTCTAACCGGGGCTGGTGCAGTGGTTAGCACTGTTGTCTCACACCTCTGGGATCAGGGATTGAGTCTCTGCTATGGCTCTGTGTGTGGAGCTTGCATGTTTTCCCTGTTTCATCTGGGTCCTCCGGTTTCCCCCCACAGCCCAAAAACATGCTGCGGTTAATTGGAGTTAACAAATAATTTGTAGGTGTGAATGGTGTACGAGGTTGCTCCCTGCCTTGCACCCACAGCCCCCGCAATTGGCTCTGGACCGCCCGCCACCCTGAATAGGATAAACGGTTACAGAAGATGGATGGATGGAGTTAGCGTGGCTGCAACCAAAATCCCACATGACACAGGCAGAACATGCAAACACACCAAAGGACGTATTTAAACCTCCAACCCTGGGGGTATCATCTGGGTTGGATTTCTTTGCATCTTTGAGATAACGGAATCAACAATAATTGTCACTGAATTGTCATTTGAAAAAATATGGCATGAATTGGAACAGGAAATTGGAATCAGTTTTGTAGATATAGCTGTCAGAATATTGCTACTACAGCGAGACTGTTCGTTATGTATGTTAAAAAGCCTAAATAGGGTAAACAGGGTAATCTGCCCAATCTGGTTCACTTAGGCTTTGACACAGTATTTTTTCTAGCAAACTCCATCATAAATGATTTCTTGGAGGTCAGGTACAAATATTAGTCTCCACATTCCTCACATTGTTCCACGTCAGCGGGTCCGAAGCCAATGTTCAGGGCGTGCCTGTTTGTGTCGGTCACGCTTGTGTGACCAGTTGAAGAGTAAAGACTCGCACGGCCTTTGTCAGCCTGTGGTGTTACATCACCGAATCGGGTGAGTAGAGCTGTCAGTCAGGAGAAAAACCGCTCGTCCCGTCGTTTGCTAAGGGGGGTCGGGGGGACTGGGGGTTCCTTGCTATAAACTTTGTTTTCCTTCGGTGGTTTCAGTGTGTTTTTACAAGCCCCACCAACCCGCAACATGAAACCGTGACAAGACTCGACACAGACCAGCGGTCAGGCATGCTTCGCATGGTCTGGGCAGCCGGGTCATGTGATCTGCGGGCTCGGTGCGGATGGACGACCGTGGCAGGGCCTGGCAGTCCACACACTGAAACACAAACGAGTGTCCATTTATCAAATTTCCCGATTACATATAGCGCCAAATATAATCGGCATGGTTTGAGAATCTCCCCACGGAGCTGGTCAGGAGATGGAAGCTTTCCCATAGCTTTTCACGCAGAAGGAAGGGTTTAATCTTCATGACGTGTTTCACAGCAGTGAAAAATATATTTTGCGGCTCAGGTTTCACAGCTAAGGAAAGACTCCTATAGAGGTCTCAGGATATTGCTGTTAGCAGCCAAAGCTAACTCTTCTCTTACGCTTCCTGGAAGGGGCCTTCGGGGCCCATGGTGGCTGGAAATAGCTCTACCCCACCTTTCCCAACTTATTTTTTGACAATAATTGGTTTCCTCATGATAAAGAGACAGCTGAGTGTACTTAGAGTGACAGTCTGTCTTTTTTTAGTCAGACTTTCTGGACTGTTTTTAATATTTCCTAGCTCCTCTGGCTCCTGTGGTTTGTAAGTGAAATTTTACGAATTCTTCGAGGTAGGTGGTGTAGCTGTTTCGGTGGGGAGTCAGGTGACTGGTTTGCTAATGCTAATTCGCGCCACCTGTTTCCAGTTTATAACTAACTTTAATTAGTCTCTGTTCTTTCTCGACTCAGTAATCCTGACCTATCCAAGCTCATTTGTTCCCCAACTATACCCTGAATTCAAATTCAGCCAATATTTGTTTCTCCTTGATTTTTTTTGCATTTCCACATGTTACTGTTTAACCTCATCCCTGAGTAGGTTTACAGGGACCCAGCAGGGATGAAGTTACCTTAACTTCCCTGGCTTATCTGCCATTGCAACCAGAAGAATTCTCATCATCTCTCTGGTACAGAATTAGAGAGGATAAAGAACAAGAGTTATTGCAGCCTTGGATCACTCAATATATAATTTAGCCTCTATGCCAGCTGAATAAATCACCCTGAGAGTTTCGTTCATACACAAGCGTCCCCATTTGACACCCCTGGAAAACCTGGAAGTGTCGTGTGACTTAACTGACATATTCCCATCAGTCTGCTCACTGTAGCACTTCACACAGAGGACACGGTGACCTTTGACCTGAAGATGACTGGACATCTTTTTTTGGAAGGACACCTGATTGGCAGAATGGAAAGCACATATGGTGTGGACATGGAGTTTACACTCATCCCACAGTGTGCCTGACATCCTCGGAAACAAGGTTGGGCTGGGATTCAAAATCGGCCCTGGACTTTGAGGTCCGCCACTTTCCCACGGTAGATTTTGCCAAATGGCAGAGAGGGAGGGGAAGGGTGATGGTAACATATTCATCGGCCTACCAAGAAAATGCCCGGTACGACAGATCCAGCAGTGCTCAGAGGTCACAGCAACATTTCATCAACATATAAATGCACAGGAACGCCACGTGACCTCATCCTTAATGAAACGTTTGCGTCTGGTAGCTATGTGATTAAACAGATCATAATTTTGTGTAGAGCTTTCACGATTACTCAAACTCGATTTTAATTCATCAATCAAAATTTGCTTTCTTGATTACTCAGCAATGTGGCGGAAGGAAGACACCAAACAGAGGATGAGGGTCCAAATAAAGAGCCAAATCATCAACTGTGCGGAAGCACTTTACATTAAAAGTGAAAGAGAATGCAGTCATTTGTCAGTATTGCAAAGCAGAACTTAAATATCACCACAGCATGACTGCAATGCAAATACATCTTAAAAGACATTCAGGTTTGACGGAGTCACCCATTAATGTGACCCTAACTACAGCAAGCAGTTAGAAGATGGATGGATGGATAACATGATATTAAATTAAGAGGTTTTTAAAGACTTAGCAGCGCCAAAAGTGTTATGCAGTTCTCGCAGCAATTTTAAAGATTTTTTTCATTAAGATATCCTTACTGCTATTCAGGATTTTTTTGATTTTTGATGTAAACACCCTAGAAACATTTGGCTGCCTTTCTCGATGAAGCACTTTGTGAAACAAATGTACAGAAAGACAGTTATTCTACGCAGCATCCTCTACCCTTCTACCTTTCCCAGTTACGCTGCGTGCCCCCGGATCAGACAGCAGCTGTCCGTCAGAGGGCGTCTTCATTAATCCCGGACAGATGTATTGATTCCGTCTGCCTTTCTTATTTTCGTTTACCTTGTGGAAAAGCTCCTGAACCCCAACCTGAGGTCCGGGATGGGGGGGGTTGCCATGGCGATGATCTGCCAGACTCAGGTTCTAATGATTTTTATGTCTTTTTTTTTGTCTTTCTGCTCCTGTTGTCTCCACGCTGCATCATTCTAGATGCCGCTGAGGGCAGGTCACCTCAGGCCAGGGGACACTAAGTCACATAAATATTCGTCACATAAACGTTGACCAATCGGAGATCCATCTGCACATCTGAAACGCAATTCAGTGTATGTCTTTAATTCTTTGATACAGATTCCAGCTGAAATATGTACAGAATCCCACACAACAATAGCACAATACCTCCTGCATACAGACACACCTACCTGGGTAAAAAAAATAAAAGAATTGAAAATTCTTGAATAAACACCTTAATCTCTGTCTGTTAAGCAGATTCTAGGGCACGTTGCATCACTATCATTCAAAGAGCGGCACTAATAATTTCAAATGGATTGCAAAACTATTTTAGCTCCATTTAAAAAAAGAATCTTGTTGACCTTTGTAATAATGTTCAGTGGCAGTGAGGCTATATGCGGTTTCAAAATGCCGGTTTACTCAGAGAGACTCTCTGGGAGTCATCCACGGCACCATTTTCTCACAGGAAATCACTTTGGTCGGATTAGGAAACACTCATTTAGAAAAGCTTGTTTTTAAATACTTTTATCTTTCATCAACCTCCATTCAGTTGGCATTATGTGTATATTCCATAGATAATGCTGCATTATTTCATTTGCAATGTTCTTTGTGTATGACTGCGTGTGTTTATGTGTTTCTATGTCATTTTTGATACCCGCCTGGATATGTCGGTCTTTACATTTAGAACCCAAAAACACCAGATATGTTCATACTGAATTGCCCGGTCCTGATTCGGTTTTACCCTTAATAGCAACAAAAACTCTGTGGCATATCTTCAGTTTATTATAAAGTTCAGAGTTCAGACAATGAACCAATCTGCTTGTGCCCTTTCTGTTTGGCTGACGCCTAATTGACTGAATGATAAACAAGATCACACAGGCCAACCAGAACGCCAGGCTACCCTTAGATGCATCCCTGTTTTAACCTGCACCATGAAGACATTGAATCTACCTGTTGTGGTCATCTAACACATTTATTAATAAACAAGGATGTATTTAAAAACAATTAATTATGGAAAATGTCTCATCCCTGGGAGAATAATGACCCCAGTTGCCTCTAAGGCTGGAAGATGTTGATATGAACCTGCCATGCCATATATGATCAGAATGAAGATGTTTCCTGCATTATGGAGGTTAGTCTGACATCATCACCCTTGTGTGTTTCTGGCAGTTTTTCAGATACATTTCCTCACTAATCCAGCTGGTGGAGAATCACTGAAAGGCATCCATCCAGAGTGTCCTCCTGCCCTGTGCCCTGTGATGCACTGGCGTCCATTCAGAGTGCCCTCCTGCCCTGTGCCCTGTGATGCACTGGCATCCATCCAGAGTGCCCTCCTGCCCTGTGCCCTGTGATGCACTGGCATCCATCCAGAGTGTCCTCCTGCCCTGTGCCCTGTGATGCACTGGCATCCATCCAGAGTGTCCTCCTGCCCTGTGCCCTGTGATGCATAGGCATCCATCCAGAGTGTCCTCCTGTCCTGTGACGGACTGGCATTATCCAGAGTGCCCTCCTGCCCTGTGCCCTGTGATGCACTGGCATCCATCCAGAGTGTCCTCCTGTCCTGTGACGGACTGGCATCCATCCAGAGTGCCATCCTGCCCTGTGCCCTGTGATGCACTGGCATCCATCCAGAGTGTCCTCCTGCCCTGTGCCCTGTGATGCACTGGCAT
>JAODKC010000082.1:12230232-12257657 GCA_026777985.1 Mormyrops attenuatus
ACATTTAGCAGCTTTAAAACTCACCTCAAAAACACTCCCCCTGTAAGACTTCATGAGTGGTCTGGGCGAGATAGAGCTGCGGGACGAATCGAAGGGCCTTAAGTGTCGCCTGAGCCTAATCGCTACTCTGACCCACGCCACATTAGACTCATGTTTGTTGCTGTGGATGCGTCATCCAGAGCGAGACCCCCAAGCATGGAGGAGAAGCTGTAAATGGTGACAGACTGAACGACCGATTACGTAGCAGTTTACACAGGCCTATTTATGCGTGATACGGCATCTGGATGGTTCCACCTTTTGGGCTCTGTTTTCATACTTTACCCATTCAGATGGGGAAATTGAGTTTCCGCATATCCCATCTTGCTCCCCACAAAACACACAGATACATATAAAAGTGAGAGCAAGCTTGAGGGTCGCAGCACTGGGTCAGCCAGCATGCAGCCCCCCCCCACCCCCCGGGAGCAAATGGGGGTTAAGGGCCTTGCTGAGGGGCCCGTTATGACTGCGATGGACAGATTAAGCAGCATCGTCTTCTACTGCTGGTGATAAATTAGTACAAGTCATTAGAGGTACACATCGACATATACCGTACACCACGTCTATATACACCACGTCTATATACACCACATCTATCAAGAGGATTCAGAAGTTTAAAGTACTTTACTTTCTTATCCGCGCCAACATTAGTGGACCCAAGACATATCACTTAGAATTCATCTTGGCATTCAGGAAAACTATTCTAACTCAGCTTAATTTGCTGATTCAGTAGCGGATGGAGGGAAAAGGAGACTCAACGGGGTTTAAATGATTAATTAAGCTTTTCGTGGTAGACAGTCTACAATGCTGCCAAATGGTTTTAGCCAATACCTTGTTTTTTTTTCTTTCTTTTTACAAAGTGGCACAATGCTATATTAAGTCGTTACGTTAGTGAGGCTTCATTGTGAAGAGCCCCCAGGCCAGAAACTGTAGGCTGATGGGGAAGATTTGTAGAATATCCACCAGATGCCATTATCACATTGTATCAGCCAATAGGGATCGCCGCAGAGAGGAAGGCCTCACCTCTGAGCCGCTGGGCGCTGAAGAGCCGCGTCTTTAACGGATTTAGAGTTGGACTCAAAGCCGCCTGATTAGCTCTCATTTTCCAGACAACTCCTGTGATTACTGCTGATGTTAACTATACATCTCCTGTAATTACTGCTGATTTTAACAACATATGCCGTTATTAGCGCTGATTATGGCTATACATCGTCCATAATTGCCGCTGATTCGAGGTGTACGCCTCCCATAGGGGGTCTTTCTAAAAGGTGCAAGAGTGCAATCCGGTTACTTCACACCTCAAGGGTGGAGGGGGTGGGGTTTGATTCTCACCCCTGCTCTTTGTATGTGGATTCAGGATTTTCTCTCCGTGTTTGTACCATTTTCTTTCTGAGGTTCAAAAACATAGTTAGGTGAACAGGCACCTCTGAATTGCTCATAGTGAAAGCAGTATACATTTCTGGCTCATTGGGACCCTGTACTGTATCTGTGGTTATGGATGGATGGATGGATGGATGGATGGAAGGGCGTAGGTTTGGTTTCAGCATTAGTAGAGACCAAATCAGCCCCTAACCCCTAAACACATACAGCACTCCCACAATATCGGTACTTGTCCCTACCATTCATACTCAAATCTATGCCTTTTATGGTCTATGGATGGAGTTGATACATAAAGGGATGGATGAAGGAGAGAAGGACATAAACATAAACCCCAAGTTCTGGATCTCTAGGATTCTACTGTTATATAAAAGAGTTAAGTATTCAGTTGAATCCCTTCAGAAACATCTGACAATTTAAAAGAGTGATTGTAGAAATGGCCATTTGGATCAGAGCGTCTGTCAATGCACCTTGTTCAGAGAGAAGCAGCAGATTAACATCACGGAGCGTGCCTTTCTGGAGATGTGAGCTGTGAGGAGGGGGTGACCTCCTGTCTATATTCAGACACACCCCGCAGGTCCTGACAAGGCTGAACGCAAACCCTGATCTCTGGGGTAGCAGCAGAAGCCCGCTTACAGCGCTGACCCCCCCCCCACAGACACTTTCCAGAAAGAGGTCACTTTTTAGAATAGTACTACCAGGTCTGCACATTGCACTGACTGAAATGAAAACCTTAATGAAGACCGCATCTCCTGAAATGTATTAAGCTATACGCCACAGCTGTGAATCACAATAGCCATCAGGACATTTACCGGCTGTAATTACCAGGAGTGAGATTACAGGAACACCAGTAAACCACCAGTTAATTTTAGCGATAAGTCGTGGCATCTGACGTCTACAACAGTGCTCTTTTTCATATTGATTGGATGGTCTGTTGCCTTTTCTCACAGTAGATGTATGTCCTGTAAAAACCATTCACCCTATTGGAGGCCGGATTGTTATCAGTTCTTTGTACCAAAACGGCTGACGTTCGTGTAATACTCAAATTACGTGTGGTATATTTTGTATTTAATCGTATTTTTATATAGGCCAATGGGAAATATTTTTTATTCCAACCTCGTTATTTGAATTTAATTTCATGAATATGTCCCTGTAAAAGTCACAATGAAGGCTTTACTCAAAACGTACTAGAATTCTTGCGACACGTTTTCTTGATTTCAGTGTCCTTGCGCATTTTGGACGGACGCTTCCATGCAGTTAATCACTAGGCACTGCAATCACGCTCTTTCACGGGTTAATTTTCGACCGTGAAATAAAGAGCATAATTTCCAAATTACAGGCATCACTTGGGGCATTTGGCAGCAACGATTTTTGTCAAAAGCCTCATCTTGTATAGAGGGACTAAGTACCGGTCGAAAATGCTCTGAAGTAGATAGGGGCTGGACGATTACGTCCTGTCACTCAGGACAGCTCTGTTTAGTCTTGGTTAGCAATGAGTGGGAGGGGAGCAATTAACACCAAAACTGACAGGTACGATCAAAATAAACTCACTTTAAAAATCACTTTACACGACAGATGCTGTCACCTTGCCATCATTTTACTGTGTGGAAACGACTAAATGAATCCTGCAGAACACAAAATATTACGGCACATGCGTATAAGGTCAAATTTATTATCACTACGTTTATACGTAATTTACCACCTCATCCGGTAATGAAGATGCGAGACATCTTTAAATCAGTTTATTAAGCTGCAGTTACATCCCCTATCTGTAGCAGGCGACACCCTGATTGTCAGTGGTATTTTAAACACAAATGAATTACAAACGGCGAACATTTTAAATAGTATATAGCTAGCTAATAGGTCCCGTTCTGTACATGCTATATACCTGCCTCTTGCCCTGTGCTGCCTGAGATATTATCCAGGCCCCCGCTACCCTGCTCCGGATAATCAGCTGCAAGACGGACGGACGAACCTATTTTTATACTGGATCAGGGACTTCTGTTAAGTTTAGGTCTGTCGAGTACATAACAAGACTAGTGTCAATGGGACAAAGAATGAATACTTATAAGCTACTTTGGGTAAATGATAATGGTACAAAGTGTACACCTTTGTACTGTACCCTTTGAGCCGAAATTTAAAAGAATCGGCAGTAATCACCAATAAATTCATTGTAAGTAACCTTAAATTGTTCTGAATTATGATGAAACCGGTATTAATACAAAAAATGAATCACACGGTTAGTAAAAAAAACATTGTCAGCACCACATAAACATTAAACTATTAAATATTGTGCATTTCACTGTTTATTCTTTCCTAAATACAAACCGCGCCAATTTAAGCCTGTTTTCTAGCGGGGTCTACACGGGCTACAGTTTTTCCGACAGGTTATTTTTGTCATTCCTCTGGTCTCTTGTTAAAGGGATGACTTTGTGTACCTAAAGCCCATTTGGGCGCCTCGGAGCACAATGAGCGCGTCTCCGAGGGCATGGCGAGCCATTTGCGACAGCGAGGAGCCCCCGCCACTTAACGGAGCCCAGGGTCCAGTCGCGGCCCTTTCTGTTTTCCTTAAGCCCCAAACAAAGCAGGGCTGCACACGGCCGTCATCACCTCCGCCGGCCGGGAGCGGCTCCTCGGCAAGATGTTTGCTTTGCGAGATTCGTGCAGAAAAGTTTTAAAACGCAGCGTTGCGCTGAAAAGCATCGGACATGAAAGAAGCGGCGAGGTTTTTTTCTTTGTTTTTTGTGTGGATGGAAAAGCCGATTGGATCTTGGCTCTTTTTAAAAAAAAATCCCAAGCCCAGGTGATTCATCATAGTCCCTGACAGAGACCCTTTCCACAACATGACTCTAACAATGCCGCCGTGATTGCAGCGAGGAGCTCCGATTGAAAGATACGTCCAACATCTAACACCCGAAGCCGAGCGCCACCGATTACCGACGTCCGACGACGGCCCCTTTAAACGCATTTTCAAAATGTGGACCGTGTCGACTTTAGCTCACCAAAAACAATTTAAGACCTTCTTTCATGAGAACAGGAACGGCAAATACCTGTAGTGGTGTTGCAACCACGCTAGACGTTTTATGCTGTTTTGTATACAGGGTTGGAACGTTATCAGTGCTTTTGATTATAAAAAACAATTTAAAAAAACCTTGCAGTTTGTTTAAAGAACTCATGGCTATAGAACTAAATTGTTCTTTAAAGCTGGTGTATCTGAGTGAAGCAGCTTCCCTATGCCAATTTTCTCACCCCTTGTAATCTAACCAGGAGCTGAAGCTACTTGACTGCATGCATCAATCATCCTTCAAAATCTGCAGCCATTTTGGACACGCGGCTGGTTCCTTCTCCACATGCTTCATTGTCTGAGAACATGCATATCTGTATTTTCTGCATGAGGGATGTGTTGCTACAGACCATATTCACACAGCCCTCCAAAGAAAGATAAGAATTCAACACCAGAGATTCACTATTGTTACCAAGGCTACAAGACATGTTTATTCGTGGTGTGCAATGCATTTTCGCCGAATGAACTCAATGTAACTGCTCAGGATAATTAAAAAAAAACAAAACATGGTAAAGTGTTTGAGTTATTCCCACTTGAAGTGTGTTAATTGCAAGTATTGACATTTTTCTACCTTGATGACACTCAGGGACACTCACGGTTCTGCAATACTAAGGGCCAGATTGGGAATTCTTTTATTGGGAACTGGGCTTTGAAGACTCTAATGGTCCTTTCTGGAGCAGATGTGAAGGTTGAGGAATAAAGTAGTCATCACGGTATAAAGCTGTCAAAGAACTATTCAGGAAAGCCAGCTGCTCCTTCCTGTGGCCTGGTGTCAGGGGTCTTGCGCTATGTACAGCGTTGCTGAACACCTCTTCCTCGTTGGGTTGAAGTTAAACTGGCCCCTCCAGTATCCTGTAACTCTTTCAGCTACACCTGCTCCTTTTGTCCACAAACTGCTGACTGCAACAGGTTTGCCTTTTCAAAAATGAAATAAAAACATCCATCCATCCATCCATCGGTTTTCCAGTTGATCATCTAGTAGTGGGTTGCAGGGGGTCCTGGAAAGGCTTCAAGGCTGGGGAGTATCCTGCACGGGTCGTCAGTCCGACGCTGGGCAAGAAATCCACTCACCCACTGACTCATCCATCCATCCATCCATCCATCCATCCACTTCCCAAAGCTGTTTATCCAATACAGGGTTTTTTTCCTTATAAATGACGAATACCGCAAACATGTTCTGGATAAGCGGTTTGAAAAATTTATGGATGGGTGGATAGATGGATGGATGGGTATATGGATGGATGAGTGGAAAGATAAATGCTAAGGTTTATGACTGCAGTTCAGGCACTATTTTGGTTCTTCTGTGCCTGTAGAACTTTCAAAAGAAATTTAATGCCAAACATAAAGATTAAGGCTAAGACTACAGGCTTCTGAACCAAGATTCACGCAAGGAAAGTTTCATTTAACAAATTGGTCGTCTGCTGTTTCATTTTGATCATTCAATCTTTCATTGCATTGTGGTATTCAGAATGTGTGGGATGAAGTCATCATCTAATCCTGAAGAAAAATGGATTGCATATTCTCTTATTGAGTTAAATAAATATCTGATTGTGATGGTTCTCCTCATGCCAAGATTAATGGTGTCCATTTTACTATTAAGGTTTATTAAATGCACTTCACAATCAGTGACCGGGCAGCTTTTTCGGATTACCGTTTGCTTGTCATGCTGGATGACGAGTTTGGCTTTCAATTCCGTAAGTGTGTTGCATTTTAAAAAGCTGAGTGAAGTTTTCCATTATGATTGGGGTTGTTCAGCGGCTTGTGTTACTATGCAGAGGAAGATGATCTGCTTTAGAAGGAGCAGTTGGCCCCTTATCTTGGACAGGAGAATTTGGTTAATTCTAACAGTATGTTGTGTATTTTTAAAGCAACATTGTGAGGACTGGAAGTGGTCCAAGTGGTGAACAATGTTACCACTCCAGAGTTATTACATTATAATCATAAGCCGCATCATTCCATTGAAGGAATGAACTGTAGGCAGCAAGTGTGACTTACTGGGAATTATGGAATTATGAAACATTTTTCTAACATATTTTAATCCTCAGGACTTTTTCAAGAAAGCCTCTTAACATGTGTTATAGCTTTTGTACTAATTTAATTTCTTTCACTGGTAATTCTTTGTCCTAAACATCTTTTTTTTAAGTATGTGTGTTAGGTCCAAATTTCTAGAAAGTTCTTGACTGTTCTTCACGCCGCAAAAAATCTGGAAGTCTTCAGAGCTGAAAAGTGAGTCTGGTTAGCGCTGCAGACCTGGTGCACCTGCGCGGGACAGCAGAAACGTGCGAGGCTTGAGACTGACCCTATTCTTATGTCCTGGTTCTTCTGAGTGATATACAGCTGTGGGTGACTCGTAAAATCATAAGCTGTGTATATTTTTTAGGAAAATGGTAGCTGCATCATGTAATGACTCATGCCCTGTGGTGCCTGGGATGGGCTCCAGACCCCCTACAACCATGTATTTAGATAGGAAGAAGAGGATGGATGGATGAAATTATGTGTGTGACTGAAGTGAATCTGAGGACACAAATGAAGCTTCTTCAAAGATGATAATTGTGTATCCCATACCCCGCCTATAATTTATGTTGACAGTTATTCTTCCATAACACTGACCTCTGATCAGTATAAGGTTAACGTACAAAGTCTAGAAGGACGTCTAATTGCCCTGGAACATCTAACTGTTTCCTGTGTGTCCTGTAACCCATCAAGCACACGCTATTCTACCGCTGACCTGGGAAAGTACAGCACATGACCCCTCTCCCCCCCTCCTTCTCAGAGAGGGAAGCAGTGTATCATCTCACAGGAGCAACAGTTCAAAGGTCACCGCTCGCTCCGACGCAGGTTAGAGCCTCGTGTGGCTGCTTCACTGGACTGCAGCATAAACTTGCTGGTTCCAGAAAGTTCTTCTGCTCCCTTTGAGCTGAAGAAAAGATGCTTTACTCAACCATTAAACACTTCTATCCTGTTCCCTTTACATCCCCTCCTCTCTGCTCCGAATTCACCGGCCAGAGCATCCCGTGGGCTCTTGGGAAGGGGGAGTCAGAGCTGAGATTCAGACTACAATCACCACAAGACACATGGAATGGGGTGCCTTTCTCTGAGGTCAAAGTTCATCGAAGAGAGTAACCACCGACTAATTTGTTCTGTTACCGTGGGAACAGGTGGGTCTGACGTCAGTCACATAAGAAGAACAGAATGCAGGTCAGTAAAAGAGGACCAGACACTCCTGCAGCCACAAAAAGCCAATTTAATGGCAGTAATAATAATGTCTTAGTGACGCTTGCAAGGCCAGTTGCATCTGAGACATGAAGCAGGGTGCTTCTATAGTACTGATGGATGTGGCTTTGATTCTAATTAACAAGTAATAAAATTCTGAGGGATAGTTTCCTGTGGTTTGACAAAATT
The DNA here is from genome assembly GCA_026777985.1 of Mormyrops attenuatus. Taxonomy (NCBI): domain Eukaryota; kingdom Metazoa; phylum Chordata; class Actinopteri; order Osteoglossiformes; family Mormyridae; genus Mormyrops; species Mormyrops attenuatus. Next base: position 12,238,112 of record JAODKC010000082.1, read on the forward strand.
AAGCTACTAATTGAAAAAACTGTCAGTCGATGTACAAAAGATCTGGTTTGTTTTGGGGGGTTTAGTGTTTTTCTTTTGTTGTTGCCATTTCCAGTTACTTAATTTTACAATAAAAAGATTGCGATGACGAATGTTTAAGCGTCAACGTAAGTCAGGGACGCTTTTCACTCACGCTGTTAAATAAGGCTGGATATGATTGTCTGCATGTCAGTTTTACTCAGCCACACCTCGGCCTACAAAGACTCGGCTCTTTTGTCCTTTCATGAGTAGCTCTCCAGCGCAGGGTCCAGGATGAAGGAGCATGAAAGAGTGATTCCCCCAGCCAGCTTTCCTAGTCACTCACCTCACACTTTTATCCCAAACGATCACTCACATAATTAGCTAAATATTCTCTGTGAGGCAGCTTAAGTGTCTACAGATTCTAGAATCTGGAGTTTTGATTTAACGTCAGAATCAGAACTTCAGTGTAACATTTCAGTTCCAAGCTGAATTTTCTAACAACCCCAGCCCCTACTGGCACTTCACGGGTTAGCTACATTCTCCTTTTCAAACTAAAGGAGATGCTTGTTTTGGTCAGTTTTGCTGGCTATATCTTGCCTTCTAAAATCGGTTGGGGTGACAGTAGTTTGGTTGAGGCTTGACGGAGATCTCCATGACCGACAGCAGCATTGCGTGGAAGGATGACCTTGTGGTGTCACAGAGATCCAGCATTTCCTGCCAGCCATCCAACAAGATCTGCCATATGGTCAGCAGGACCTGAAAGCCATCTCCTTCCATACCACCCCAATGTCAGTGTGGCCATCTGATTTAATGCAAGGAAGGGATGATGGTGGGAAAGTACATTCTATTGAAGTAACACAAAACATTGAACATTGAAAACTTCCAGTTCTTTCAGTCACTATCAGAAAAGTGGAAGGTAGCCCATACCAAAGAATTTAACAAATATTATTGTTACATCTTATCTTATTGATATATCAAGATCGTGACTGTTACATGATGCCTTAATTGTTATGAGTAATACACTGTCAGGTGTCCAAGTTCTGACATTCCTGCAAGGTTTATTGGTTTGGAACCATTGACATTTATAGATTAGGAACCACTTCTGCAGGTGAAGTTTTGGAGAGCTTCACAGGCTGATTCATGGTCTGAGGTCACCGGTTAAAACCCATTCAGGCTACTGTTAGACAAAATCACAGTCAGTCATATGAAAGCCCTGTGCTTTGTATTCTAAAAATAGACTTTATGTAACAGTTAAATATCAATTCATCTTACGACTGCTTACAGGGGTGCTTATAGACTGCCATGTAGCGTTGAGTGGAGAATTTGGGACCTATATCATAGGGTACATGGCACGGTACAGCCTGGACAGGACGTCAGTCCATCACTGGGCACACTCAAAGTCAGCCATTATGGGCAATTTACAGGTGCCAGTTAACGGGAGGAACCTCCACATGCCCAAGCTTCTGCAAAGCACCGGTGGACGCCCAATTTTGCTACCGTTCATATGCGGCATTGACGCTGTAAAGTGACAGGCCAGGTAGCAGCAGACCAGCAGGTCTGACCTTCACAGGATGACAGCCAATCGAATGCAAGTCTGCATAGAATGCTAATCTGGCATCATGAAGCTGCTATAGTATGTAGGCTAGTCAGTCCCACTGCAGTAATTTCCCCACAGGAAGCCAAAGTTTACCCTACCTCCCTACAAAATATTAGCAAAACAGAAAGAAGTGGGTGAGGTTAATAACGTTAATTCACATTTAATCCCCCTTTTTTGGACACTTCCATACTCATATAAATTTCACAGTGCAAAGGAAAAGTGGGGTCCAGGCACTGCGCGTGGACCTGCCGGGGACCCACGAGGCTGCGGGAGGGGCAGTCTGACGGAGTCCTCGTGGCGCTGTGGTCTGAGCTGCCGCTGACAGCCGGGCACTGCCTCTGCATTTAAATGATTGGCTGTTTATTCTGGAGAATATATTGTGATATGATTCTTGTGATACATGACCAGGCATTTGCCGTAATTGGTCGTATGTTTCTCTCATATTTTAATGCTATTTCATTTACGGTAATGCAACTAGGAAGTTAAATCGGAGAATCTGGAACCTTCGGTGGACTTTCTCCAGTAAATGATTTGCCGCTGTCACCCAGGATATTTCTACAGATTACAAAGTTTCCTCTCTGCTGTAACTGCCCCATGCTAAAACATGCATCCATATATTTTCACTATCTGATTATCCAGTTAGTCTTACGGACGGGTGGGAAACCTTTCTGAACGACCTCGTTCGCGCATTTAACCTGACAGGTTTTTTTCGGTTATTGGCAGTCTAATTTCACTGCCAAGATAGATGTGTGTGCAGTTCTGTGCACAGCAGCCCAGCGAAGCATGTCTAAATAACTGTCAAATTATTGTGGGTTCTGAATACTAATACTGTATGTTAAATATATTTGCAATTTAGTAGGCCTATTTTAAATAAACCACTTTATAGGCTATGTTCTATAAGTACGATAAACTCGATGTGTCCTTTCCTTCAGTCAATTATTTTGAAAAAAGGCCCGCTGTGTGTTGTGATTATCAATATATGGAAAATATTGATCCGTCTCATTTCATAACGTCACGTTTCCATTACGTGTAACAGCCACCTGATGCACATTATATAAAAGAAAAACATGATTGATTTATGTATTTAGGTTGATACATTGTAATTGTTTATGGCCACTTCTTTGAGAATAAATGTTTCAATATGATTTTCTTGTGCACGAAAAAGGTCATTTTACTGGCCTACTTAAATTCCGATTTCAAGTTTTAAATACGTTTTAAATAAGTCTTAGGCAATTAAGTCAATGTAAAAGTCAATTTGACCACATGTAAGCAAATCGTCTGCACTCGTTTTTATAGAATACTCACATGGATCAGTGTAGAGACACAAAGAATATGTATATACACACATTTTACAGGAAAGCTAGTGTCCGAAAATTGTATATTTAAGTTCTATCATGCTTTTCTGAATGCATGACTGGTGTTTTCCATTGAATTCAGCCCCTCCCTTCAAATCCAGCCTTCAGGTGAAAAACAAAAAAAAATCTAAAGATTTAAACATCAGAGGGGGTTGTCTGGTTGAGCCAATCAGCTGTCTTCCCCGCCATAGATCACAGCTATAATACACAGTATTAAAGCCAGACTCCCCTCACTAGCGGTTGTAGCCCGCTTAGAATTGCGTCCACAAGTCGTTTCTTTTTCCATCTCGTGCTGCAGACACTCTGCTCTGATGCCTTTAGTTATCAGCAAAGCAGACGCTGGCGTTTACACACCTGCATCGGTGCGAATCACTGGATAAATACCAGAGCCGGAGGAAAAACGCAGCGCTGGAGGGTATACGGGACACAGCGCACCAGTGAGCCCGAATCCTGCCGGCTACATGTGCAACGGCTTATGAATTATTTCAGTCAGCTGGCGAAATGCAGACGTTAATGAGGTTTATGCTGGCGGCTTTCGTCTGCGTCTCCTTCGCGTCCTCCGGGTTGGCGTGCGGACCGGGCAGGGGATTCGGCAAAAACAGGAGACACCCGAAGAAGCTGACCCCTCTGGCATACAAACAGTTCATCCCTAACGTCGCTGAGAAGACGCTGGGGGCCAGTGGCAGATACGAGGGCAAGATCACGAGGAACTCCGAGAGGTTTAAGGAGCTGACTCCTAACTACAATCCTGACATTATCTTCAAGGATGAAGAGAACACGAGTGCGGACAGACTGATGACACAGGTACGCTGGGGAACTCCAGTTTATTCCTTGGATCGTACCTCTAACCAACCTTTAAATGATCTCCGAAGTTTAAATCCACTATCCATTTCCTCTGATTTGTGTGGTAAGAACTTTCATAGTAGCAGTTGGAAGAAGATCCATAAATATATCGGAAATCACCCGGCACAAACAATTAATCCATAAAAAATATGACATCGCATCTCAAATATGTATTCCAAATTTATGCCGCTCAAGTTAAATTGGGTTTTCGATGGGTATGTAAGTTTAAGCATGCATAGACGCACAATGTATATACACTCATCTTCTAAATTTAGTCTACTCTCGTTCTCTTACTCTATGTCAATCACATGACATCTAAATATAGACGGGAATAAAACACGCCGGTATCCTACAAGAGTCTGGACGTCAGAGGTTAACTGCGACACGCGGCAGGATACACCCATTCTCGGCTGTGTTCATCAGGGAAATATCGACGTTTCTAAGAAGGGATGTTCTGTAGACCATTACATTGGATGGTGATGGACTCTGGGATTAGATACAAACATAAAATCTTTGTCTACAGGTGAAAATGTTGTGATCATCTTACAAGGAAAGGTGCATTTAAGATTGTTGGGAAATAAATCTGTGACTTCTGGTTAGTATAAGACATGCGCCAGATCTTCCTATCGTGTTTCGCGTCTCTGGCATTTTCAGCGGTGATGCCATTTGATGTTAATAGGGTCCAATTATTCGCAGCCCAGTTGGTCAAACGTTGTTTTTACTGTAAGTGTATGAGGACGCGTGAATCTGTAATCTTCTGTTTCACTAGATGATATACTTATAGGAAGCCTTTTCCGTTTTCTGTTTTGTACGTCCAGATGGAAATTGAGTGGATTTTAAATGAAGAATATGCAGGATCGCGGACACATTATCTTTTATAATAATTTTTTAAATATAGGTTAGTAACCTGAGGTCGTCGTCGTTCGAGGCTGTGGTATGTATAAAGGAAAACACTTCGGTTTTTGGTCCTTTATCGCTCGGGACAGGTGGAAATTCTATTAGCAAGTGTGTCCTGTCGTACCGCCGTGGATGAATGGGTGGATGGGTAGTTCTATGAAGGTGAATGTAGCTTTGACTGGAAACTGTCATTCTAGCACGAGTCTGTCCTCCTCTGTATCTTTTCAGGCTTACGGCGATCAGTTTCCCGCGACTCGTTCTTCATTGTGTATTGAAAATATAGTTAAACTGTCCCAGTTTTAAGTGAAGTACTTTTAAAAGGGCAAAACTATATGCTACTTCCTAAGAAATTTACTCAGCTCAAAATGCTGAGTAAAATGTATGATCGAACGTATTACGTTTAAGATCCACTTTACAGCAGCGACAGACTGAAAATCATTATAAGCTCCACTATGTAGTATGAAAGCCTTGCAAATCAAGGAGGAAATTTAACGAGTTCATCTTGAATGTGTTATTATGTCAGGTACCTGTTAAGTGTTTCCAGCGCCAGTTAATCTGTGAAGAGGTTAGGAGGCGGTAGTAAGCGGTTGTCGAACAAATTTATCTGGGCACAAAGCCCTAAAAAGAGCCCCGCTGAGCTTCAAGGTAGGCGGGCAGAATGCATCTTGATTTGCGGCACATGATCCCGTGAATTAATACATGGTTTTGGCGGTTCTTTCTGAACGAGACTGAGGACGTTTCTTATACCTGCGCGCCACAGGCAACGATTATCTGCATCGTTTGTTCCTAATATTTTACAATGTCTCAGACAGGTCACCTGTAAATGCATACAGATGTTTCAGGTTTTATTGCGATCGTGGCTTTAGTGTCGCCTGCTCAGTTCTTTAGAAGTGGTGGAGGTGGTGCACGAAGGTGAGTGGACCATAGGCCCACGTTGATTGGCATAAGTGCTGATAAAATGCAAAATATGTAATGTTTCTTGAATTACTATCCGGTTTTAAATGGCCAATCGTTTTTTTTCTGATTTATGGACACGGGTTATCATGCCTTAAAAACAGCAAATCATCTGTGCACTTTAACGTTAGAAAAATGTCTTAAAATTTAACAAATTAGGCTGAGCTTCAGGTCATTCGACTCGGCGATCAAGCTGGCGAAATCAATGGATGCAGTCAAGATTTCAAAACTGTACTGCACTCAGAGACAATGTATCTGTAAGGGATGCTAATTTAGAAAATTTAAAAAACTGCATCGTTTTCATCCAAGACCATTCCAAACAAAACAATACCTCGGGTTATGTATATTGATTGAAATATCGCATATCTTCCCGCTGAAACTCAGGACTTGGTCATTGCATTGCGGTGTAAATATTTACACATCCATTCATCCGCCCATCTTCCAAACCGCTTATCTAATACCGCCTGTATTATACAGGGTCGCAGTGAACAAATGTTATATTTAAGATCCGTATCATTTGCACGTTCATTTCTTAAATGCTCTCTCTCTCTTTTCTCAGAGATGCAAGGATAAGCTGAATTCGTTGGCTATTTCGGTCATGAACCAGTGGCCGGGAGTTAAGCTTCGTGTGACAGAAGGCTGGGACGAGGACGGGAATCACTTTGACGAGTCCCTACATTACGAGGGAAGAGCCGTGGATATAACGACCTCTGACAGAGACAAAAGCAAGTACGGAACCCTCTCCAGGCTCGCGGTGGAGGCTGGATTTGATTGGGTTTATTATGAATCAAAAGCCCACATTCATTGCTCGGTCAAAGCAGGTGAGGCCGTTGACTTTACCAATGTTTACAGTCTTTGGGATAATAAAACACGATGGAAGTTCCGAGTTTGTGTGGGTGCATATCCTGTGTCTCCCCAAATATTTCTACGAAGGCTTTGGTGCGGAGCTTGGAGCTATCCTCGCACCTGGAATATGCGGGTTTGTCCGTTTAACCCGAAGTGCTCATTAGTGTTTAATAATTAAAACCCTCCTCGTTTAAGAAAACATTCAAGCGGGTTGCATTTTAATTGCTATAATCATCATACATCCAGTCAAGTTCTTGCTTTAGGTGTACCACAGCCTGTTTCACAGAACAGCATCGCTTTCCGTAGTGAATATCACGGTATTCTTACTGTTACTGTCACGGGACCGTTAGAAACAGATCAAAACTTTGCACAGCTGATTTCATTAAGCGTTCGCTTACTTATTTGACAAACAAACGTAGACGGTACCAAAATATGTTATTTCTTCATTTTGTCACCAAGTTCCATTATTATTGCACTTAAAAATGAATAACGCCCCCAATAAAATGCTACTATTTGGCCTCCTTATTTGTAAATGCAGCAGTCAAAAAATGATAATTTACACAGAACAACTGTTTTATCGATGCAAAAGTGGCGCTTTCGTTAATTATAGTGTTATAATTATAATATAATTACGATATACATGTACGACTTCTGGAGAATCAGCATCCTAAGTTGGTCGACACGTTCTATTCACAGTTAAGCATATAACGTACAAATATTAAAATTCATCCTGAGATCCTTAAGGACAACATTGTAAAGCTTGTCAGTTCTGGGACCTGTCCCTGAAAGGATTAAGACAACGACATATTGGACCAAGGCGGGATCCGGTTTTCAATTGACCTCACGGCCAAGAACTTGCATTATGATTAAACGCCTAAGTGTAAACCGAGAATTTTGATTTCTGTTTACCGAAAGCAGGCCTATGCTCCCAAACGCCGGAACACAATGAAGCTCGCTCCGAAAACCTGGACTGACAACGTAGCGGATAGTGTTAGTAGGAATAACAGGGCGTCAGTGACAGGCAGCTCTAAGTATTTAGGGCAACTACCTTAATTTGCAATTCAAACGCAGGACTTCGTTGCCTTGCAAAGTCGGCTCCGCTGTGCAAATACGCACTGCAACTGCCCGGTCGTCTGGGAGTACGTGCGTGAATTAGCACATGGGGGTTTCTGCACCTGAGCAAATAGGGACATAGCAGCTGGGAAACGCAGAAGCACCCAGATAAATCCGAATTGGTTTCTAATTAGTAGCGCTAAGTCAGCTTTTCCAAGACCCTGACTTACGCCCTTTTTATTTAACTGGTCGAGAGGCTAAGATAACAAAACTGACTTTGTTCAGTTGTATAGTTATCTCCTTCATGTATCTCTGAAATAATATGCAAATTAACAATTTGCATACATTATAAACCCACTTTAAAGTATTTCTCTAAATTGTGTACGTAGGCCTATAATAATATATGCCTAAATGTGCATATTTAACGTTTCATTGAGTTATGTGCGTTTCATATTTAGGCCTATGTGGAAAAGAAGTTTTCTGCTATTCTGTTATCACGCTCTTATTTTTTCAGAGTTAAAAGTGTCAGTGATCTGTTTGCAGAAAACTCGGTTGCAGCTAAATCCGGCGGGTGTTTCCCGGGTACGGCCTTCGTCTCACTCGAAGACGGACGTCAAAAGCGGATCAGGGATCTGAGGGTTGGCGACAAGGTCTTGGCAGCTGACAGTCAAGGGAACCTCATGTATAGCGACTTCATTATGTTCATGGACCAGGACGTGAACACGTCGAGAGTTTTCTATGTGATCGAAACGCAGGAACCCATGAGGAGACTCACCCTCACAGCGGCCCATCTGCTCTTCGTCCTCGACAACAGGACGGATTTGTTCGGCGGCATGAGAGCCTCTTTTGCAAGCAGCGTAAAACCAGGACAAATGGTTCTGGTAGTGGACGACCTACAAGCCCAGCTGAAGGCAGTCACCGTTCAGAGGATTTATATGGAGGAACACAGGAGCTCGTTCGCTCCGGTTACAGAACAAGGGACCATCGTGGTCGATCAAGTACTGGCTTCGTGCTACGCGGTAATAGAGGACCATGCATGGGCTCACTGGGCTTTCGCACCAGTCAGGTGGAGTTACAGATTCGTCTCATTTCTATTTCCAATAGGTGGCGCAACGGCAAACGATGTCCTGAAATCGGACGGCATTCACTGGTTCTCAAAGCTGCTGTACCAAATAGGAACGTGGGTGCTGGACAGCCACTCCTTGCATCCTTTAGAGTTGCCAATAAACTCCAGCTGAAATAAGAAATATCGTGACGTCGGACAACAAAAATATATACACAGAAAGGCAAAAAGCCCGGAGTAATTTCCGGATATTTATTTAACATTTAAACTCACCATCTTTAAACGAATAAACGGACCTGTAAGAGCATTAAAACTTATTTCGAATAATTTATTATCGAACTGTCAAAATTAAATGAACTGTCGCTGGAATCATACGGACTAATCGAGTGTTTGCGCAGAATTTATTTTTGTGAACTTAAAAAAAAAAAAAAAAAACAGACATTACAGACACAATGCCCCACGGATTTGTGCACTTGCCTGTTTTATTGTGGGAAATTAACGTTCTTCTCGAAGTGGGAGGGAAAATAAATTATATTTTTTTACAGAATTGTAAAATAGTTTATTACTTAACCATGTCTTGGAAACAGTGTAACATATGATGCTATTTTATTTAAATTCTAACTGCTGCAAAATATTAAGTATAGGAAATCGTTTAAAACTAGGTTATTGTTGTTATTATGATGTAAGCTACTTGTTCAAATGCTAAAATTGGTCATATCCACTGCGTGTTGTATCTTTTTTTCGACATTGCTTACATGAAAAATAAAGTATAAACAACTGCTGTAAGAGTAGGATACAAGCCGATATTTTTAAATGTTTAATACGGACAAAATTTAATTTACAGTACAATCCCGTTATAACGCACTTTAAGGGATCTGGCAAACAGTCCGTTATATCCAAAGTCCATTATATCAAGAGTTGCTGTATGCCCAGAACACAACTACAGGACACCATTCACTCATGCCACACCCCAGCAGACACATTTGTGGTATAGATTATTATATTGTACATGTAGTAATCCAACTTTACCTGACTGGTGGAAGTATATATGGCCTATAAATGGTTATACATGTTCGGTACAGTAGTAACCTTAACCGCATACTGCATCCCTCCAGCTGCGAGCATCGTCTGCCGACGCACAGCATGCCTGGTGATGGACAGCCACACAGACCAATCAGTGTTGCCTTCTGTTACGCCATGCCTATTTATAGAGCGTGACTATTAATTATCCCGACTACGTATCTTTACTTGATATTGTAGGCGGAGCCTGTATGTCCGTTATAGCAGAACACATATAAAAGCGGCCCTGGGGACCAAATTGTTTGTCCGTTATAAGCAAAAGTCCGTTGTATGCGAGTCCGCTCTATCCGATGCTTTTTCTCCATGTTCGTAAAGGCGCACGGCCAGGTGTTCTGACGAGTTGAGCTACCTATCGAGACGTGCTATTGAGCTTTTCTGCGCATGTGTAGTTCCACCGTTTTGGGATTAGGGTTAGGTTTTTGGGGGTTAGGGTTAGGGTTTTAGGGGTTTTTTTGGAGGTTAGGGCTATCGATTAGCTCCACGGTAGCCTAACTCGACAAAGTAGCTCAACTCGGCAGAACACCGGGACCAGCGGTCCGTTATAGATGATATTCCGTCCGTTATAGATGATATTCCGTTATAAGCAAGTCCGCTATAACGGGATTATACTATAGGTGAAACCTGTGAGATTCACACTTACGTTGATCATATATAATGAGGCCGCACGCCGCGTAACTGTCCAAAGTGTTAATTTGTAAAGTTTAAAGTGTTTGTTTATTTCAAAGTGAGAAAACATTCAGTGTTCTCATCTTTCTGTTTAATATGCTGAAATTTCTGACTGAATGTAACTGCTGCATTTAGTTGAGTCAACTTGTGACTGAATCTTCAAATGTTTCCAGGTTGTACCGCAGCTGGAGGCGAAACACTTATATTTAAATCATCATGCTTTCGTATCGTTTCTTTCGGCTGATCTCTCCTTACAATATCTATCTCGCAAAAATGAACTCTAACTACAATGGACACACTTCTTTTTGTTGAATAAGGAAATAGTAAATATCGATAACTTACTTTTAAGAATCATATCTTACATATCATACATTTACTTTTAGGTAACTGAAAAAGTCAGTCGTTCAAAAAGTAACGCCAATTCACATGACCTCACCCGCAATCCAAGAACGTTCACGTGGGCGGACATGGCTTTATGGAGTAAGTCACATTTCAAACGCAAAAGGGGCGCTGCTGGGTCCTCCACGCTTTGGAGTGCCTGCCAACTGAATGAATTCATAACGGTATTTGTCGCTATTAATGCAGTTCAAACATACATTTCTGTTCTCTTGAGATTGTGGACTCGATGATACAGCAGTGCCATCTTGTGGACAAGTTCGGCTAAGTATTATTTTGCAGAAACCCAGGTGATTGTATTTCGTGTAGTTAATAGCGGACATATTTTCCAAAAGGGCCATAACGCAGGGTTGCCCACTCTCACGCAACTGGCGTGACACTCAGGCTTTCAGATTCTTATGTTCAAGCAAGAAATCTTACGGCAAATCTATATTGTTCAACTATAAACCTAAAATTAGCTACATCAAAAGCTAATTGGGGTAGGCTGCAAACCCTACAGGCTATTTACAAGGTGATAAAACTGTCACATACATGTAAATGAGCATGCAGACTTGTCTTGAATTGAAAATCTTACGCCAGGCAGCTGACCAAAGTTGGCAACACTAATAACCATAGGGAGTAGGTGTCTGTGAACGTAGGTGTAGGTGTCCATAGGAAGTAAGCTAAGCTCAGTCGGTATAATTATTTAACCCTCCTCAAGGATTAAATTGTTTTGATATTGTGATATTCTTATAGATAAATGTATTAATGTCATCAAATATGACTGCCGGAGCTCTTCTCCAGGCCCAGGACAGCTCGCATCATCCTGCTAACATTGTCTTTATATCATTATAGTGTGAACATCAATCACATGTTCTGACAGCTACACAAACATGTCTGAAAAACCAGATAGTATCAACTATAACACACCTTCAGAAAAGACAATGCATAGCAGTTATAAGATGGTTATCATAATACAATTGTGCAAAACGTGCAAAGAATGCAACTTCACCAAGTGCTGATAAAACACCAAATGGCTGAAGAATGGCAGCTGCACTTCGACAAGCCTATGTGCCTCTGCTTAGTAACCTCACACTGCCTCCTGGTGCCACGACAGCCAGGCATATCATCACAGTCTCAACAACAATCCACTGGCTGCATTCAAGAGAGGAGAAGGGGCACTATTGCATACCTCTCTGCGAGTGCCACCTGCCAAATGGACGAACATGATCACAGGCTCACCGGCCTCATCTGGCCTTAGATGGATCGTCATTGCGGGGAGATCCCAGCTGAACTTACTTGCCGCCCATCCAGAGCAGCCTGGGAGAAGGGAGGCATGCAGGCCAGCTGCTGCATAAACCACCCAGTCTCCAGGTGCCAACAAGTAGAGCAGAAATTTAATCACAATATAGCTTCAGGGCTTCTGCCATTGAACTGCTAGCTTGTGCTAGCTTTTATTAGCGTGTACTAGCTTCTGTTAGCCTTACTGGACTCCCCCCTCCCCGAGTCAGATATTCCCTCTCCCTGCCCATGACAAATACACACCAGCTAGAGACAATTAGGATAAATGTGCAAATACACAGTTAGCAGAGACAGAACCTGTAAGGTTTCTTCGGACAGCCAATAAGATGTCAGCATCATGAGAGATCATCAATCTGGCCACTTAACATCCTCCAGTAAAACCCTGTTTCTATAGCGCTGCCCCAGCATCCATTCAATGCACTTGGGACAAAGACAGGTGGCTAAATACTGATGAATGATCTGGACAGGCTGTAAAAAGAACAGAAAAACTTTAATTACTTAATGGAACAAGAAAGTCATGGCCTGTGAATACTGTGTTACAACAAGAAGTGGAATTCCACCCACATCTCTCGAGGATACTACATTCTGTTGACACTGCAAAGCTGAAACATGTAGGAGACTCGGGAGCTAAGAGCAGCAGTGACCTCGGACTCTCGCAGGTACAAAAGGCACCGCAGTGCGACTACATTCCTCAGGACTTGGAGAATAGGCCTGTTAATCTTTCTAGAGTTTGGAATTTTGCGGATTAGAAGCCAAACAAGACATTCCCAAACGTGAGCTGTCTGGTCCACTGCAAACATTTCAGAAATTTCAGGCTCCTGTGGCGAGTGGAGTTGAGAGAGTCAAAAAATGAGACCCGAGTAAATAAGTGTCAAAGGCAGGTGACACTCATTTTAAGACGGTCCCCCACACTTTCCCCCACCCTGCGTTTACAAAATCAGGCCTGCAGGGAACAAAATGGGGTCATTGTGAATTTGTTTTGGGGCTTCCAAAGAACATGTTAGAACTACATTTCTAGTAAACATAATAGTGGCTCTACTGTACACATTTACACCCAATTAAAGGTGGGCAGTGGTGGCTTAATGGTTAGAGACACGCGCTTGTAATTGAAAGATTGCTAGTTCAAATCCCTGACCAACAAGGTGCCACTGAGGTACCTGGAGCAAGGTACTGCCCCCCCAGGCGCTGAATTAGCTGCCCCCTACTATGTCACATATGGGTTAAATGCAGAGGACGCATTTCATTGTTGTGCACTGTGGTGTGTCAACAATGACAATTAAAGACTAAATTCCCTTTCAATTAAATTCAAGATGTTCCCTGCTTTGCACTTCAGCCTGTACTAAATGACTGCCTATGAATGGAGGACTTGTTTGTCTTGTAATAAACTAGCATTTCATTCAGCGTGTCCCCTCTCTTCTCCATTGGGTTTCCTTAGATAGACTCTATCCTCAACGCAGCTTTGTACTAAGTTTTCAAAAATTGACATAGTTTTACACCACAAGGTGGCGCTATTCACTCAAAAATGACATACTGAAAACCGTGAATTGCAGTGACTATGGAAGATTTTAGAGACAAGCTGACATACAAATGCAGATATGCATATAGTGCGCGCGCGCACACCTATGCATCATCAGAGTCATGAGAGCTGAAGGGGCACAATGCGTTTCTATTGCCGGAAATGTTCACTGACAAAAGTGCATGTGGTCAGGCACGAAGCGCCAGTCTCTTGACATATTTTCAGTCGCGAGGAAACAAAATGAACAAAATGAATGATTTTAACGTTTTAGAACGTAATAATTATAAAATGAAAAATAAATACTACTATTATTAGAAACTAATAACGTCACTACTGGATGAATAACGGCAACTAAATACTTTTTGTAGTTATGATGGATGCAGACGAAATATCTTCATGCTGTGTTCGAAAAAAAGAATGCAAATTACTGTGTGCGGACATGAATACCATCAAATAGCTCGAAAGCCGTCAGATTACCCGGTCTACCTGATTTACATTTTTCAATCCGAAGGAAAGATTCGAACATCTCTGATTTTGTCGTTCGCATAGGAGTGTCCTCGCTAAAGAAAGCAAATTGACAAAAATGTCGTTACCGATTGCAAAAATGTTATTTATCGCAATCAAAATAGTTATTCGGCTAAAGCTACAGTATATAGGTTAATAACGAGTACATTAAGTCAAATGCAATTAGAAACCAGCAAAATTTAAATGCGCACGAGGCGCGAACATCTTCAAATATCGTAGTGATTTCTCTGTCCTTGTTACAAGCTTATGAAGAATTTATCTCGTCATTAAATAAAGAGCTGTCCTGGCAACCAAGACACATCTTTATTGGCGACAGATCTTCGGAAATGTAATCATACAGTACTGACAATGTAAATATTACAAAAATGTTGAATACTGAAAAATTACACCACTGTAAGATATGTCCCCCCCCGGTCTATTTCTGCAGCGAAAGGTCTGATCAGCATTTTCTGGACTCCAGTCGTTCATAAGTCCACCCCATAATCGTTTACAGACGATTGGCGACTACTGAGAGATGTGAGATGCATAACTTTCAATAGAGGGTTAACTACAACACCCACAACGGAAACCCCATACGCTTAGTGCAACTATTTTGCGTCACCATAGCTGATCGATGTAATGCGTTCGGTATTGAACCTTAAGTGTTACACACCGATAGGCAATACTGCTTAGTATATCTCCATGCGTTATGCCTTCGAGTGGTGTCTTTGTGATAGATCACTGAACGTCACAATTTATGCCCAATTACTGAAGCCTCGTCCCGAGTGCCCAGGCATTGTGCGCGCCTCGATGAATGCCACGCTGAACTGAGCAGGCGCTTACGTGTCAGCTCTTTTCCCATTATGCAAGAGAATGGGCAATGTCATTACCTTAATCAACGCGTGAAAAAAAATCCATACCGTATCGGCCCTTTATCAACAGGAAAGCGGCTTCACTTGTTTTCCCAGACCGAGGGAAAGCTTACCGCGACAAAATGGAAGGAATCTGCAGGGGTCCACGATCAATAACAGACAATCAAAAGGCCAACCAGTATTCATTACGCCGTAATAGGTAAACTACTGGGGTCAAAATGCGCTAGCGCTACTGCTGGTAACTCTAATATCGCGACGATCATTTGGGTTAGTCTCCAGTCCTGTCCGACCCGTTTTACATTGGAAATTAAGACTCACTTTCAGGGATCAAAGAACACACGATCCGCACCTTGCGTGGGGCCATGTGAAGGAACAGGAACGTGGGAGAGTTCCATATCAAAGTCCATAGTTAAAATGCAAACCCACTCATCAGAATTCATTACGATATAAAGATGGTGAAAATAACATTGGTTCCATTGTGACTGTATCTGAAACCCTCAAGATCAACAGCGAAGTCAAACATTTTAATAGACCCAAGAAATGACATTAAATATTTAGTATTTTAAACAGACAAGAGAATGTGGTATATTTATACTTAACAAAAAAGAACCATTAGTAGATAAAATTATTTTTATAACTTTCCAGTCAAGATTTCCAATTCCAAGAGGGAATTGAACAGAGCAGCAAACGGCTGCAAACACAAACATATAATGAACACAAAAACAATCTTAGGATTACATCATCTGATACAATTACAAACTAAAGATGTAACAGATCGCCATCCCGCGTGGTCTGGGTCACCAGCCTTTGCTATCTTTGCGCAGTTCCATATGTGCGCATCTTTATTTGCGGGTCTTCAACAATTTATGCGGACCACAAGACTGGAGTGCCCCCTAGTGGCAGCTTCGACGCTTGCGCTCCACGCCCCAGACCCCTGAGCCCTGGAATGACGTGGTGAGGGGGCCAGCTTTCACAAACAACACGGCTCCCTGATCAACTGACCCACAAAATGGGCATTCAAATTAACTGCTTTTAGAATCAAACGTTTTTAGATGCTTCAAATCAAAAACTAACAAGAAGTTGAAGATTAATCTAAATAAGTCATCCCTTGGTTGGAGCTTCATCACTCACGTTTGGTTTCCTCTGTCCTCTCCAGGCTGAATCTGCCATGGGAATAGACAGATGCACATGAGATACAGGGCAGGTAATGACACAGCATTAAGGAAGGCACAAATTAACACACCTGTCATTCACACAGTTATGGTGTCAAAACCTGTGCCCAATACCCATCAACCCATTAGGTGACATCCCATTCTAAATCCATAGCCATCAATATGGAGTCGGTTCCCCCTTTGCAGCTGTAACAGCTGCCGCTCTTCTGGGAAGGTTTTGCACAAGATTTTGGAGTGTGTCTGTGGGGAATTTTTGCCCATTCATCCAGAATTGCATTTGTGCGGTCAAGCATTGATGTTGGACGTGAAGCCCTGGCTTACAATCTCCCTTCTAGTTCATCCCAAAGGTGTTCGATGGGGTTGAGGTCAGGGTTCT
Organism: Mormyrops attenuatus; assembly: GCA_026777985.1. Classification (NCBI taxonomy): domain Eukaryota; kingdom Metazoa; phylum Chordata; class Actinopteri; order Osteoglossiformes; family Mormyridae; genus Mormyrops; species Mormyrops attenuatus. The sequence goes on from JAODKC010000082.1 coordinate 12,254,583, forward strand.
GTGCGGGCCAGTTAAGTTCTGCCACCCCAAACTCACCCAACCATGTCTTTATGGATGTCTAAGACATTTTGGAGAATTCTGTGCTTCCAATTTTTGGCACCTTTTCACTGGCACCAAGAAGTGACCCATACTGTGAACTGGCAGTTTTCCGTTGTAAAGTATGCAAGCCGATCCCAAGCCGTGACCGCGCTGACATAGCTATGCTTAATGGACCAAACCGAGCTGGTTACATCACCACCATCTGATTGGCCAAGATGTCTGGAGATACTGGTGTTCTGTGGATGGATTATCTGAAGGAAAAAAAGGGTACATTCTCTATATCATTCATTTTTAGTAGTATCACATATTGCGATTCCTGAATTTCTGGAATTTGAACATTTCCAACCTCCTAATTAAAAAGTACTATAGAACAGCTGAATGATACGGATTTGTAATGGAATTTTACGCAAGAAAAATCCTAATTGCACATTGTAATTCATGATGTACACTGTGTGCACAGTAAATACGCGTCTCTTCGGTTTTACATCAGTGTCACTCTCCAAACCCGGCAACACCTTTACTGAGCCGACCCAATGTTCCAGCATGACTGTGCTCCAGTGCACAAAGCAAGGTCCATAAAGACATGGTTAGGTAAGTTTGGGGTGGGATAACTAGACTGGCCCGCACAGAACCCTGACCTCAACCCCATCGAACACCTTTGGGATGAACTAGAATGGAGATTGTGAGCCAGGCTTTCATGCCCAACATCAGTGCCTGACCTCACAAATGCTCTGCTGGATGGGCAGAAATTCCCAAAGACACATAATCTAGTGTAAAGCCTTCTCAGAAGATTGCCAACTGTTATAGCTGCAAAGGTGGGACCAACTCCATATTGATCCCTATGGATTTAGAATGGGATGCCACCAAAGTTCCTGTGGGTGTAATGGCCAGGTGTCCAATACTTTTGTCACATACAGTGAGGATAAACTTTCAAAAGCATGGTAAATGGGAAGCCCACACAAAGCAACACACACACACACACACACACACACACACACACACACACACACACAAGGTTTTATAATCCTGACAAGCAGCATAGAAGATGTGGTTTAGCTGGCAAATTGCGCTGATACTATCAACCTTCCAGGTCGGGGAGCCGTCGAACGCCCAGGGGGAGGGCCGGCTGCGGCGTCCCACCTCGACGGCTCGGACTGATATCAGCAGGCTTTTTAGTCGGACGTCGGCAGCTGACGGAGGAAGCCCTTCAACTGACCGGGGCGGCGTGCGGCCCGGGCCTCCGGCGGACAGGAGTCCCGCCCGCGTGCCGCCGTGCCCATCTGGCCCCCGCCGTGGCCTGGCAGGGCAGCCCGCAGTGAGCACGAGGAGTGGGGCCAGACGGCCAATTTAGTTTGCCCTTCTGCCGTCTGCCGCCGCTGTCAGTGAGAGGAACGCCGCATGCACCGCACGTTGCCGTGGCTACTCCCGTACAGCCACGTGCACATTCCCTCACAGCCCTCCTCTCGACTGTGGCAACCGGCCCCACACAACCCTGATGTCCTCATCTAACACGTTTACCTTATCGAAAGGTCGCACCTGCAAATCAGAGGAACGCAGGCCTAAATTGGCCCTAAGTGCTTCTTTCAGAGGGAGCGTGTCAGAGCAAGCTGCATGTACTCAGTAGGTGTGAATTGGGCCAGGACCCACAGCAAATTGGGCCTGACCTGGCACTGACCCAGTTTGTTGGGGGGGCTCCCTCGCCATCTCTCCCCCCAGGTGTCGTGAGCTCCTGTTGGATGGACCTCCTCAGGGTAACATTCCTCTCCTGAGAAGTCTGCTTTCTGGGGCGGGAGTCGCCGTCATCCCCTGCTGTCTGGCAGAGAGAACCACACCACGTACAAGTTGAAGTTGGTTTAACAAATTCCCAGCGAACACAACAGCAGTAACCACAAAAGGATTTATGACAATTCCACCATTTCAGAACTAAATTGAAAAGTGAAATCCCAACATTTAAACAATGGGCCATTTCATTAGGTACACAAATGATTATGCAGAATTATTATTGCATCAACATAAATGGTGAGATTCCAGCAAACATCATGCAGACTTTCCTCTTATTGCTGAGCTTTGTGCTGTGAGACGGTAGTTAGCGGATGCCATGTGGGCAGTACCAGCCTTTGTCCCTCCTTCCTCACTACCATCCCGCAGCAGACACAAAATGAGCAATTCAGCACAAAACTTCAAGCAGTTGAAAGCGGCCCCCCCACCCCCCCACCCCCGACACGTGCACATGACCTTCCCGCACCACATATGTGCCTCCCCGCCGCGAAACCTCTCCCGGCGCAGCCTTAATGAGAACCTCGTTGGCGTAAACAAACGAGCGCCGCGGTGCACGCTGCCTCGCTCGGCCCCGCCGTCACGCCGGACAAATGGAGCGACCTGCACGTGCTGTCAGGACGCGGCGGACACCGGGAGCGAACCGCGCACCTATGGCAGGCGGCCCTGTATGCATCGACCGGTTTGCCGGGGAACCCAACGCCATGGCTCCTTGCCGTCTTCTCAATAGCAATTAGGACAACTCCCCCTGCCCCCCCGGCCCACTCCCAAGGTCTTCCAAAGATCTGATACGGTGCGTCTCATCTCCATGCTCCAGGGCTCAGCGAACGGCGATGCCGCCGCCCCGCGCTCACTCCAGTGGAAACTGATTAATTGCTGGTCCCGCGGACGGGGCAGCTCCCAGTTACCCAGGCGGGCGCCATGCAGAGCTTTGCAGCGGAGACAAAGGAGGCCCGCCTTGGCGAGGAGCGCCCTTTGTGCCTCGCCCATTATTCCTGATGAGGGAAATATAATTAATTTCCCTTATCGGTGATGAAATTCAGGCCCCAGCGATGTTTTTGTACACGGGTATCACCGATCCGCACCCCCCTCCCTGTCCCGCAACGGCCTGATCCAAATTAAAGATTAACGTGTGTCTCAGAGACACCGACGTCTGCACACCTGAAAGAGATTGGACGGGGACAGCTGGGAGGGGGGGGGGTTAGTGTGTGTGCGTGGGGGGGGGGTGTGGGACAGATAACATTGTCAGGGCACAGCGAG
>JAODKC010000082.1:12261245-12282973 GCA_026777985.1 Mormyrops attenuatus
GGGGGGGACACTAGAGGGCAGTCTAGCCTGTGGGTACAGGAAAAAGTCACCATGATCTACAAATGGGGGAAGAAAAAAATGCTAGCTGTAGCATACACTAACCACGAAATGCAGCAGAACTCCAAAAGGGGGACACGTTCTACATTCTAGAACTACGAACGTCAGAATTCTCCATTAATGCTGCCATGGCAACAGGACACCAAATCCCCAGTGAAGGGCAGAGGGCGGCGCTCACCGTACCTGTTTCCCGAGGCGTGCGCTCTGCGGTGGGCAGGTCAGCCCTGACGGTGGGAACAGCTGCTTGGAAGAGACCAGGTGGTGCCGCTGGGATGAGGTGTGGTCGATCTTGGCCCACCCGGAGAGCAGGGAATCTGCTGAGCCGCAGAGAGCCAACCTTGTTAGCTATAGCAGCGTGAGATTCTTTTTGCCACGTTTTAAATGAGGGGTGTTGGCAGTTTTTTTTTCTTTTCTAAACTGACATTTCCTCGTGCTGTTAGTGTAGCCTCTTTGAAAGAGCGAAGATGAAAACTTTGGCACGGCAGGGCACCACGAGAGTAGTGCATCGATAATTAAGTGCCTCACTTCTATAATACACTTGAGTTGAAAATGTAGCCAAAGTATTTCTGATAGGAGAAACCTGACTGCAGCTTTGTGGGGGGGTGGGGGGTGACTGCCTGACTGTGACTTAAGGAGGTATCTTGAGTCGGTGAGGGGCTCCTCCATGAACCACAAGCCTGAGAGGCGGCCAGACTGAAGGACCTGGGGGGGCGGAGAGAGAGGGCTCCCTGTGAAAAAGACAGAGGGGGAGGGGAATATTACTCCCATGCTCAAAAATTATTTAAAATGCATTGTAGTGCCTGATCTTAGAAAATTTCGAGACGGACTCCCCTCAATATCGATTCTCACCTGCTCCTCTCAGCGGGACCTTAAATCACACCCCGAAAACAGAAATCCATACCGCACACCCAGGAATCAATACACATACTTCCAACACTTCATCTCATTTATATGTTTATCCAGAAGGAGATCACAATCATTTATACAGCGACATGACTTAAGAAACCAGCACAGGATCTAAGGGTCTATTAAAAGAACCCCTATATTTCCCCTCTATACCTCCTGCTGCTGGCCGCAAAAACTCAGGATTTTAAGGATTCACTGCAGTAAAAGATAAAAAGGCAAAAAGCTATTTTATACAAAGTCACATCTGGTACGCAATTTTAATATCACTTGTCCACAGAACCGCATGCACCTCGCGCCTTCTTGGCCTGGCTTGCAAATGCCCTCTTTTGTTTTGCTTGAACACAAAACGGCGAACGTGCCCGCAGAGCGCTGGCGAAGAGGCCCCCGTCCCCCTCCCTACATGCCGTGGGCTGGCGCCAACACCGCACGTACCGCCGGCCTCCTTCGGCCCGCCGTAAACGAGGGCCAGCTCGCCACGCATGACACCCACCTCCATGGAAACCAATCCCACCTACCTTCTGAAAGGCAAATAAGATAATGCCCCCCTAATCCCTTCAAGGAGCGAGAAACCATTTTGTTCTGCCCTTTATCCCCCTAAATATCCACCCGCATCACGAAATTGACCTGCTCTCGCCGCCTCGTATGCATGCCTGTCGGGCTCGCACCTAGGCGTGCTCTCTGCTAAGTGCCCGATGCTATCGCCCCTAATCCTTGTTCTTGGCCGAAATTGATTTTGTTCACCGTTAGGTCCGATGGCATTCAGGCCCCGGGGTCCCGGTCACTTAACGGAGCACATGGGCAGGAAAGGATGGGCCTCAGTCACAGGTTTGGAGGGAGAACGAATCCAATAACCACCAGTCTATACTGGTTCTCAGTAAAGATACCTGAACAGCATTAAGCATAATAAAAAAACTGGTTGCTATTTCCATATTCCTTGGACGGCCGCTATTTCGAGGATTAAAGCGCCCTCACCTCCCATCCTATCAAGACCAGCCTACAGGGAGACGGGGGCCAGTCAGATGTGGCTATGCAGTTCTGCCTATGTGTCACTGAGAGGCACACCCCCGCCCCCCTCAAATTAAGTTTTAAACGTCAAGAAATATTACCAGTGGAACGCATCAGAAAATATTCAATATAAGAGCAAGGCAGCTGGGCACCTCTGCGTGCCATTAAACGCGACTGTATGATAATGTATGGTAATCATGGCTAACCAGATGCCTGCTGGCAACAGGAAGTACGGGCCGCTTTTGTCACCTTCGCCGGAGATGGTGGCATCGGCGTGGCAGGCGGATGGTGCCTGACAGCCAGGAGCTGTATGTGTCTACGCATATCAGCCAAGCCAATCCGATAGGAGGACGGCTCCCCCCCACTCCTCTGTGATTACGACGCTCGGGCGACTAGCGGTTAGCGATTAGCGAGCTGTGCAGGGGCGTTCGGGGAATGCAGCGGGACTCGGAAAGAGCCCCCACCCTCGCTTCAGCCAGAAAGGAAGGAGTCATCACCGTCCCTGTCACCCCAACCACCAGACTCAGCACAGGCCTCATTTCGATCCCCTGAATGGAGACCTATTATCCCCCCCAAGCTTGGGGCATGATTTGCATAAATCAAGGGCTCTCTGTTGGCCCCCGTCAATCAGCCGCACCTGATGCCCGTCATTAGCCGGCAGGGAAGCACAGCAACTGCATTTGGGTGAATGTCACTGGCGGGGTGAAGACTTTACCCAGCCGCTGTGGCCACAACGGTCATGTCTACCCCCCCACATCACCAGCCTTCAGTCTGGCAAACCGCCCACCCCCCACCCAGTGGGTCTGGATGCACTTTTAAATAAGTTACTGATGCTCTTGCAATGGACGCTGACTCACCATCCCACTTCACTCTGCCCTAAGTAAACATCAGCTGGCCGGACCCCTGGGACAGCCACAATGTTTATCGGCCCGGTTGCTCCACGTGATGCTGGATCTGCACGTATGCCTGCACACAGAGCTGTACCCACCGGCATCGTATTCCCCTATCAAACATCCCCAATTGCGCTGCCTCCTATCAGTGTTGACAGATTCCCCTGCCGTGTTTAGCCAGGGCCGCCAGCTAATTGCTATGAAAACATTTTTCCCACAGACAGGCAGCCTCTCTTTGGCTTGGCCTGTGTGGGGGGGGGGGGGCCGCGGGGAGCAGCTGCAGCTCACTGAGAGCCTTTGGGAGGCACAGCGGGTACCAAGGGCAACACAATAGGAGGGGAGAGGCTGGTAACCAGGCGGAAAGCGGGCCATCTCGCAGCCACACCAGCACGGGGACACCCATGCGTGACCACACTGGGCCCCGCGAAAAGGAAGACACACCAGCATAAGGCACAAGCATGTGTCCACACGTGCTGACACACGCACACACACGCACACACACGCACACACACAACCCAATTTCACGCAGAATAGAGTGGCGAGCGTGGTTACAACGGACAGGACCAGGCCACAAAAAAAAGGCCAAAAACGTGCAGAGCCCCGTTCATGACACCATTAAATCTCACAGGAAGAGGAAGCCAGCCAAAGGGCGGTGGGGGGTAGGGGGGCTTAGCATCCTTGACAACCGAGTTTCCCCGTGCTACATCAAAGTTTCTGGCCTGCTAAATTAAAGGACACCCTTAATTATGTCTTCTACTATTCCTAGGACTTCATTTTTTGTATTAACACATTTATACGCTAATGACATACAGCCTAAAGTAATAATCTAGAAATTCATCTGCAACCAAATAAAATCGGGAGACATGCCCCCCTCCCCCGTCCTCCATTAATCTCGGCTGGGGCCTGGGGGCACGATGGCATCTGAACTAAGGCATCCCCCACCCCACAGACAGGAACGCACACAGGCGCTGGGTCCTTAATGGCAGAGATGAATAACCCTCGAAAATGGAAGGGGGGCGGGGGTGTCACCCTCCCCCTGATGAGTATGAAACAAGCAAAACTCAAGAATAGAAACAACCAGGCAGGTGAATTAATCCAAGTGAAAATTGTTAACCTCGTTAACTCATTAGCCGAAAGTAAAGCAGCGGCATCGATATTGGATTCAATTGGAACTTTCAATTCAGCACTCAGGAAGACGGGGATGGAATACTTGGGGGGACCTCCTGGAGTGTGTGGAGAGAAAATTCAGGGTTACGGACAGCACCTAGGGCCTGTGAATAGCCCCCCAAGCTCCCCCCCAGGTAAGGAGATGTTGATTTAGGCTTCACCTCCCGCTGGCTTCTTCCTCAGCTGTCTAGGTGCATTACGGTTTATGGTGAGACAAGGCCCATGTCAACACACAGCGGACGTGGGGTCGCCCCGTAACACCTGGAATGATCACCTGATTGCTGTTGGCCAGGATCTAGGATCCCAGAGAGGCCAGAGCATACGTGAGCATGTTAGTGTCCCACCATGTTACAGAGCTCATAACTAAAGTTAACACTGTTAACAAGACCTCCATTTGTATAGCAGAGCTAATAAAAAAAAATAAAAAAGCCTTCTAGAGCGAGTGATCCAGAAAAAAGTCTTTGCCCAAATGTAATTTCTGGGAAGTAAACTTGAAATGACCCCTTATTAAATTTAGCACCTTAACCACTATGCCCCCTGCTGTCAAAATGAGGATAAGCAATCCAGGGCTGCTGCTGGTAACTGCCCAAGCTCACGCCAGTGGCTAAGCTGTCCGCAGTTAATGGAATAATATGCCATTTCATTTAAGTGCCGGTTTTTCGCATTGTAGAGAAAAAAGAAGCACCTGGTGCTTTATGTGGGAGGCGCATGACGGCTGTGGATAATTACACTCGGCTCCTGTCCTGTTCGGTGGGTAATTAAGTCAGGCGCGATAACGAGAATCAGGGACTTTTAAATTCAATTAGACAGGTGTTTATATTCCAGGCTGTATCTTCTCAGAGATTAACTCGCACAAATTTCATTATTCGGTTCTGTTATCCTAAATTACTGCAAGTTCACAATACAGACAGAATATGACCTGAAAAGGCTTTAAAAGGGATAGTCTGAACTCAAAAGACGTCCCAAGAGCATCCCAATGAGCTAAACGAAGCGATTACATGGTCCAATAGAGAAATTTTTTATTTTCCCTTTTTAAAAGTACATTACACTAAGTCCTAAGTAAAGTGTGAATTAAATCCAACGTACAGCTTTCTGAATGGACCACGGCCAAGTTATTTAGTATAATCCATGTATCAACATGGGTGCGAGCGTCAAAATAGGCTGCTTAATTGACATTTTGAAAAGCAAACAGGGGCCACGCCGGCAGGCACAGTACACAGGGAGTCAGATAAACATGCATAAATTCACAGCATGTGACAAGCTTGGCAGGATTGCAGGCACAGGGCAGCTAATATCAAAGGTAAATATCAGCAAGGATTATGCTTTCATCCCTGCTACCTATTAAAAAGGGCGAATATTGAATTATTTCCGTTGGATGACGGCAGACAATCCCGGGCTGTGCATCTTGAGGAGGCTGTAGTTAAAGGTTAACTCAGAGTGCTAACGCTAACGGTGTACGACTTCGCTAACGGTGGATAATCCCACTAACGCTAACGGCGGGTGACCTTGCTAATACTAACTGTGGGTGACCTCGCTAACAGTAACTCTGCATGACCTCGCTAACACTGACAGTAGACGACCTCACTAATGCTAACAGCAACTCTGGCTGACCTGGCTAACACTATCACTGGGTGAACCTACGAACGCTAATACCAGCTGCCCACCATTGCTAATGCTAATACGCTTGTACGCGCTGACTGCCCCCGTTAACCTGCCTGGAGTGTAACAGTAAAAGAGGAGCAGACACTGGACGTCCAGGAAGCCCGTCACCTGTCCTCTGTGACCGACATCCTGCAGCCTTGGCGTAGAGCAGCCAGCCCTTCGTCCTCTCCCCCTCCCGCCGAGCTGGCCGCGTGTCCGCATCTGCGCCGTCGCCTGGAGAAACAGGGTGGCTGCAGCCTCCTCCGAAAGCTCTGTGAGGGGGAGGGGGGGGTCAAGTAAAGGCGTAAGGGGGGGCACAGCGTGCTACAGAGGGCAGTGAAGACCATTTAACAAGACAGCCTGACCTGGGAAAATACAGAATAAAAATATTTTAACTGAAACTTTGACCCCCCACCCTCAAAAAATCTTATGTGGAGTAAGGAGGGTGGGGGGCAGGTCTATATCATAAAAAAGTCTTTTTCCATTTTTTTGCTCCAAACATAAACAAATCCTTTCTGCACACCATGGTACCCCCGAACCACCAATTACTCCCTCCGCGCTGAGTGTCAAGATTAATTTCACCGCGCTCCATAACAGCATGGTTTCGGACGACATCTTCAATCAGTGAGAAAGGGAGCTCTCCTCCACTGGAAATAAGCTGTCACATAAGGTCACCAAATGTCGACACAATGGAAATTGCATTTGTAACTTTAGCTGAAATGTCAATTGGCTTGTTAAATGTTTTTTTTCCCCCCGTTAGCCCTTATACGATTTGAGATGCAGGAGATGTTCTGGAGTTTTCTTTCACAAGTGTCCAGACAGTTCCTTCTGTTTTGAAACAAACTAACATTAACACTTTGCGCTCTCAATTGATGATTAAAAACAGAAAAGCAATACTTTAAAACGACTCTGTATTACACAAATCAGAACCAGTGTGTCCACAGATCATGAGTCACACAGTACATCAAAAGAGTACTTTATACTAGGGATGGGGGCGATCCACATTTTTCCAGTTCTGATCCGATTCCGATACCGATACAAGAGCTCTTTTTACTTTGTTATACTTTATATATAAATTTTTTAAGCTAGTAAAAACAGATGGAAAAAATGTATGACAAAAATATTTAATTAGGCTACTACAAACATGCATAACGTACTGTTCCACCTCGTTTGCACGTCTTGTTTTAAGCGTTTCTGAGGCATATGCAGTTCAATATGAATATCTTCAGAGCAAGTATACACAAGTGGCGAATGCTTAAAATTTTAAGAATTTTTCTCATATTGGCGTCAGCTCAGTTACACATGGCAGCCCCTCTTGTATTACAAGCTGCAGCGAGTTCGCAAAACAGTCGAAGTTAGCGACTGCCAAATCATCCATTGCTTTTTTTTTATGTCGCACAGTTGCGTGCCCTTGGTTAAGTGGGATTGTCCATTAAACGCTATTCCCACCTCTCAAAACTTTATTTTACAAAGTTTGCAAATCGCTGTGCTACTGGTTTCTGTTAAAAGTGTAAAATACTCCCAGATCGTCACGTCTTATCTTACGCTCCTCGTACTGCGAAGGGTATGTGCATGACGTCACAGCAGGCAGAAGTCACTACACTCACACCCACTGAGTAGCAAAAAGGACTGAGGGGCAGCGTTAGTGTTCGACTTGAATGCCGCATAAAAATACATGTAAAATGGGAAAGAGCTGTCGTGCGACTGATTGTACAAAAATAGGAGCTATCTTTTTAGAGATTGCCAAAAACTCAATAAGTAAGTATAGGATGTGGATTGGTCACGCATGGCCGATACCTGATCCGTCAAATAGGTCTGGATCGGCGCCGACATCTCTACTTTATACACTTTCATTAGATATTATTTTGCACTTTTATTATACATAACGCGTAACCATGACCGTTACCATTACCCAGACAGCATTACTCATTTGTCATGTCTAACTTCTGACTGGTTTCCAGTTTGCCTTGTTGTTGTTTCATACCATAACGGAACACGAATTCTCACATACAACAAAGTGCAATTTCAAACGACTCATGTCAAGTAGAGCTGGTGTACCTAAGGTTTCCGGAATGTTCCTCCGTTTGTCTGCCACAGCTGAGAGAGGAACTGCGGAAGCGTCTTTTCGTTCCGTCTTGAAGCGGAGCCGATGGGATTCCTGGTCTTCCTCTTCATCCTCCTCCTCCGACAACTCCGACTTCTTCTTGAGCTCCTCTATCCACGTTTCATTCTGCCACAGTTTGAAACCAGCTCAAGTGCGAGAAACAGTCTAAGATTGTCCACTATTTATTGGGCCTTACAGACTAGAGATATTTACTTATTTCTGTTACTCATTATTCACTAACCCCATGACTCTGCTCAGGAGGTTGGAAGGTGGATGGATGGATTATTCACTTAAAGGAGATATCGAAGCTAATTACTTAGTTCATCCCAAAATCAAAAATAAAAAATCCCAGGTAGACTGCAGTGTCTTTTCTTCATCTAGATCGTCAGGAGAGTTGCCTAGTTTTACAGATATCTGGGCGCAGAAATGTCAGTCTTCTCTCGAATATAATGGGACTGAATGGAATTCTTTCTGTGGCGATTAAAGCACCCTTTTAAGCTGGGAAAGTGCCTCGCTCAAGGACACAACAGTAGTTTCAGTCTGCAAGAACGCTACTGTCAGACCCTAATGAGAAGCCAGTTCAGGAAGGCACAGTTCACTTCTCTAGACACACCTCTTCCTCCTCACTAACCGCTTCTGAAGTCTCCCCTCTGTCAGCCTCATCCTCTACAGTGTCTTGGACCTCGATGGTTATTGACGGACTCCTGATAACTCCAGAAAAACCATCATGCACCTGGAACCCCAAAAATAAACAGGGGTATCAAATGGCTTTCAAGTTAAACAGTGACAAAGTTCTGAACAGCATTTCAAAAAGCGAATGTAATTAAAGGGCAATTAAGATTTACATTCAGAAGACGTTGAAGAAGTGATTTAAGACGAGACACATAGAGTAACATAAGCTTCTAAAAGGACAACACCAGTATTTACTTAAAGTCAACGTTTATAGGTTCAAACCCAGATGTTCTGCCCATTCTTAAAGCCACCTTAATATCCAGCTGTATCAGACAGCATAAAAACTGAAAACCAAGTGAATTTCTTTCGATATTCACTTTCTCTATCAAGACGTATTGCAAAACACGTTTGGAAAGGCTTCAACACCAAGTTAAGAATAAAGATTTCACATTACGAAGAGCAATCCGGTGGCCCACATGACAGAGAGATAATACACCCATTTAATCAGTATCAACTTAAAGACAAAGACATGACACGGCACATCGATCCCGTGGGAAAACGCGGCTAAATCCCCCTGAAAAGATCCATGCAGCAGACCTAACCATCAGCAAACGAGAGTGGGAAAGCTCTGGAATCTCGCAGCAGCATCCCGCCTCGCCCTGTTCCCGGAGACGCAAACAGTAATGGAGTTCTTGGAATTATGTATGGTTACGCACCACGGCAATGCACTGACAGTAAGGCCAAAAAAACAGAAGGAAAACCACAATTTGCCAAAATAATAAGGTCACAGAGCACAGCAGTCACCCTTCTTACACCTATAGGTCAATCTTTCTCTTCAGTTTCCTACAAGGTCAACAACACAAAAGAAAAAAATAAAGGAATAAACAGACGAGAAGGATCAATCCCTTCCACAGCATTCAAACCCTACAGGTATGTTTTAAAAGGTCAATAATGTTCTCTAAGCAGCAGATTATCAGATCCCTCTCTGAAACCCTCAGAAAGAGCATCCCATCAGCCACCTCTGCCAACTGGCAGCGCATCACCACGACACAAAGCACCCCCACAAGGTCACAGCACTGCACGGACAGAGAATTACCTACCGCCAAACAAGCTGTCAACACGAACTTTGTCAGGAAACAGATAAACATGCTGGCAGACAGAGATAATGGATCTAATTCCCCTGCCCCTCCCCCAGCTCCCCGGGGACAGAAATAGATTTGAAATCTGTCCCAAACCAAAGCAGGGGGTGTGGGGTGGGGGGGCACGCATTATCTCTGGCTATACAATGGAGAGGACGTACTTGAAATTCATTGTCCAACAAGCCACCAATTCCGATGTCCACCACATCCTCAGCGCTGACCCCCCCATCAGCAGGGGTGCCGGCCCGGTCGTCCACCCTGATGACACCCGGGCCCTCATCACCCCCGGGTCGTCCTACTTTGGTCGAGGTCTGCGAGTTGGGGTCAAATGTCGAGTCCTGGCCAGCAGTGACACCAGGACTATGGGACGACACAAACCGCAAGCAAATACACACAACACTCTTATTTATACACAAGCACTGAAATATCTTGAGGAAGCGGAGCCGGTAGGCAAAAACCCAGCTTTCTGTCCATAATGGTTATCCAGTTAAAGCCCTGGAGATCCCTGACTGCTGACAACTGGTTACTGCACCTTTTATCTGTCAGATAAGCCAAAATCAGCACAAATCCACCCTTTGCCAGCTTAATAGTGGCAATTCATCCGAAACCTAAGGTTACCAGATTGTTCGTTGCCATCACTGGGATCAGGGCGAGATAATTATCAGCCACCCTGTTACGGATGACAGTGGGGAAAATCCAACAGCCATTTATGGGTGACAGGCCTGGCATTCGGAGCCAAACCCCTCACCTCGGGCCATCGTCGTCACTGTGCAGAAGGTCATCGTCCAGCTCATCATCCTGCATGTCGGAGAGGGTCTGTGGAAAGAGCATGCCCTGTAGGAAAAGTCGCATGCCGGACCAGCCACAAAATCGCTGCAAAATGAAAGCTTCCCAACTGTACCCTATATAAATTACACACTCAGTACGCCAAACTCAAAGTCAACACACCTGCATACATTCAAATGAGGTTTATGGAACGCCACGACAACACGGTCTCCAGGCAACCACAGACATGGCATCCCATAATGCCCTGTCTTCTGCGTGTCTTAAGGCCTCCCGATGGCACATTCACTGTTGAGATGACTGATGTATGGCTCAATTTATTAGGTATTAATTACCAGAACTGCATATATGTAATTGAATTTTTTTTCAGTAGACTGAAAACAATATGAATATATTTATGTTGTGACAGGGTAGGCCTGGGTAGGTAAAGCAATCATTATTAAAGGAGAAGAGCCATGTTTGGAGTCTGAAGGCTTAAGCAATTCCTACCACAGGATTGCTTCCTACATGAAGGGAGTATAGAACATGCTATATACAATACTACTCATGTTAAATGTAGCTTGCCACGTGTACTGTGTTGATTACATGCCAGTCCATGCAGCAACGAAGAGGTTAACACCGCATTTGTCACACAGAACCTGGCGGATTCTGTCTACACGGCTCGCCATTGGCCAAGGGGGAAGCGCCGAGATTCTTCTGGCATCTGAATCGGGGCCGATTCCCCCGTGGAGGAACAACCTGTCACGGGTTTGCAGACGGGAGCCTGTATGTAGGGGCCCCCCACCCCTACGCGTCTCGCGTCTACCACCGATGCCCTGGGCGGCCCCATACAAGAGAAAGAAAAAAAAAAACGCAAACAGCAGCAGCAAACGGAAACGACACGGCAGTAATGCTGAGCTGTCGCTGAGCCGCAGGACGCCAATGGGCCGTCGACTGACCTGCACGGCTCTCTGCTGGAACCGGCATGACCAGCGGTCTTTCTGTCCGCCCACCTGGCTGTTTAATTAGGCCGAGACGCCCGGCCGGCCAAAAATAGGCAGGAGCCACAGTGCAGCAAGCACGCAATGGCATCGCTGCGGCCCCCATGACCTGCACTGGACCCGACACCCTCCGCTGTCACCCTCATCTGACATTTCGGATCCCACCGGCTCGACGGTTTCGTAAGACGAGAACCGGCTGGCACGTGGGCTTTCTGGGACCAGGATGGAAGACCCCGTTTTACTCACACACTCCCGCAGGCAGGTAAACGGCTACCTCACCTGTTTGGGCGCAAGCCATTCGTCTTCAAAGAAGTCACCCTCCAGCTCACTCTGAGGGACAATTAAACTAGGGAAGTATTTATATAGATGTTAGGACAGTCTGCTATTACAAAGGGAGTGTCAGATTTTAGGCCCCATTTAAAAAGACATAGATAAAAAAAGAATGAACATAAACAGAGGTCACCAATGAAATTAATAAATGTTAAATAATTTAATTATAAATATTTATATTCACAATTAGATGCAATACACATGCTACAAATTATGCTGTTTTATTCACAGATAACATGTCTGTTCAAGTCAATCAATGTAAATAAATAATTACATACTTTTTTGTTTCCTAACATTATATACCTCTAAACCAGCAGCAATGAAACTCAGCAAATTACACCCCAATACATGCCTGAACACTCGCCCTTTCGTTTTACTACTTGCTTCGGGATGCAAATCAACCAAAAATAATTATTTCTCAATCAAACTTGCGCCAAGAACCCTCACTAAATGGAGAACGGCAATTAAGCTAAGCTAACACTGCTAATTGACGCTCTTAAACAGAATGGACAAGTGTCAGAGGTTAATCCACGCAGCCAGCGGGAAAATTTAACACGCCAGCGAAGGAGATTAAGGTCTCCGTCACGCCTCTCCCTGGCACAGAGCTGCGAGCCATACCTGCCCGAATTGTCATCATCCCTCATCCATTCACACCACCTCGTGCCCCCTGGCTCGTCACACTCGTCAAAGTCATCGCCTGGGAGACAAGGGGGGTGGGGCGCAGCGGCCATGTCAGTCGCCTGTTCAGTAAATTGTGATGTCACACAAAGAAGGTGATGGAATGCAGTGGTCGATATGGTTGTAGGAATGCCCATGATCCACAGCTGGATGAGAGGCGACATTGGCCTCTGACCTCACGCCCCTAGTCCCATAGGATCCCCAGAAAGCTCTATATCAATCCAAAAACGAGGCCAAAAAAAAAAAAAAAACTCAAAACGTTTTTCAATGGCTGGGCTCACACTGAATCTTCCATTTCTGGGTGCCTGAAAAGTTACCGGCCATTCATTTCTCTTCATCATCATATAGCTTCATCCTATTTATCCCTTTGTTATAAAATACAGTAATTCTTCAATACACAGCAGTACAGCTGCCGCACGTCTACTGATAAAAACATGCTAATACTGTTATTTGCTATTCACAAATTCATTAGGCTGTGGTCCTCCGGGAATTAAGCTTTACAGAAAGAGGACAGAAGCCACCCACGGCTGATTTCCTGTAGGTTTCACAGCTCCCAGTTATATGTCAAATATCTGATGAGGTGAAGCATTATCATGAGAATAACGCCTCTGTGAAACAGCAAGAAAAGGGCCACATGTAACAAATACAGAAATAAATTACACGGACAGAATGTCGTGATTTCAAAGGAATATATGCAACATTTTTGTATAATGAGATGATTTTCTAGTGGTTATACACCAAATGCTTACTCACATAAGATAGAAAGTACTCTTCAAATACATATTTATTGTACTGTTCCGATTCATTTTATTGTATTTTAATTGATTTCCAATTTCCCTTCCTGGCTGATCGCTAGATTTCTAAGTTGCGCACCAAGTTTTTATAACCACTACGCCCCCTGCTGTCCTTTTGTCGCCTTATGTCATGTCTGTAAACCACAGCTGCTGTTAACAAACAACTTTTACTTACAAAGGGTATTCACGCCGTGACTGGATAGTGACGTCTGGTTTTGCTAAATACCCCCTTAGCTTGTTAGCTTTGCAGCACCATGTTAATTAAGGACAATATAAAAGATCCTGATTTAGACAGGACCCGGATTCACCTGGAAGCACTTAAAAAGTAAATTCAGTCTTCCGGACAAGTCTCACCGATCACAAGTCACCAAATAATCACCAGACATACAAAAAAATGGCGTGATTCAGTTATGAATGCACTATTTAAACCCATTACTGGTCTTTAGAAATAGAAACATTTCAAGTCCCCTTCGGCACTGGGAAAAACTTTAATAACGTCTCTCTTTAATTATGCAAATACTGTGTTAAACAACAGCGGTGTCTTATAATTTCATAGTTTATATTCAGGGGAACCAGATACCGAACTGCTTTCATCGACTGAGGTTCGGGCGGGAAGCGTGGCAGCCACGACAATTGGAAAAAGAGGGACTATAACTTATAATTTATGAGTACGAACTGAGATATCATACCTCGGGCGCTGCCAGCCATAACTTGTGGTCATAAACTATCAAATTTAAGTTAACGTTTATACAATATTTCACAATCGTAAATTTAAACCAGCTAGCTGACTCGGTCCCACTGAAGTTGCTCCGCCTGGTAAAAACGGTGAAGTAGGAGATTTAAACTCGGGCCAGAGAGCTCTGCGCATGCGCACTAAATCCTTCTGAAGTCGGAGCGTGCGCCGCGTGTTGCATAAACCGAGGTTTTTAAACCTGATTGTATAAACATGAGTCCACCCATTCATCCATCAACCAATCAATCAGTTTAATATAAAAGTAATTATAGAAGGTACAGGGTCTCAATGACTGCTTTATGGACGTTCCCTAGAGACCGAACTGGTTTGCCCTGAAATAATCACACTAGAGACTGAGAGGTTAATGGTTCACAGGTGACTTTACAGAAGTTATCAGAAGAGTCGCCAACTTTGGTCAGCTTGCTGGCGTGAGATTTCAATTCGTGACAAGTCTGCACACGCATTTACATGTATGTAACTGTTGTATTACCTTGTAAAAAGTCTGTAGGGTTAAGTTTAGGTTTATATGGTTCAATATAGATTTGCCGTAAGATTTCTTGCTTGAGCGTGAGAGTCAGAAAGCGTCAGTGTCGCGTGAGAGCTGGCAACCCTTTATCGGGTTAAGCCAACTCTCATTACTTGTTTTTATTTCTCTTTGGAGTTTGCCCATGTGTAATTTTAAAAGTGATCTTATCATAATGTAATCTCCAATAATATCATCTTTTGGAAAGGATGAATTTTAGGTTAACCCCCTAAAGCCATTGAGAGTAACTATTTTTTAATTATACAAAGAATGAGGATACACTTTGCATATTAGATTATTATTTGCTGCTAAGTATACAGTGTATAATGAGGCAAAGATGAAAAAAGGTTAGAAATCTGAAATAGAGACTGCTGCTGATAAAAGGTCATCAAACACATCCACCAGTCCCCCAGGACCAAGTGATATCAACATAGTCTACAGCAGACACCAAGGAGAGGATAACACAATCTCATCAATATTAGGGCTCGTTATGTGGTCAGATGATAAAGAAGAAATGTTAATACCTTTCTCTGATCAATGCATTAAAGCCAGTGAGATTTGGAAGATTTGAAATTTAAAGAAAGTGTATAGGGACTTTTCTTGAGTAAGACAAACAAGGAAATCCCAGTTGACTTTCCTGCTAGGGCAGTGATCCAGTGTTCCAGTTTTTTCACTCTTTCATATATCTCTGATAAAACCTAGATTGGTTTCCTTTGTGTCGATTTTATAAACCAACATTTTTATCACAATAGGCAAATAATTACTCAATGTCATTAAATATCCAAAAATGTAATGACTTATCTATGACTATTTGTTTTGAAATTGATGACTTGAGATAATTTGCATGGTTTGTTAATATATGGATAGCCTCCCGCTTTGTGGTTCAGTCTCACTGGATTTTTAGGCAGGCTTATACATAGAGCTACTTGGCTTTCTTCAGACTGGGCCCAACCTAGGTATCGTTTCTATTCCTGCACCTAATAGATTACCTTGAAATGTTTGGTTTCAGAATTATGTCTGTTTATGGGAGTGCTACATGATTAAGTGCGGAGACCGCCTTATTTTTCATTTTACTTTATGATGCTTTTGTTTCTCCTTTCACCCCAAGGACAATAAAATGTTGATTTAAACAAAAACTTGAGCAAAAACTGGGACATGAAATCTCACATAGTTATAGTGAACTCTCATTTTTAAACACATGGAAAGACAAAAAATACTAATTTTAAAGAAGTAGATGACTTGGAATCATAATATACTCACATGAAACCCTTTCCATATCTTGACCACCTGATCATTGTTTCATGTAAAGGTTTTTTTCCCGATGTATCTTGGATATAAAGTAATTCAGGTACCAGAACAAAATAAGACTTTATTTCAGCATCACCCTTTCTCTTATACTCAGTGATGTAATTTAGAAGGAACTGGGTTTTAATTAAAAGCAGGATACACCAGTCAATTACCGGATATTCACACATCAACACACATTATAAGGCAGGGATGGGCAAACTTATCCACAAAGGGCCGGTGTGTGTGCAAGTTTTTGGGGTAAGCTTTAGGTTAGCTGTTCAAAGCCAGGTGTGAGGACTCTTCAATCAATCAGACCTCTATTAGGAACCTAATTAGGGAGTTGCAGCAAAAGTCTGCATCCCCAATGGGCAATTTTGGATAAGACTGCCCACCCCTGTTATAAGGGCTAATCCAGGACAACATGTCTGTTCAATACAATAGGAAACTCAAACTTGTGAACATTAATAACCACAATGAGGCAATAACAATCGGGTCATCTTGGCTCTGCTGGGTTCCATTTGGTGTTTAAGGTTTTCCAATATTTTTACATTTACCATAAGATAGAACATGCATACATAACATACACGCCAAGCGAGGCGCCTGGAATTAAAACCCCACCTTAAGCTTAAAAGATAAAAACTCCTACTTTAAATGACTGTATATATTATTGTAGTAATTCAGGTTAAGAGATCTTGTTCTGTCACACAAAAACAAAGCCCCAGATCCACTATGAAACTTGAGATTCTTTAAGCAATGCCGCTGTGATTGATGCACAGTCTTCTGTTAAACAACAGCACACTGAGAGCATGTTCCGCTCGTCCAGAAAGAGGCATTTCTAAGTTGAATAAAGTCTAATAATAACATTGATTAAACTGCCTGTAAACAACAGGAGGCTTAGATGCTGAGATATCCCGCGGATCACAATCTCTGCCATTTAGATGCTCAGCAGGAATGGGTCACTGCAGTCAACAGCCTAAATATGGTCTACCTAATGAAAACCTGAACCTGCCATTGGGAAGCCTGCAGACCCACACAGAGGAGAGAACTGTCTGGAGAAATGCCTTCTATACGGCCTGACAGCATCCCCCTGTTGGCAAAAACAGTAACTACACGATCAGTCCCAAAAAATTCTTCATCTAGATGTGCTCATCAGAACACAAACGAATCGGCCGAAATGTTCCTACCTAAAAACTGGAACATTTAATATATTTCAGTTAAACTTTTTAAAATGTTTATATTAATTATGGTAAAGTGTTCAAGCGTGTCTGTTTTATGTAGTTACCAAACGTCAAAACCTCATTTAACCACCCGGAAATGCGCATCAGCATGCAAAAACGTTCTTTCCGAGGCTGACTTAGAGTTAGGGTTAAACATGGTCCTTGAAAGAGGACAATCGGTTTCAGTTTGTGAGTCAATGAACTGATCTAATGTGTATCGCCGCACATCCGGATGTTAAAAAGTTATTCCCTCGCTTGCGATTGGACAAAAGCTCTGTATTTATAATTCTATTGGCTGCCTAGCTGTCCATCTTCCTCAGAGCCCTCCTCCTCGTCGATCGTGGCAGCGCCACGGGCAAGCACGTAAGTGGCCAGTGTCTCTTTATCTGATGCCAAATTTACGTTCTTCCTCCAAATGCATTAATAGAGCACAAACGGAAAAAGACACATCACTTTTTTGATGGAATACAAGCTCAGGGCGTAGTTTGTTGGAGCAAATACATAATATCTAAGTGTAATCCATTTATTGCCTACGCTGAAAAAGTTTGCCACATTCTTTCTCACCTTACAGGTTTTCAGTTATACTCAGGTAAGGTAGCTGAACTTGTGGGACACCAAGCCGCGTATTTTTTTCTTGGTTAACTTTAAACATAAGTCTATTTTGCGTCTGCCTTAACATACGAATAATGTAAAGGAACTTTTCTTACTCGGTAGAAAGAGGACTTAGCTACAGATATCCGGTGGATTTGCCGTCCATGCGTTTGGGACACTTCCCATGTATAATTCCACACGGGATGACTCATCGTTTTGTTTACCTAGCAAGACGAATACGTAAAATGTGGGCTGCCATATGGTTAAATTAAATAAACAGGCAGGCCTGTTTAGCTTAACCTAAACAGACTCATTGATTTATTTTTTGCCTGCCCTTATCAAAATTTTGTATAAACAAGTTGCAGTTCCCTTCACTGATACACAAAGATTAAAGTAGGTTGCAGTTTTTTAAATGAAGTTTTTGTTTTCACCCTCGATAACACTCATTTCTCGCAGTCAGTTTTTCTTTGAAAAATGTCGTGTATGTTGAAATGTCGCTGTCAAGTTTCGCAATGCTGATGTTAAATGTAAATAACTGAATGCCACCAAGTTCTGGTAACTGTCCCTGATAATATAGTGTTTATTTTAAGACATTTATATCTGCCCATATTCACGGTTAAGGAGAACCTTAGGTTTTAAAACGCTTTTTGTTGGGATCGGACTTCTGCATTTTCTTCCAGCCGGTCTTTCAGGCTCCTGACTGACCTGAACTTCATGTGTGAGGTTGCGTAAAAGCGGAGGAAACGGTGCGCGTTCGCAGACGTCCAGAAGGACGTTCGCTTTGCGGACGCCTATGGGCCTTTCTTATCCAAAACGACAAACAATGCGTGACAATTTAACTTTGAATGGGAAATCCGCTTACTAAAATACCAAGAAATTGTGATGTTTGTATGGGACTTAACTATAAATGAAATAGTGACGCCAGACCTTTAGGAACATTTAGGGGTAAGTATTGCGTGTGGACGTCGTAGTAATAAGGCGGCTTTCCTTCGTATATTAAGCAAGCGGGTTGAAATACAAATGAGACAATTAAGTTTTTTTTTTTTTTGCTTTTAGACAACTAATTATGCCGGACTTTATGTACACAGTGCATCGTTTTATACAGTATGTGCTAGACGAGCGTCCTGAATATAGTGTACTGGGAAACTGAACAGTTCCCCTTAATTATACAACACAATAAATATTAATTATACATAATACACTAAAGGTGCTTATTGGAGGTCATGTTTTTCTATTGCATTTTTTGTGTGTATGTCAAAGGTTAGTTCGCCATTAAATGAGAGACGTATCTTTTAAGTTAAATACCGGTACATGTGTTGAAAATGTTGCCTTCATATGACGATGTTCATGAACCACAAGCATCTCGTTTTCTTTCAGATGATTTTTCAGAGGTAAATTGCCACAGATAATGTTTGTAGTTTAGGCCTCTGAGAAAGACCTACATCTCAGTCGTCTGCTTGTCACCCCTGATAATTGCCAAATTTAATTTTTATTGCGGGTGTGGGGAAAAAAATGTCCACCCCTGACTGGGCTCCCTTGTGCATAGCTGCTATGCTTGTGCAGTATATGGACTTCAGTTGTTAAATCGTGGATGGATGCATGAAATGTTTGATTGCCTGTATGTTAAGATGATTTAATTACAGATTCTTTAATGGCCTTATTTGTACTTTGAGCTGTGCACTTGGTGTACGATAAAGACACTTTAAAAATTAATTTGAATGCCTTTGTGTGAAAGTCTGTCACAATATGCTTATCTGTACGTGTTCTGGTATCTTATAAAAGTCGAATGTGACTGGGCAGTAGCGGGATGTAACGCTTGCATCTCGAAGCGCTGTCTCACCTTGTCTGGCCGAGATTAAGTGACGATCTTATTTAGTGTTTACTGTCCTCACTTAAGCTCTGAGGGTTTTGTGAATAGTGCAGAATCAACTCTTTCCACACTAAATGTAAAGGGCGTACTCCGGACTCCTTTTCCAGTTTAACATTCATGCTAAAAACACCCACATTACATGGTTTTAGAAATATACCAACCATATCACTGATTCACTGTCTCGGCTCCAGATTATTTTAATTATTTGTTGAATACTAACTTGTTTTCTCTTAAAGTAACTAGTGGTTTAAATCTGATTATGGCTATTATAACTAGCACCAGGGGTCTAATATGTTTGTATTTATTATCAAAGCTATTGGATTGTCCAGACGGAAATACTTGAAATTTAGGTTCTGTCAGATGCTTGATTAATTTGAAGGAAATTTAGGAACGTTTGTTTAATATCTGCTTAAAATAAACACCAAGATCTTAAGGTCTCGCAAACTCGTAAAGATGAAAATAGCTGAAACAGCACCTAAGGCGAAGAGTGTTTGAATCCAGTCTCTATATCGAAGTGGGTGCTCATTTCCTGTGTGACAATGTGTCCTGTTCACCCGCAGCAGGCTGAAATGGCTCCGTGCCTGGCTCGGATGACCCTCGTTGTCGTGGCGATGGCTGTCCTCAGCAAGACGGCGGAGGGAAAGAAAGATAAGATGCTGTACTGCTCAGGTGAGCTGTGAAGTGGCAGCGCTGCCGTGTGGGTGGCTGACACATGTGCCCGGCTGTTCACGGCACTGAGGCTCATGTTTTTACTCACTACTGTCATTTTACACGGGAGCTATAATGTTCACATCAGTTCTGAGAATTTAAACTATGTTTGTTACATCAGTTACTGTTTCCATGGTTATAGATACAAAAAATATTGTGTAAGGTTTTCCATGTGGTAATATATAACCTATAGCAGTGCTAATTACTATTTAAAACCTACATAACTCATTTAGGTAGTTCCTCAGTCTGTAAATCTTGCACACATTTAATTTAGATTTTTATTTAGTTTTTTCTTTTATTATTTTTTTTTTTGGCCTTTTCTGATAGTGTGTGGATGGCGTGTAGTGCGCCCATCGTCCCCTGTGGCGATTCTATTTCCATGTTTGTTTTATTGGTTACGTGACGAAATAATAGGGGAAGGGGGCCTTTGCTCCCCAGCGGCCGCCCCCCCCCCGGCGAATCCCGCGGCTTCAGCGGCTCTTCAGGAGGGCGGGTGACTGACGCCGACTCCCCTCGCGGTGCTGCTGTCGTCACAGGGGTGGCGGCCTCCATTTTGACCCGTACGGGTATAGACACAGCCTGTGCACGGGTGTTCCGAAATCTGGCTTCTCCTTAGTGCCTTTTAAAGGCCTCACCTGAATCGGGTCTTCATTTCCTGTCTTTATAATTACCTAGTGTGCACCAGGGGTTTTAGGGACTTAGGAAATCAAGCAGACTTTTCTGTCCATTATAATAATAAAAAAAAATCAAGTAATTTGGCCCATTAAATGCCAGCCTCACCACCTATGATTTACCTGGCCGGTCTTTGCTGCTCTATCCTAGACACTCATTCAGTTTCATTAAAATTCAGTCTGCACCATGGTACGTTCAGCCACTGGAGTGTACTAGTTTACACACCTCATTGTGTCTGACTAGCAGTTTGAGTTACTTGAACGAAACCGCCGTATCACACAGTGAGAACGTGTTTCTTTGTCCCTGTTAGAGACCAATCTGTCCAGATTCAGTGCTGTTTTGATACAGCGAGGCAATAAGTCATTTGTTGTTGAGGAATTACATTTGTACTTGTACGGCATCTAGTATGCAAGGTTTGGCAAAGTTTTTATGATACTTTAAACATTCACTCTAAAATAGAATCTACTAGTCATTGTGAAGGTTAGATAATCGCTGTGAAGGTGTGTATTAATGAAGCGGTTTTGCTCGGGCCTGGTTTATGCTGTAATCGCTCTAGCAGACTGCAGCTGGCCTGAGAGAGCCGGCCCTGATCTCTCTGTCATCATTTGACACCTCTCCGTCTCATTCGCGGCGAGACGCCACCCTGCTTTTCACTGAGGTATCTTTTGAAGAGGGCAGCCGGAGAACTTGGATTAGTGAAGTGCCTTAATGGCGGCCCACAGTTTTTAGCTTTCATGGCTGATCTCGGCCAGTTGTGCATTTCGGGCTTTGTGGTGCATCATCAGCGATAGCGGGTGACCTCAGGAGAGAGCTGATCTACTCGGGTCCAGATGAAATCAAATTTTGGTCGGTCTTGGTAGCCCTTTTTGTTCATTGCCATTTCCTTCCACTGTTTAGCGATATAGCCCCCCGCGCCCCCGCCCCCCCCCCCCGCCCCCCGGGGGGGGGCCCTGGGACGGGGGGGGACAGACCAGGCTCAAC
>JAODKC010000082.1:12284476-12313480 GCA_026777985.1 Mormyrops attenuatus
ACACCGCTTATAGCTGTTTTTTGTTTGGCTTTTGACTTTGTGCGTGTTTCTATAGTCCGATTAGGTTGCTGACCCATAACTATACAAAAGGGAATGCTTTTTTTGTGAACAAATTGTGCGATTTCATGAGCTAAGGTGCGTGTGTCCTGTAATGGTTTGTATAGCCTTACTTCTGAGGTTTCGTTCTTTAAAAAAAACTTCGTATTTGGACCTGTCGCAGTAGTGTTCGGTTTTGAACCAATTAAATTAGGAGTTAACAGGGCAGCTGGTGTGTCAGCAGGGGGCAGAATGGTTAAGGAGCCTGACTTATTAAAGAAAAGCTGGAGATTTGGGCTTGGTGAGGAGCCCCCAGCGTCAGACCCCTTGGCAAAGTGTTTAACCCCAGTGGCTTGAGTGAAAACACTGAGTTTCTTGGGGTTACGGCATCTGACGTGAGCGTCCATTAAAACGGCACGAATCTGAGATGTATATGTATTTTGTATTTCAAACTTAGGATTAATGAAATATGTAATGTGTTCTAACTAAATCATTTTTAATTATTATGTTAACCTGTTTTAAATAGATTTTTATTCCTTTGCATGAAGAACTTCTCTGTGGTTTTAATCCTTATGTGGATAATTATATTTTTTGTTATGGATCTTGGTTATTGATGCAGCCTTGGTTATTGATCTCTCACCTTTTTTGTTGATGCAGCCTGCAGGGCACTTGCTGATGAACTGCACTACTCCATCAGCCGAGTAGACCCCAAGAAGACCATTCACGTGGGGAGTTTCCGGCTCAATCCGGACGGAAGCCTGGATGATAAAAAGGTAAATCGTCGGAGTCAGATTGAAGTAGTTTTTAATCACTTAATGTGGTCATAAAAAAGTGTGATAAGCTTTTTAGTTTACACGCTGATGAAAACTTCTGACTAGTGAAGGCCAGAATGTACAGACGCTCCCCGGGTTACGATGGGGTTACGTTAAGAAAATCAAGTCATAAGGCGAAAATATCGTAAGGCGAAAATGCATTTTAATACAGTACACCTAACCTAACAAACATCACCGCCTAGCCTACCATAGAAATACGCTTGGAACCCTTACATTAGAATACAGTTGGGCAAAATCATTAACACAAAGCCTATTTTATAATAGTGTTGAATATCTCATATAATTTATTGAATAATCTCCTGAACATGGGAAAACATTTAGCCATTGTAAAGTGGAAATATTGTAACCCAAGGAGCGTCTATTAATTTTCTCATCATAAAAAATACTTGCTGCAAATTCAGATGTATCAAGCAGAATTAAATTAGTTCTTGCAGAAATGCAACAATGACTTGCCATTTTAGAAATGTATAGGCCTTTGAATTCCTGCTTCCCTTCAGGGCCTTCCGGTTGTTGGTTGGGGTGCTTTTAATATATTCTCTATTTCCTAAACATTTTCAGATAGGAAGTCGTTTTCGTAGACTGTTTGGGGCCTTTGCAGGTTCAGTCGTGCAAGGATGATATCCAGGATGAAAATCCGTCTCTTATTACTGAAATGTGTTTGTTTACAACTATCAGACTTGGGCCTGCAAATGTCTCACTTTCAATAGCAAAAGAGAAGATCGGCTCGTAATGACTCTGCGGGCTCGAGACACTGAGTTGTGGGTGCAGGCTGGAAGCTGTCTGTAATGTACAAGAGTGATGTTAATGTCGCACACATTTAGAAAAGACCATAAATGCTATATGCTGAACAGTGTGATGTCCTTAATGGCTGTTTCCACGCTGTGTTCTAACGGTTCTCACCAACTTCAGTGAGAACCATATGAACCCGAATCCCCATCAGTGGCTGTAGCATTTTGGTGCCAGCCAGTGGGTTCCGCTGCATGACTTATGCGTTTCATGTTTATGACTCTTATGTGTTTGGATCGTTGTTGGGTTCCCAGGCCTCTGGTGATTATTTTTGAAATTCTGTCCTTGTGAGGCTGTCTGCCTGTGGTCCACTGGACTCGCCCAGCTGTTGGACCGTTATTGTATTCCCTTCCCCGATGCTGTTTTGAGTGACCAGAACCAACCCCCGTGGCAGTCTGTGTTTCGGGTGCCGTCTCTTGGCCGGCTGGTCGGCGCAGGCATTTTTATAGCTCTAGTAAGATATTAACGTTTCTAAAACCGTGCTACGCTAGCAGGGAATGATCCATCAAGCAGCCGAATACGAGCGCTGAAAGTCTCAAAAGCATAAAATTATCTTGTGTGTTGTGGGCCGGACAACACTGTTCATGAAGCACCTAGCTTTCGCTAAAGCTGCCAGTCTGCGCAGGGTGTGGGGAGGACGTCTGCATGTGAGTGAGTAGGCCTCCTGCTAACCTGAAACAGCCCGATCAAACATCGAGCGGTCCCATCCAGCCAGACACATCAGCGAGGAGCCCGTCAGCCGCGAGAACGGCTAAGTCTCGCACCGTAGCTGAATGCTGCCAATGCAGCGCTAAGTCAGGTGCATTTCTGGAGCACTTCGTAATTGAGCTACATTAAAATGTTTAAAACATCAAAATCGATTATGCTCAGTTTGATCTTTTTTTGTAAAGTGATTATAAGTTGAACATTTTTAGTTTCCTTGAACTTTTTACCATTATTCCACTTTATTTTAAATTTGCACTTATATGTTCCAACACTCTTGCTTGACTTAATTTTTTTGCTGCTGCTATTTATTTTATTTATTTATTTGTCATTAATAAAGTTTTTCTTTTCACACTTTTACTTTTGCATCCTTATATATCACAGGGCAGGGATAAAATTACTATTCAGGCTTTACACTTTGAATGTCTTCATTCACTTTGTAGATTTGGAATGAATCTGGCATTTTAATCACTTAATGCATATTTAAGCATTTATTCTTTTTTTTAATGTAGCAATTAGTTTTCTGGAGTTTTCTCTGCCCAGCATTAAGAAATCTGCTCAGATTGGGTGTCGGCTGTGCAGGATTTCACATTTATTGTTATTTAAGCGTAATTGTATGTGTAAAGGCCTCTTTGACCCGGAACCGGGGCTTAGAGGGTCATAAGATGGGTCTGTAAGGCTGAACGGTGCTGAGCTGGTCTGCACCATCTTTTCCTTCTCCAAAAATAAACCCTTGCAGCAGTTTGAACACGCGTTTTTTGGTGGGTCACAAATGTCCTTGCACATGTCAGAAACGGGGCCTGGAATGATTTTGCTCATAATAGATTGTATTTTTAACTCTGTACAGGAGTCATGGAGAAATTACAGCCTGAACTCGGTAAAAAGCAGACCCTTTCTTTGGGGGATTCCCGTCTGACCCCCTCTGCAAACACAATTAAACGGCGCATTGTGGGCGCACTCAGCAGTCTGTGTAAACAAATTTGAGTGTGGCACACCAGGTGGGGCTTCAGTTCTCGTTCATTTCACACAGTGACTCGAGTCCCCTTTTTAAACGTCGTTTTTGCGGTCTCTCCGGGACCAATGGGGCCGCTTTCCTCTCCCTGATAAATGGGGAACAATTAGATTTTATCTGCATGCTGTAGGAGGAGGAAGACGGGACCAGGGTGTCCTAAACAGTGAGCCGGTTTAAAATACTGCTAACCCCAACCTGGCCGTCTCCGTGCGGGTCCCCCGTGCCGTCTACGCGGAAAGGCCATCGCAGCCCTGCCCCGTGTGCTTGGTGGATCGGCAGGTAGGCGTCCGCAATAAGCACGCAGACTCAGACATCAGAGGCCCGTTAAATATTCACGAGCGTGACCGCAGATTAAACGTTTCCCCCAAATCTTGTGACTTCCGCATCACAAAAGGCTCCCAAGTGATACGGACATTAATAATACAACTATAGCACGGACCCCTATCATGCTGCAGACTTGCAAAGATTAAACATTTGTGACTTTAGGTTTCCGAAAAATCCTGTTTTCAGGAGGGGGGAAAAAAGTCAAACTTTCAGCAGTGCAATAAAAATGTAGGGTTTTCTGTTTTTTTTTTTTTTTTTTCTTCTTCGCGTTTGGCATCCAACACAGGAAATTAAAAAGCTCTCGCGCCGTGACAATGACGGGTGTCTCCAAAGGGGGAGAGGGGGGGGTGAATAGGGGACACCGGGCCTGTGAAGCCTCCTTTTCTCTGGCACCAGGGCCCAGCCCTCCCCTTTATTCCTCTGCAAATTCCTTATTGACAGGTTCTATTCAAAACCCTCAGACTGTTAAGGGAAGGAGTTTAATTCTCTTTTTTTTTTTTTTCTTTCTCTTCCCTCCTCATGGATTGCTCCATAACTGCTGTCAGCTCAGGCTTCAGCATACCATCTAAAAGATTGTGTTTATTTTTTTTAATTAAGGCTGCACTTTCAGTAACATGAACACCTTTTATGTCTATGTAGGGCTTTTGAAGAATTTTCTTCCATCAAAGTAAACTGCTATGCACAGTAGATGTGTTCAGTCTGTTGATGCAACAAAGGAAGCTATTTCTTTATTGCCGTTAACCAAGTGATCACTTTTTTTGAACTTTTTAAGAATTATTTTAATTTTTTTTTTTTTTTATGCACAAATGTACGAAATGAAGAAGGTTCATTCAGAACCGAAATTTTGGTTCGGTTTCAGAAGTGTGAGTTGGGTTCATGCTGGCCACAGTGGTCACCTCTGTCGCTTTACACCTTTCTGTGTTGGGGGGGGGGGGGTGTCATATCTGAGACCAAATGCGTGCTGGGGCTCATTCTCTTCCCGGCACTTTTCATCCCAGACATCAGCAGATGGCGGCAGGCCCCGGAAGCTTCTTTGTGTCAGTGTGGCACACATGTGAGAAAGGGCTCCATGACTCCCTAATGCAATCCGTGGGACCGGAAGGATCCGTACTGCGTCTCAAAGAGGACAATGGGGGTCGCGGACATATCCACGTTGCAGTGATCCAGTTCATCTGCATTTTGCCCCCCACCCCACCCCGTGGGGTCACCCCCTACCCCAACCTCTCCCTGCCCTTTGCCCGGGCAGTTCACATGAGGGCTTCCAGCTTTGATCAGCTGGCCAGAACCGCTTTCAGGGGCCAAAGGATGACTCTCCTGTTTACCCTGCACTTGGCTGCGGTTGACACCCCCTTCCGGAAGGCTCCGTGGCAGTGGGGGGTGGTGGTGGTGGATAGGGGCACTCTGCACCTTGACCTGTCTAGACGCTTCCGCGTTTCCCATCCCATTGCCAAGTGAAAGGGTGACCTTTGACCTTTAATGTAGTTGGTTTAGGGGCACAATGATGGCAGTTGGGCCTTTTTTTAAATGAGAAAAGGGCGGGGACATTGAGGTGACAGAGATGCCCACCGATGTCACCGGCAGATTTTGCTAGATGATCCCAAAATGAACTCCACCGATCTTTTTTCCAGTCTAAGTCCTTGTTTTCTCTGCAGCCTGCTTTAGATGGAATTATTGCATCGGACCTGCAGGTCCAGGATCCTTTGAAACAAATCGCTGGAATGGACCGCATACCACCACTTCTCCGTATATCCCTGTTCTTTTTGATAGGTTCCTCTTGCTAGATCGGAGACTCACCTAACTGAGCTCCTGGAAGAAGTCTGCAATAGCATGAGTGACTACGCACTCCACGTGGACCCAGACACCAAGGAAAAGAGCTACAGGCGGTTCGCTCCCAGGGAGAGTGGTGGGGGTGGCTTTCCAGACCTGAAGGACTTCCAGTTTGATGGCCCTCATGGCTCGGAATCCCTGAAATTCGTTGTAAGTGCGTTGTGGCCCCGTTTCTCTGCATGAATGAATTACATCATTCATGTTGTGTCATTGTACAGTATGTGAGGTGGGATAGTTGTTGGTTTATGCAATTATCCAGTAGCTAGTTTTGTGTTTTTTTTTTTTATTATTATTATTATTTTTTTTTTTAATGTAAATTTCAAACTAAAATGGCTGAAGAAACCTGTTATTTTGTAGCGATTATTTGAATTTGAGTTCCTGAAGTTCTGTGTTCTTGCTGCTCTTAAGTGACGAATGAATATTGTTACTCCAGCTAGAATACTGGGTCGGGGTGGGGGGCGTTGTTGCGTCCCTTAGAAGATCCTTCATGCGGGGAAGTCAGAGTTATGGACCGGACTGCTGTTGATCTTATTGTAACTGTCCTGAAGTCCGCACTGTTACTGCAAGAAAAGTTACATATTGTGTAGTCCCCAACCCCCCCTCCCCGATTGAGAACTTCATAAGGACTTTGTTCTGTCAGTATGTGGCACATAAACACTCTACTTCCCCCCCCACAGTGTGAAAGCATAGTGGAGGACTATGAGGACGAAATCATCTCGCTCTTCACGCAAGGGGAGGACCACGTGGTCGACACGTTGTGCAGCGTAGTTTCAGGTGTGTTCCTGGGGGTGGGCTGGGCTTTTTCAGGCCTTGTCCTCCATCAGTCATTAAAGCAAAAAAAAAAAAAAACTCAGAAATGCCCCACAGTGTTTGACATACATACATTCATTCATTCATTATATATTTTTCAAAGTGTTATTGATAAAATGGAACTTGGTAATCTAAATACATCCAAATAGTGTCAAAGATTTGTCCAGATAATCTGCTGTGAATCCAAGATGGCTGCTGCTAATTTTTCTTTTTTATTATTAATGTGTCCCGCTTGCATTGTGTCCCGCTTATATTTATCCGAGTCATTTTAATGTTTTACAAACACGGTACACTAATAATTATTCGGTTTTTGCTTGTTCTTAAAACAGGTGAGTATTTTAACATTTTCTAAATACCTGATTACTGGTAGACTTCTACGATATTTCCCAGTTCAGCTAAAAATGTCTGTTCCCATATTCAGGTCACTGCAAAAGTGCCTCACCCTCTCGTGCTGAGCTGTAGTCCTGCTGATGACGCTCATGGCGAAGTCGAAATAAGAACAAAAAATCCAAATACCAAATCCATTCTCAGACTTAAACAATTGCTGGAAAGTATAACTCTGAACTGTTTTAAACCTATTTTTGAATATTTTAATAATAAAGTTTCTATTTAAAGAAAATCTCCTGTATGTGTTCAATGAACCCCGTCTTGCACCGATCAGGTTTGCAGTATCAAACTTTTAACAAACCTAGAACAATAGCAGCAATGCGTACAGTATTGACACTGATTCACAACTGAGCTTGCAAAGATTATTAATGCGTATCGGAAGCTGTTACCCGCGTAACAACGTGGCATGCAGGCACAGAAAAGAATATGCTTTGGGAACCGAACTTCAACATGTTTTTGGCACTGACCGAATTGCTTCTGTACTATCAAGTATCGAAAAATGTCTTGTCATTCAGCACCACGTTTTGGCACCTAAAGAGTAAATCTCATTGACGCGCACAGTGGAGAACGCGCTGATATTAAACAAGCATTTCAGCTGAAATCTTCCATCGAATTTGCTCACTACAATGCATGTTTTGTCATAAACGGTAGGTCTGCTGTAGTGATAAAAAGTGAAAAGAGAATATTTGGAAAATCACGATTAACTTGCAGCCAATATGCCAATTTCAATAACTCCTAAACATTTTGTAGGTTGCGTATGAGCAGTTAACCTCTTGGGCTACTCCGGCCTTTCAGGTGAAACCAAACCACGTTCTGGACTGTAGTGGTTCTGCTTCTTAAAGGAACAGTATCTCAATAAGATGAACCTTTATTTTTCAAACTTCATTAGTGATCAGTTGAACACAGACGATGTTAGCCTACATTTCAATATAGATTAGTAATTAATGTTTTTTGCAAGTCTATAAGCAAACATCTTTGTTTTTAAAGTACGTACCATTTGACCACATTTTATGTTGTTGCATTTCTATAATTCATGCGATTTTGTGCATGCAGGCATTGTGAGGCAATAGGTGAATTGCTGACAGGGAAAACCCCATACTGTGTATTTTGATTGGTATGGCCAAAGAAACTTAAGCTAATAAATAAATATAGATTGACGTAAGCATGTTTTTTTTTTTGTAGAAATTTGCCATCTATCTATAGGGAGGTTAAAGGACCTCGAGTCCATAGCAGTATTAATGCATTCATTCATCAGAACTGAGGTTTCTGCTCAACGCTGTGTGTGACACTCACTCACTCACT
The DNA here is from genome assembly GCA_026777985.1 of Mormyrops attenuatus. NCBI lineage: Eukaryota > Metazoa > Chordata > Actinopteri > Osteoglossiformes > Mormyridae > Mormyrops > Mormyrops attenuatus. The sequence goes on from JAODKC010000082.1 coordinate 12,292,496, forward strand.
CACTCACTCACACACTCACTCACTCACTCACTCACTCACTCACTCTTTATGCTGCTAGCATCAATGCTAGCCCAGTGAACTCCTTTACTTAAACTAAATTAAAATTTTTCTTTTTGTGTTATGAAACTGCTCTGAGTGGATAAGAATGCCAGGGAGATGAAAATTAAAACATGAGATTTGTAGTGAAATATAACTTTTCTTTTGGTTTAAAAATTTTAATTTCCTAAAATCTATATCACAAAAACTATCATTCAGGACCCGGTATGAAAGGCAAGGTACCGTTACTGGTACCGGTATCGAAAAAAAATTTGACCGATACCCAGTCTTAGACAGGGAAGCAGATCCTGTATACCGGAAGGGGGCGGGGATGGCGGCTGAGAGCTGTACGTCTCGTCAATGTGATCCGCTCATCATAGATGCCCAGTTAAAAGCCACTCATGGTTCAAAATGTTTCTCATGTAGTGGAAAATTTTATTTTTTTTCTTCCTCTTTCAGTCCTACATATGCAGAGTAATTTTTAAAAATGTACTTTGGAAATGTGTATTTTCAGATATTTATTTTGAAAGTAAATTAATTACTTTTTACAAAGCACTGCTGTAGAATACTTAAAGGAATCTATATGTCTTTGTCACAAACCTTTACGGAATTAAAATTTCTGTGCAAAGAGAACGCAAAATGCAATTCATCGCGTGCCTACAACATGGGCTATTTGCTTTAATTTCTCGTCATGTCATCTTGAGTACCGAACTAATTAATCTAAATCGGAGACCTACTTCTGAATGTTGTATAGATTCATCATTCTGAAATATCACGCCTACATATATATTTTAATTACAAGCTCTCTAGTTCTGTATAATTTCTGTTTGCCTCCTATAAGCAGGCCTGTAATGGGACTGATGCTTAGTGGTTTATGGCTCTTTTGTTGACCAGTACTATGCTCCTTTACACACTAGAGAGCCCAGTGATTTGTTACTATGTTTAATTTTGACCAGCTCATAGATCTATACTCCCCCCGTCTTTACCATAAAGTATTGAGTGTCCCCCTGACATACATTTTATTCCAGCTAGATCTCATACAGCTGTATTCTCTCACTGGTGCCATACGAATGTCCTTGGGTCTCAAAAGCTACCTAATCTGACGCTTCTTTCCTCCTGTTTATAACTGGAAAAAATCCTCACTTATTTGACCAAAATCCTCCAGCCTTTTGTCAAATTATCTTATTTGTGTTTTGCTTCCCACCTTTATTAATTTTACACTGTCTGCTGTAATCATAAATACCGTGTTTTTTCTCTTTTTTTTTTTTTTTTTTATTTTTTTTTTTTCCTGCCAGTAATCCTTTGAAATGTTTTGGTAATCAGGTGCCTGTTCGCTCCAGGCCATTTCATCAGCTCTTTGTCTGCCTCCAGTTCATTACGGCGTTCATTAATTGGCTTGGAATGACTGTTTAATGGCTGCGACTCCAGCACCAAATATACACGTCTCCGTCCCAAGTCTCCAAGGTGCCCCTTTACAAGGAGCCGACCGGTGTCCTTTCAAATCTTTGTCCACGAGACACCTGCTATTCTAACCCTGTAAGTGTTTATCCTGCAAAAGTGGCAAGGGCAGGTCTCTCAGCCGTCCCTTCCTGCTGCCGTTAAATCGATAAAACTTTACCTTTTCTTCAGTTCTGTAAGACTTGATCCATTGTTGGCGATTACTTGTGTTTGTCAATAAGGCACAGTATGAAGGAAACCCCATGTACTTTATATAACTTTAGCTGGACTTTGCATGTAAAAAAAATGTCATTTTTGTTCATCCTTTCATAAAGCTGGTCAAGACAATCTTCTGTATCCATAAGTTCTCTGTATTCCCACAATGGATGATCAGGCAAATAGCAGCTGCTCCCAACTCCAGCATTGCGAACAGTTGCGGATAACCAGCCCCTTATTGAGTGGTGCTAAAGCACTCGGTTCCTTTGACTGTCATCCCTTGATGTGCTCTGCTCTCGTTGATGCGTTACATCGACGCACAATTGTCTTGTGTTTGTGTGCTGCAATACTGTGTCTACCCTAAGGGTTATAAGTATCATGATTTTTCCAGTCCATCTTCACTTTGGGCATTGACCATAAATGAAATAATACATTTACACTTTAAATTTAATTTTAGACCTGAATTTTACTGATTCACATATCCTTGCTTCAATTTATTGTGCTGGTATACTTACAAAGGAATATCTCACAAATTTCACTACAGCATTCTTGCTTTAATATTGTTCTGTACTACTTCGTATTGTAGTATTTCATTGTTCTTTATAATATTGGAAGTGAATATTGTGATGTTTGACATTTTTTAAATTATGACTCAGGTTTAAACGAATACTGCAGAAATGTGGATTTTTATTGGTCTGTCTGACTACAGAATTATTAGAACATTTTCCTTTCGCTTAGCATTTTAATTAATACATTTCGCTGGGCAAAATACTAATCTTCAGGAGAGTGATTTATTTCACAATATTGCAGAAGATATGAAGTGTGTGTTGTATAAAAAAAATCGATTATTCTGGTTCTTGAATAAATTCCAAAGTGTAACATTTCTTAAAACTAACTTTTGTTATATCCTGAGTGAAATTACATTTGTTTGAATTTTTTTCGCCAGAGCACAGTATATTGGTTTTCTGCTAAGACCATTTCAGACAGAATAATTAAAAATCCAGGTCATGTGTCTGCATACGTTGATGAAGTAAGCCTTATAAAATAACTGTGGGTGAAAATGTGGATATTCGTTTTTGGTAACGTGGTACATTGTTTGTCTAAACGATAAGATTAATTTTGGCTGCATAGTAAAACTGATAAAACGTGCCATTTTTTTCCTGCAGGATAACTGAGGAGTATTACATATTTTTCACTACTTAGAATTTTTACTTTTATCATGTATGCTTTCTAAAAGGTGAAAATGACCTCACATCTCCATGTTTTATTTATTTATTATTTTTTTTGAAGCACTTACATTTATTACGTTATGCTGATATTTCGAGAAGTGCTGTTCAACTACTCTACCTACACATAAGTTACACAATTGCCTGGTGTATATCCCCACAAAAAGTGCACAAAATAGGGACATGCAATATTTTGAAAGGTGCCGAGTTGGAAAGCCGCACTTTCATCTGACAGAATCCTATAAGTCTTAGATCTCTTTCAATGATTTAACTCCTACTCAAAGACAACAATTACACACCATACTAAATGAGTTTAGGCAAGAGCTGCATTTAACAGAAAACTGCTCCAAACAAATAGGGAACCCCATTTTGAAAATCAGTTGTTAAAGAATAAATTCTAGACCACACTATCTGTAAATATGCTTGGTTTGTCTCTTCTTTTCTGTGTAAATCCGATGATTGTGATGTTTCTGTCGTAAGGCTGCCAACGTAGGGATTTTTTTTTATTGCTGAGCAAAATATTTTCTTAGACTTTGAATTTCAGCTTTTGCAACTGTGATTTTTAACAAATTATGCTTGTGAAATTGTGGCACCTGTGATAGAAGGAATATACAGACACACACTTACAGCACAAGAATTCATTAGGTTTTATCGGGCTGTTGAAATGAGTTTGCTACTGACTCAGGAGTGTATCTGTTCTTCTTTGTGTGCCTGACTGTCTCTGAATGCCCAGGGTCTGAGCCTATATACATGACAGATCAAGGGTTACCAAGGTGCTGGGGTGCAGTACTCAACGAGGCAGGACAAACCAGGCAGCTAAATACTCATTTCCTATGCATGTCAGGTGCCTTCCTGGGGATTCGGGTGAGGTCGCTGACTCGACTTTTTTTTTTTTTTTTTTTTGTAAAAGTTTTTTTGCGCAGTGCATGACCAGGATTGCAGACAGTTTTGCTAAATAAATTAGTAACCTGGAGTCAGCAAGAGTGCAGACGTAACCCCCTATTCACAAACTCTGGCGAGTGGATCTCTCCACTCTGACAAGGTTCAGCCACTGAGCTACAGCATTAACTTGTATTCTAACAAGATTAAAATATATTTGTCCTGGGGATTAGCATACTTAAATGGCCTTTGCTTTTTCGGTAGTGGCAGTGGGCTTTGATCTGTGTTGCGTGGCAAGACGGTGGCTTGGACCCGGCCATCCGAGTGCCAAGTGTGAAATTAGCCTGATGTCATCCCCATTCTTCACCTTTTACATCTTTCACCAGTTTAATCATATTTCCGCCACAAAGCTCGGCAGCTTCATTGCATATTCAAGTTTGACTAGGAAGCATTTTGAAACTATGGAAAATGACTCCGTGGGGGTAGAGGACAGGACAGCCTATTGTGTGCAGAGTACACAAGAGACGTCAATACGTTTCTGATATATATAAATCCTGCCTGACTTTCGCCTTCGGCCGGTGTCGAAGTTAAAGCTAAGTCAGTGGTGGCGCGGTTGTGCACCGCAAACGTTCCCGCCACTGATGCGTTTGTGCGTTTTAAGTGTGTCTCAGACGTGGCGTGAAATTTCCGGGATAAAGTTTCCTCGTTTCTTTGCACGTGCTTTCCTGAGCTTTTCCATGCTGAATTTTATTTTTAACAATAATGAAAAGACCACAGTAAGAAAATCACAAAAATGGGTGAAGTGTAAGACCACTAAATTTACATTTCTCAAGATTGGGCAAAGTAAAATTCCACACTGGTGAAGTTATTTTCGTAATTTATTGTTTTGCTCTGAACACCAAATTGTCACTCATTACCAAACCTCAAAGTACTCATATGTTAAAGTCCTGATGACGGGCGTCTTCGGAGGTTGGAAAACTTGGGGAAAATGCCGAATTAATGAGATTCCTTTAAGGACGAGCTGAATTCAGAGGTGCAGTAGTGCACTGGGAGAGGAAACGAGCCACCTGCAGCTGTGACAGAAGGCTTTGACCTTCATCGGGGTCTCCCGGACACAGACTCCTTTCAGGGGCAGCGTAGAGTGTCTGAGAGGCAGCGGTCTTTCTCTGCCGCCAGCTCATCAAGTCAGTGACCGTTGGGCGTTACTTCCACATACAAGCTGCGCGAGAAAAGAAATGCAGATGAGTTTCATTCGCATTGAAGAGCAGGTCAATGCTGGGAAGGGTCGTCACAGATAGCCTCCTTTTGTGTCATCGCTTTTCTGCTGCAAACTTTAAGAAAAAGCGTTTAGACGCATCAGGTAACACGTGTGCAGAATCTGCGGATCGCTTTTAACACTTATAACACGGACACAAATTCATGGCGCAATATGTAATAACCGGCAGTCTTCGCTCAAACACAACGTCAATGTTTATGACGTATTTAGCAGGATATATCTGTTTAAGAATATGCGACACGCTTGACTTCGACTGACTTGCATTCATATTTTAAACTTCACAATTCATTCGACTGGCGCTTTCTTCTTTCTGTGGGGAGAAAAGGAACTATTGACTAGCGTCCTTACGAATAATAATGATATCCTTTTTTTTTTTTATAAATATCTTAAAAATTATAAATCTTTTTAAAATTCTGCAAGATGAAAATCGCATGTGGTGTTTCACGGGAATCATTAAAATAAAAAAAAGGAAAAGTGCCCATTTATATTAGGTTATTTTTAAATAATAATATAACCTATAATACAAATATCGCAGTTAGGCCAATGTATTCTGGATTCTTAATTAGCTCTAAATCAATAGCCGCGTTGCTTATTTAAATTTTAGATATAATACAGAAATATTTCTATAGGCCCTATATGATTTCGAGTTTTTGTCTTTTTTTAAAAAATTGTGAAACCTAATTTATACATCATTAAGCAGGTTCATTCAGCTTTAAGCTAAAAGCTGCTAATGGTTTTATTCTTTTGTAAAATTTAAACTATTTCTTAATACTGGCTTTAGTTCTTTAAATAAAAAGAATGAAAATTTTTACAGTTGACAAGACATCCTACGAAGGTCGCTATGGTATATTATGGTATAATTCTGCTGTCATAATAAAGCAATTGGAACGTCTTTTGTGTCCGTTGAGTGCAAAATGGATGATTTTGCAGAGAAACGCTTTAATTTTCAACTTTTTAAAATGTTTGTCGGCCTATTGTATAAGAATATCACTGTGTGTCAAAATACGGCAGTACAAATTATCCCTACGTAAGCGATTGTATAGCCTAGTCCCGAGGTTTCATTTAATCGTGCTCTGCCTCAAATATCATGCCTGTCTATTGCATTAGAACTTCCTCAGACCCACCCTTGAATATCGCGTTAATTATACCGTCTTAGTCGCATTCTAAAATGTAGTTTCCTGAATTTCTGAAGCATGTGATAACGCTAATCAGTGACAATATATAATATTGATGCTTTGTGCATTAAATTTGTTTTTGTTGTATTCATTTTTGTAGGCCTATATTTCGAAATAAAAAAAAATATTGAAAAACGCAATTAGTTCTGTAGACAAACACAAGGAAATTTCGGTAAACTATGGGAAACCTTCAGTATGGATGGGACATGGATTTTAATAAATGTTATCGATTCCATCACACAAGTAAGTGTAAAAGCTTAGCGGTTTCACAAAAATGTCATAGGCCCTACGAACTATGCTATTTATTGACTAATTTATGGATTGTTTAACCATGTACCCATAGGTAGCTCAAACATAAAGAATCCGAACCAAACATGGAAAAATAATAACACATTTTCGGCCATCTGTATGATGTTTTGTTTCAAAATCTGAAGATTAATAACCATGCGCTGCTGAATCGGGCGGCACTATGATCACAGCGTTTCAACGATGATGTAAACAAACATGACGTCATTTCCGCAAAGCTCTGCTAGATGGGAACTTTCATACTTTCTTCTACATCTAAACAAGCCGGGTGCTGCTTGTGCTGTTCTAGAGTTGCTGTACAGACTAACGAAACCTGTCTCACATTTTGAACACATTCTCCTGGATTTTATCGATAATAAATAATGATCAGCTTTGAAGAAGAGTCCCTTCGAGGTTTATTTGTTTTTTTTCCAATCATCGAGAGGCAGTTAAGTACACAGTTAAACATTATACAAATTATATACATTTGTATTATATGAAAGGATACTTCAAATCATAACCACATAAAATTCAGTTACATCGCAGATATTTCCCCCATCTCGTCCTTTTTTTACATTTATAAACTTTACTTTTGAAAATTCATTGTGTTGTCTACCTGCTTTTAAAGGCAAAATTCCTGATACAAACAATATGCTTATTTCGTTACCATAGCACAGTTCTGAGGAAAAAAAGTTATATTTTGAACTTTTAAGGCAAGTGTGTTCAGTTTGGTGGATTTGAATTCATACACACTTTAACTATACAGTAAAACACAATTCACAGGAACGAAATTCCATAATTTGGTATACGATCTGCAACTTAATATTTAATGATTTTGAATCTAGGATCATAAACACGTTTATCTGTCCAGATTTCACAATCTTCAGTTTTCATGCAAAGGCCCCAGAAAACGTCCCATTCGCCAAACGAAGTTATTGCAAGACACACAGGCAGTGTAAACACCTCGTGATCTACTCTCAGGAAGCAACGCCGGTTATTGGATAGTTTTAATATAATATATATGAATAAAACGGCATGTCACGATCTTGCCAACAACAACAGCATTTAACACCATTGTTACAAACTAGGGTGATTTTGATGCCTGTATTTATACTGTTTCATGTGTATATTTCTATATATTTGTTACTAAAAGTTTGTTTTTCTTTTTGCACAGATTAAATCGCGTAACGTTTGCGCTGAAAAGATACCGTTTTTTTGCTTAAAAAATCAATCCCGTCATATACTGTATAAATAATAACTATTTTAAAAAGTCTTACAAAAAGGTTATATTGCTCTTGCATAAAAACTATATTTTGATGATAGAAGACTTGGAAAGTATGCAGATCAAGTACAAAATGATTACAGTTTGGCTCAGAGAAGGTCATTAGATATCAGGTTCCCTCCGCTGCGTCAGTAATGTAGAATATGGTTCGATAACTTTGTATAGCTGCTGAATTAGCCAAAAGTACAGCTGCCAAACTTTTAGGCGGTCCGACTTAGAATTCATTCGTAGCCAATATATATTTTTTCAGGAAATCAAAGTATACTCCAGGAATATACTTTTAAAAATTAATTGATTTCTGCTCTTGTGTGGACATAAATACAAATTTTAATCGAGACTCAAAAAACAGACACTTCGTTTAACACTACATGGAATAGCCAACGAAGTCGTTCCAACCAGCCAAACATAACAACAGAATATAAAACAAACAAACATGGAAATAATATATATCTTAACAATCAGCAATTTATTTCGATTCACAGTTGCCTGAATGCAGCAGAAAAATCTTTGGACTTCAGCAAATTGGTATTTAACTTTTTAACTGTCAAATTTGTCTAAATGTCAAGTACCCATGAGAAGCGATTGTTAGAAAGAAACTTAACTGAAAAAAGCTTTCCCAGTAATGGCGTCTAAAGTTTAAAGATGGAAACGTCGATTTATAAGACTCGAAAGCGACCCTTATTCGTAAATTATATATACACAATATTGCAGAATTATATCTAATACATATATTTCAAAACATAAACGCTGGTATGTTTTATACACTGGCCCTTGTTATTTTTTACGAAATTATTGCATTGTATATTTTCTGTTGTTGTCCGACGTTAATCGCTGTCTGATTTGTCGTCTTTTTCTGTGGCGGCGTGATTGTAAAGTCCCTGGGCCATCAGGTGCAGGGCCAAAGTGTTTTTGCTTCCCGTGGCTTTTTTAATTTTGGCTCTTTTGTTCTGAAACCAGATTTTGATCTGTGACTCGTTAAGGCCGAGTTCCTGCGCCAGGCTCTGCCTCCTCTGTTCGGTCAGGTACCGGTTCGTTTGAAACTCAGCTTTTAGTCTCTGCAGTTGTTCGGCTGTGAAGGCAGTCCGTGGTCGCTTGTCTTCCTTGCTGGCGGATTTCTTCTTTGGTTTGCGAGACCTCGGTCCTAGGGGGCACAATAATAAATATTAGGCCTAGATTAGATTCTACAGGGCATACCGTAGCTTTCCGTTAAATTCTCTCTGAATTGAGTACAACTCGTTACAATAACACCAAGAGACCATGCCGTGTACTAATAATACCAACCCTTTAGAGTAATATGCAAATAATATTCTTAATATGCCCGTTCCTTTTAACACACGAGAGTATGTTCTTTTAAATAGGCCGTTCATTTACATGGGGAGAAGGCGACATTGTGAATTACTAAGGACAATTATAACGAAACGATGCAGAATACATTTGAATTTACATGGTCCGTAGAAACATACATTTAACATTCTGCCATTTTGAAATCGAATTATATTTGTGTGGGCGAGTATGGGCGGTACAGGTTTCGGTGGGGGTGGGGACATGTGTGTTTGTATGTAGACCCGGCGGGCGGTGGTGCGGGGGGGGGTGAAGGGTGAGCGTGAGGCACCCCTTTCTCCTCGTCTCTGTAACCATAGGAACTAGATTCATAAGCAAGTTTTTCATGTACTTAAAAACTACATAAAACGCAAACAAACGTGCATGCGTAAAATATATTTCCACAGAAACCGTTTATATCTCAAATAAAGTTAAAAAATTAAGCTAACGCTAAATCATTCATCATTAATAATTTTGTTGTTGTTCATTGTCAAATATCCTACGTAGAATTTGTTTCACCAGCTCCAGGAAAAAGTAACTGCTATTAATTAGACCCACGTTATTGAAAATATCGTCCGATTTTTGTCGATACTGCAAGCTACTCTTGCAGACCGAGATGTAATTCTTATATGAAACGGATCTTTGTTGAGCAGGAACTCTTTGAAAAGTTAATGTAAAGCAGAAATAATTCGAACAAACAGAGAAGCAATGAAGTTATTTATTACTTTAAATGTAGTAAGTACGGCAGTCAAATAAGTGACCTTCACACATTTTACCTTTTTCGGACATCAAATAGGCCTACATTTAAAAACTTAAATGTCTGAACGCAATTAAAGTTATTACTTCACTGAAATATAACTTAAATGTTAATACTCAGTCTTTTAAAATTGAGATTAAAATATTGTTGTATCGTAAAGTAGGCCTCTTTCAAATTACGGAATAGTTACAATTTTTATTCAAAAGCATTCATGTTAAAATAAGAAGTTTTAAATAGTACTAAATATTATATAGGGCCTATGTATTTAGATTTTGGTGTGAGATCACGATTTTTGTAGACAGATTAATTTGTTTAAACTGAAGGATGATAAAGTCTAAAAAAGGCACGTAGTCTGAAAGCACACAATATGCGCCTATATATTCCGTCTAATTTTATACGGAAATCTATTTGCAAGGTTTACCCCGTTGACAAAAAATATGCTAATTAAATATGAACAAAGAATCCTATAGAACAATGGCGAAGATTTTACGATTTAATGGACATCCTAAAACACGTTTTAATAATAATAATAATAATAATAATAATAATAATAAACGATTTCTCCTTTAACGGTGTGCTCGTTGTAAATTTCCAAAATCTATCTAACGTTTTTTGTACGAAAAGTTTTCATGTCATTGGTAATTTGAATTTGAAAAAATATATATTCCGATCTCCTTAATTTATTATCTGTAATCTATCGAATTGAATAAATTCAATTTAATTTCAGTTGTTAAGCACACAGCTCCAAATACTTATATGAATACAAAAAATTATTGTGTGTGTTATTAAAATGTGCGATACATCGCATTTTAATTTTTCTATTATTGTTATTATTATTATTATTATTATTATTATTATTGCTATTATTATTGACAAGCCTGTTTGTGGCAGATGCTATTTTTATTTTACGTAACCAATTTATTTTTTGTTATATACATATTAAATGAGAACCACATCATTTTCACGCTATATGAATGAAATATTATGGAGAAATATATTTGTTGGTTTTATTATGTGCTTAAGCCTGTGTAAAAAAACTTATATTTTAATTTAGTACATAAGTTTGTGTAAAAATCTTTTGTTTTAATTAGATCGATTTCTAAAACTAAAACGGGGACTTATTCTTAAGACCCGTGTTTTCATTATTTTTGAATGCGTTTGACGTTTCACTGATCCCTACGTTTTTTATTCGGTTGACTACCGAGTAGTGTTTTAAAATAGATTTATATTTGTAAATTAAAAAGTTCCAAGTTTACGTATAATCGAGGTATTTGTTCTTGTCGTACGGAACTTTTGAATGTCATAGCATATAAATATCTACATTATTTTTGTTTAAATAACATCACATAAACCTGCATTGAATGTTTTAACCTTAATGTAATTAATTTAATGATCGAAATGTTTCTTACCTGACGAAGGCCTGTCTGAATATCTGGTGCAATATACCCACGCTGGCCAGAGCATAGGCTGGGACGAAGGCGTACAGCTCGCTTGCGAACTATCCGAATCGGAGCTTAGGCACTGGTCACCACTTTCTCCGCGGGATTTCATACGGTGGTCGCGGGCAATTTCGGGTTTCTTGGTCCCGTTGACTGAAGGGCTGGAGGTTCCTTCCTCTGCCACCGTCCCTCCTACCTGCCCCGTTCCAGCGACCGAAAGACTACGATTCTCCCTGCCACCAACGTTCCTGTCCTCTCTGTTAAAGATTCCCTCTTTTCTGCGGCCGAAGTCCGGTCGTAAAATATTATCGATAAAAAAGTTCGTTATTCGGTGCGGAAGGGGGTTTCCCGGCGCTTGCAAAAGCGGAATAATTGCTCTGTTGGACTCGTCACTTGATTCCTGACGCTCCGCTTCTCTGTTGCTATGATCATTTTCTTCCATTCTGATCCGTTCCCAATATTCGTACTTTAACCCCTTTCTCACTTTCTCACTCCACACAGAAGTAGATAAATTCCAGCTTCACGGAGCTTCTGCCGTCCCCCAACTCAAAACTGTTATTCAGTTAATTTAAATTAATTTACAAAAAAAATCCTTAAGTACGCGACGTTTATTTTAAACACAAAGAACCCCTTTCTTTTTTCTGCAGACAAAGAAAAGTCATAGTTTTGTTCTATAATTCCAAACGGATCTATCCTTTATATCTTTGCTTAATAAATATCATTTGGGGAGCTGAATTGTTGAGATCCTGAATTGCTGAGTTGGTCCGGCAGGGCTGCTTCAATTATTTCACTACAGATAAATAAAGATGCGCTAACTGATTCTGAAATACTTTCACTCCGGATTTTTGTTCTTATTTTTAATACGAGTCCCCCGGGTGACGTCGCAGTCCGATAACCTAGACACGTGCCTGTGGCCAATAGAATGAGGGAAAATCTACCACGTGCTTCTGTGACTCTGGAGTAAGTGACAGCACTCAACCTCGCCTGTACTACTCCTCTTCCCTCCCCACTACCCCAATTTTTTAAAGCTGTAGTGCGCTTCCAAAAATACGACGAGAAAATAAGTATGCCACCAATATTCTCGGCTATAAACACCCGCCATACACGATTAGAATATTTTATTCAAAGAATTCCAAGAATGTTAAAGAATAAAAATAGGAATGCCTTACTTCTCCGATTTTTCGTTGGTTATTTTGATGTTGACATCGTCTGGAGGGAGGGGGTTTAAGAATATTAAGCGGTTTTTTGTATACACTTGGGCTGTGATAAAACTTATTTTGAACTGCAGCGTTTGTCAGACTGACAGGCCGTGCTGTTAGTACGATTACAAGCACACGGAGAGGAACATATCTAACAGCCATGAAACATGGGCTGAAAATGGTGACTTGACGGTGGAGGACGCCAACACGCTACGAGACTTGCTAGGGTAAAAAAACGAGGACTGATCTTCTTTGACAGTTTGATATAGACTGGATGGGGCTACTTTAATGTAAACCGAACGGTTAACGTTTGATTTCATCAAACATCAAACACATTGACCGGTGTGGATCATCGTGGGGCATCAACTAGTCTGCGCAAGTAGCTCGCTGTCTAATTCAATAACCACGCAAGGTTGCCTCCAAAGGCGTGAGTTTTGGATTGAGCTTTTGTCAGATAAGCAAATTCAGATTCATTCGACCGTACCTTCTCCATCGTCTCCTTAATTGACCGCTGAAAGTCATTCCAAGTGCAGGCGGAATGCTTGCCTGACGCGGATGGAAATGCGAGGTCACCGTAGACAAGATGCGAGTAGCGCTTTAAAAAAGCTCAGTGATGCACATTCCACGTAGCACCAAAGACGATCGAGACTTGGGGATAATATTTTACCCCTCTGCAAAAAACTGAGAAATGCGTTAGCTAGTTAAGCGGCACGGTTTTAGCAACGGTTTTTGCTTCTCCCCTACACAGCATGAATTCACTATCAGAAATATTCTTTTTTGCCCAACGGATGACTGTGATTTTATGGGTCGGGGCCCGTAATACCTGCAAGACTCGGATTCTGGCACCGCGCGAACGTTTTACGGTGATTGTTTATTACTAGGCTGTAGTGAGGGATAACGGTAGTCTCTATTAGCAGTTCCATTTGAACCCGCACTAGACGCACGCGGACTATGGTTTGTTTCATCTGGAGCAGGAGGACATGCTTCCAAAAATGCAATGTCTTCAAAAATTCAATGTATGACAAGCGTCTGAAAAGCAGTTATGTTATAGGCCGTTACTTTATATTATTCGCGCTCCGTCTATTTAAGAGGCTATGACCTGTCAGGGGGTGATATTCGAATTGTTAATGTCCGAAATTCGCTTGTCGTAAATGCAGTGACGCAGGCTTTATATGATAAATAATTTCGATGCCTTTTATAGCTATAAGGACAATAATGACTGTATTCCTATTACTTGAAATTTTGCGTAGAATCACCTTAACCAAACAGTTTATTTGAAACCATTATGAAACAAAAAAGTGAGTAACATAATCAATTAATACGATTGTTGAAAATTACTAACTGGGCTTCAGCCGTTAATTAGGCTGCTAATAATATGGACAAAAAAGAGAAAGAGACGCATTCCTTAGATATAAACATGCAAGCTTTTCTAATCAGCATTAAGTTGATGGTGGTGGTGGGTTCGCATCGCAAACTGGAACTGTATGCAAAGCCTACAGCCCCAATCCAGTTCCGAGCGGATGAGGCAAAAACCGGACCTACTAAATATAATTACGTGGCCTCATCGTTTTTTCCTCACCTGCCGAGATCCTACGTGTTTTGAGCGGTACCGTGGAAGAAAGCAAGTTAGCTTCTGTTAGGAAAGTGTTTTAACCCTTCTTCGTCTCAGCTTAAATACAAGCGAAATCTCCGATCGGTAATATCGACGTAAGTCCTGTATATTAATACCAACAATAGTTATAAACCATGTATACACTAACGCTTATTACTGAATACTATATGAACAACAGTTAGCAATGCTAATAATGCTAATAATTTAAATAATGTTAATAATACTGATAATTGTTTATTAATTGTGAGCAGGTGACGTCGTTAATGTTAACCTAACTATAGGCCCTATAAATTAATTAATAAATATTGTGTAATAATCAAACTCATTAAACGTACATGCCAGACATACCTAAGTTATTTGGTTTTTATTTAAAACAATTTTTACTTTAAATTTAATTGCTTAATTTGCCATTTATGACCAATGAATAATAAAATAATCTGTTCACATGTTTTTCTAGTTTATGATCACGTTTACTTAAATTACTGCAATATTTATTTAACAAGATAGTTTAGAATAGCCCACCTGAAACCAAAAGGTAAGGAAATACCATTGTTTTCTTTGTTTTTTAATGTATGAATATATAAAATGAATAATATTTTTGTATTTGTGTTCACCCTTTCTGAAAAACAAGGGTTACATTTTCCCTAATAACGAGGATCATCAATCTGTATCTTTTGATGGCATCCGACTGAATTAGTCTTATGTTCGTCGCCCTTTGCTTGACCGACACAAAGCTGATGACGATAAGCCCATTTTAAACATGTTTTACTTTCATACAGCATAAACACTTGACGTGTTTTATAGTCGTAGTTACTCCATCTCGCCGTCATTGATGAATTTCAGTTATATTCTACAGTTATATACTGTA
Organism: Mormyrops attenuatus; assembly: GCA_026777985.1. Taxonomy (NCBI): domain Eukaryota; kingdom Metazoa; phylum Chordata; class Actinopteri; order Osteoglossiformes; family Mormyridae; genus Mormyrops; species Mormyrops attenuatus. The sequence goes on from JAODKC010000082.1 coordinate 12,307,503, forward strand.
GGTATTTATACCATCAATACTACCTTATTAAAATATACTGCCCTTTCGAAAAATGCAATAAGTGAAATTAAATCCAAATATAACAGGTCCAATTTGATTTCAGGTCTGGCTTTGGCGTTCCCTTTCGGTATAACCTAAGTTTCTTGATATTTTGCCTATAGACTGACCTATTAGCAAAATGGCTGCTTGTGATAAACATCACAAACTTGTTAAATTTGATTAGTGCACCATTAAAAACCAGTCGCGTGGCAGCATCGTGATCAAACACTTTCTTAATTATCGCGACGCTTAGAGGAAATTAACTTTATCTCCATAAAGCAAAACTTTTTTTTTCCCCAGGTGACTGATGCCATGTCCTAAACGTGGCACAAACAAGACACAGTGTTTGTGATTTTTTTTTTACATCGACTTTTGTCAAGTACTGTGGATAACTTGATGTGTCTTGCTGGAACCTTTAGTAGGCTACTTTAAAGGACAGGCCAACTGCACAACTGCTCAGTCGATTACAGAGTCGGTTTGGTCAACATCTCTCAATATCAATATCAATATCCGAAACCGTTAATCCCCTCAGACAAAACAAGTCATGGTGACGGAGAATATACACCTGCTAGTGAACCTTCATGGTGCTGAAAAGGAAACGGGATATTTCCCCCTAAAGGACTTTTAATTTCTAAAAATTCCTAGGGATTTACACCCTATAAGCCCCTAGTCTCCGATAACGGACTTTCAACGGCCAGTGTAGATATTTTTTATTTTATTTTAATGAAATAAATCGTTACGCGTTGCAGTGTTTCCGGTAGCCGAAAGAGAGGCACCCATCTTTTAATAAAAGCAAATTAAACATATTAGTTACGGACAATCGGGTATAGACTAAAGATTACATAGGCATTCAGCAAAGTATCACAGTCGAAAGTGCAGTGTACGAAATACAACCAACCAATAAAGTATATGTATTAGTATCTATTTATGTTAAACCGTTCAGAATTTCTGAAAAAAAAAAAAATTCCATCAAGCCATCTTCTAACCGCTTATCCTGGTCACGGTGGTGGGGGTCCTTAGCCAAGCCCAGTTAGCACAGGGCACAGGGGAGTGGCGATACCTGGACGGGATAAATATTAAAAATATGTTAATTTAAAACATTTCTGTAAGTTAGCACTTCACGCTTTTGGTGACTAACAATCCACTAACAGAATGAAATACATGCGATTGCAAATAACACGCATAACAATAACGATGCTAATTACAAATACATTTTGCTAATTTCTTGAATATATAGGCCTACCTCTTTCCATCTCTACGTTTCATATGACATATTTTATCTTATTACGGTCTAGCACTCCCAATAGGTTGTATAATAATCACACAACAAAATTAAATTAAAATAGCCAAATGTGCGTTGTGTAAATACGAAGGATATGGCACGTATATTTTCATCCTATTAAACATTCGGCGTTAATTGCGTAATATGCTTACACATTTTAGTCAAGGTTTGATGCTGTCAAACACGGTGAACTATGCTTAGTTCGACGCGAATGCGTACGATGACAGTTGTTCCCGCCAACATATCAAACCCTTCACTCTAGGTTTTTAAGGTTGGCTAGTATCCAGGCCTAGTGCTTGTGTGGTGCCTCCTCCCGGCTCCTCTCAGTGCTCTAATTCTGATTTACACGATCCCCCGCAAGACACTTCTACGTTGCTGTGCTGTGCTTCCTTAATCACAATTACTATCACAAACTGACATTCTTTTGCCTTTAAGCACTAATCCCGCTTTCCATTTGTCTCCGTTATGATATATAATGTGCCTTATATAACATGTAATTAGCTTAATTGTTGCGTTGCTTTTCTACGTGATTGTGTAGCAAAATAAGGTGCTGAAATATCGATTGTCTTTTGTTAGTTAAAGTCAAGTGAATGCCGCTATTTGATCCCTTTGGCTTATATATTGCATAATATACGAGTAAACTGGAATTGTGTTTTCCTCAGGTGCACCTTTGGTCACATACGGCGAGTTTCAGATCTTTTCTGGAATACTGTCGATTCTTTGGAATCGTGAATTGCCGTGCTTTTCATACCCAGTCACTCTTTAAAGGATGTCCAGGTCTTCAAACAGCTTTAGTTTTAAGAGTTACCACGAAAAAAAAAAGGTTACGCTCTGAAGAGGATTTGTGAATGAACGGCGTGCCTCTCGCCAGCTCACAGATCAGAGCTGAGGTCCCCACACGGATACGGCCCAATGAATAGTGGTAATATCTGCTTTATTACAATACAGGGGTCATTCGAAATCTGCCAGCTTCCTGTAGGCCTTTGAAAAAATGAAGACCTACACTGAGACTATACAAACGGGAATAAAGGTCATCTATCGCTTCCACTTTTTGTCCCATAACGACGTTGAACACATGCGCACATTCCCCCAAAATAATTTGCTTGTAATTAAAAAAGGTAGTCTATGCGTCATCGTTTAGCGTAGCGTCTTTTGATTAGCCCCAAGTAATCTAGAAATACTAAACTGAGAGTTTGAAAAAAAAAGCCTACTTTGAAGTATACGGAATAAATTACTTGTTTCCGCACAAGGGAACACAGGAAATATCTTCAAAAATTTCTTTAGGCTACAGGGTCTATGGAGAAATGACTAACCGATTTGTGCTTAAATGTCATACATTTTTGTCACAATTCTTTAGACTTTAATCCTGTTAATATGGTAAACTTTACAGTAAAATTAAATCCCCTGATTGCGTTCAAAGGGCCAAGAAACGCTGCTTTAAGATATTTTGTTCCCTAATCTCTTAATGAAATGTTAATAATGACAGTATCGATTTCCAACGCCTTAACCTGGGCTTTTGTTTATTCGCATCTACTGTGAAGATGCAAATTAGGCGCGCCGGCCTTCTCCTCGCCAGAGTGGACGCTTTGAAGAATGCGAGGAGAAGATCATTTATTGGTTTTAATTACTCTTTAATCCTACTGATCGTCCTGGCGGAGATAAATCCCATCTGAATGGCGCTTTTCTCAAAAGCGGGATTGTGCTATAGAACGTCTAATCGAGCTTTCTGCAGTGCTGTGTTACACGCTGTTGTAAACCGCGCAGCCAGTTAAGGGTCCACAGATAAAACAGGACTAATTTAATACGCCCCAGCCTTTGGTCACCCCGTTTAGTTAAACGGCTTTATTTTCAGTCCAGAGAGAGTTCGGCCATTTATCTGACTTTCAAATTGTTCTGTTAGGGTACCGTGCCCCAAGACAATAGAGCTGTAAACAGTTTAGGCTAATTTAAAACAAACACGTAATAAACATTTATTACAGCATTCCGCATAGCAATAATGTAAGCCGCATATATAGCATAATATAACATTCGCTTATTTCAAAACACGTCAGTGACACCACAGAAGGCAAAAGTGCTGAGCTAGGATATATTTAATGCCATAGCCTGTCTGGAACAAGGATATTGTTTCACATTGTGAGCAATCGTTTTTATTGGACAAATAGGCCTATAGTTGAGTATACATTAATTAATATAAGGATATCGCGGCAAAATCAAGTTAAATAATTGTGACATTTAAAACGACCTACAACACATTTATTTAACGACACTCTTTATCTTGTTGTTATGTTGCGTCAAGTGCAGCAGCAGGAATTAAAGATTTTGTCTCAATCAGTCGGATGTGTCTAAGTTATTATGCTTTGGTCCGACTGAATATCTGACGAACAATAAAGTTTAGTTTAAAAGATTTTTTCATTCATATTAATATACAAAACGTAATGCATAAAATAGAGTTGGTTGCTTTTCATTAAGTAACATATTATTTAACAACGTGCAAATTTATAAGCCAGCGTGATCTAGGCTATATATATTATTATTTGTAATAGGCCTAAGTAATTTTTCCAGACGAAGACTTGTTATAATTATTACTAAAGTTATGCATACACGTTTACTATCAAATTCTTTAGGTTACTAAACTATATAATTTTAAGAGGGCGGTTGAACGTTTTGAGTGGAAGAATATAAATACGGAATTTCAGGCGACTTTCATTCTCCATAACTAGCCTGTCATTGGAAAAGGCTAATAAATGTATCGATATTATAAAACAATAATATGAGTCTTAATTTTGCTTTATATTACCTTTCTGTAATGCATGAAAGACCAGCAGTTTTATCTGATTTGAGTAAAACACTTGTCTATAAAAAGAGAAAAACTATAGTAATTTTGACTACAAAATTGAGATCAATCCTCTACGCAACCCGATTTCGCTGCATTGTCTGTGAGCAGAAATATATTTTCGACTTTTTGTCAATTGGCTGCATTCTCAGAACCAGGTGTGAAAACTGGAGTAAGTTAAGGCTGGCCAAGTTATGATTGGCCTTTTCTGTGTATCCTAGGCCCACCTTCATACTTCACTGAACAGTGGGTGCTTGCTTTAATTAAAAAGAGAAATTTCAGCCAAGGTCAAGAAGGTTTTCCGATATTTTTCAGATGTTCTTTGCATGCAAGAGTGAGGTTTATTACGTTAGTTCTTTTTCATAACTGATACTTCACCTTTCAGCGACATCACTCACTGCACCTTTATTTTCTTGGCACAGACATCACGTGCAGACGTTTGTCGACATTCTAAATGGATTAGTCACTGTTTTATCGAAAAAGTTGGCGAAGCGTTGTGCGGTCGGTTTTCTTTCTATCAGACCCTAATGAGCGTATTATTCTCAGACTTAACACACTTGAATCCTCCCTACTGGTGTTCACTGCCCACCCCCGGCTCAGAAATATTTTTGGAGTTTTGCAGATTTTAACATGCGTTTATGAGGTTTTTCTTTGCTCGGACTTGCTTTAAATTTACCAACCAATAATTTATGTATCATGCTGTTAATCCGTCCACTTTTGCCTTTCCAACGTGAATGCATGTTTCTCTTAGGTATTTGCCATTGATAGGTCATCGATTTGAAATGGATGGCAGACTGAAACATGTGTCTTGCGGTAAATTATTATTGCTTAAGCACATTAAACCTAATTAAGAGATTTATTCCTTTTTAGGTATTTCAGCACAACACTTATAATGTGCGATTAACTTTTACGATCACATTTCTTTAACTCCGGCATGAAAAACTGCGTCTGACGTGTAATACGGTATTTCAATTCATTTGCACTAGTTAAAAAGTTCTATGGTAAAATATATCTTGGGTAAAACACCGGCGCGAGCATGTGCCACGGTCACGGAGGCTCGGATTTAACTTGGAACCTCCGTCAATCGCATATTTCATTTTAAAAATGACATCCCGACGCATGCTGGTCAATCACTTGTCAAATAAAAGACAACATGCTTGTATTGCTAATTATCCATCAAAGGGCAGTTTCTCTTTTAAAGATTATTGCTTGATGAATCTTTATGGCGAAGAGGGTGTCAACACGTAAAATACAGCGTGAAATATAGCTACCCTACGTAATCATGGGAAATTATTTGTTTGTAAATAAACTGTTAGTATATTTTATAAGAGTGTTTTTTTTTGCAATTAGAAACAGTTCTGGAAAAATTACTCTCAGATTGCTGTCATTGATAGTATGTTAGTTGAAGAGATAATTGCTATGTTTCTGCAGTAATAAATTCGCGGCAATGAATTTAACCGCTGTTGTTTTCAAATTAATTTCAGAAGGAATTATATTTAGTTAAGGAATCAGTAAGATGAGTTGGACATAACACGTTCTAAGAATAAGTTTGAAAAACGCCTTGATTTGTGACTTGCTTCATAGACAGACGCCTTTTCCGTGGAAAAATAATTGAAAAGTTCTCCTGTACTTAAGTCCCCTGGCGCTGAGATATAGTCTAACATCCTCTAAATAATACATCATTAGGCAGCTGCATTGTATGTGTTTTCCTGTATTATTTCCTGTAAGTTGGTAGTGAGCTCTGCTATTGAAGGATACCCTCTTGGCCTTGCCCTAAGTCCTCTTCACAGTTCATCCGGAAGGTGTTATCGATGTGAAGGCATG
>JAODKC010000082.1:12313580-12356578 GCA_026777985.1 Mormyrops attenuatus
ATATAGTTCATTATATTATATTATATATAGAGAGTTCATTTATATTACTATATATATATAATATATTATATACATTACTATATATATATATTGGTTCAAATAAAACCCGCTAAACTGTGAATCATCAAGGCGAAAACTAAGTATCCTTAGACTGCTTAGACTTGTTTAATTTAGAAGGTAGAGAAAAATCCGTATAAACTTTATATTTCACAATTTAGGTGTATTAATGCTTGTGTGTAAAACAGAAGTCTGAGTCCTTTCTGTATTGTTAATTATTTATAATGCTGTGTAGGCCTAATTAAATCAGAGAAACACTACATCTATGGATTTTGAACTGACGCCGACACTTTGGGAGTGAGGGTAACATTTTTCACTCCACTTTTCACACTATTTCCACTCTAGTTTTCAGGATCTTTTAACACCTGTTAACCACATTTTCACAGTTTTTATGGCTATCGAAACTGGCCAGAATGACGCCGGACTGGTTTACTTCGCGTCGTGGACTTCGTCTATAGGCCTATTTTCTTCCGAGTGAAAACAGTTGACACATGGATGCTCATCATTAACATCTGGGGGTTTTAGCTAACAGATATTAGTGGTCGAAGCAATTGATTTCCATGTCAAATAATAACGAATTGATTTTTTTAAAAATCGTTCAGAGTGACTACACAATAAAGTTTCGCTAACTATTTTGCACGATCCAGGCGTACATTTGAACGAGCATATTTTTCCCCGAATCAGGAACGGGGGAACGCTCTTCGGGCTTGTACGTAGGACTCTAAAACTCACTCCTTAATCATTACGCCACCTGCTGTCGCATCTCTCACTAACATTATATTTTCAATGAACATAATTTACCACGCACCCTTGCAGAACATGGATGGACGAATATGTGTTTTGCAATTTTTTTTGATGGCCTCGAACTTGCAGTATTTTGTATACAAAGTTAGCTAAGATAACATTTTAACTCAATAAAACACATGCAAAATTGAGCACAGTAAAAAGTAACACATTTATAAATTTAGAGAAAACCAATCACATTATCTAAGTAAATTTTAATTTATTTTAAGTTCTTGTATACTTAGTAGGTTAATAATATGGCACACTGTCACTTATACCATTCAAAAGTCCGATTTACTAATTCTTATAATTTTGCTTATTGGCCTACTTTCAAAGATTCACTTCAGATTTAAATTTCTTTATCATTTCCCCCCGAAATTGTTACAATCTGACTTTCCACTTTCTCGTATATCGTTTCATATGCTGATTTTATATATTCAATTAACCTATATATTGACTTAATTATTAATTTATTTATCTGTCTATCGGTCTTTACGGCGTAATGTAAAGCGTGTATACATCCAAAACAGCTACGAAAATAATAACATCAACGGGACACTTTCTGCGAATTTCTCTGCCAGTGGTTGTGTGTTATGGCCTGCTGACCAGCAAGTTCCGAACTTGTTCTTAAGCTGTGGGTGCAATCCAACGACAAAATAAAAGCCGATGTTTTAATTGCATGTCTACGCGCGACATTGACTTAAAGGGAAGATTAAAATATGATTGTAAAGGCCGTAAGAAATTTGAATTCACTTGCAGGCTGTTTATATACTGGCATTATTATTTTTCTGTGTCATTACGTGGGAATCTCTCCTGTGTGTTTGTGGTTAGGCAGAACAGGTTGCAGCACAGCAGTATAGTGACGCTTTAAGCCCCCGTTGAAACACCGAATTTCCCTCTTAACTTTTCTATGTAATCTGAATCGTTCAAGTTTAAAGTTACGGTGTTAGGCCTATCAATTGTGAATAGGTACTGTAGTTTTATGTACGACCGGAGAAATAGTTTAAGATACAGTGAAAACATCACGTAAGCCTATATAGGACTAATTATATAAATATGCTGTATCAGTTTTGTAAATAAATCCAGGACGTATGCCTTTTCGGAGAGTTTACCTGTGTACTCGCAGGAAAATGATACGAACAAATGCCGCTTGGACGTGTCGCCTGCATTTACTTATCAAGAGTCTCTCTGTCAGGATTGGGATGAAGGCGACATTTCCGCACAATTGTTTAAATGAGACTGATCAATATTCAATAAAGCGACCAAGGACGGGAGGAACTGCTATCTATTGAGGCTCGAGTCCCCTGGGATTTTCCCCCCTAAGTTTCCCTTCAGTGATTTCGTTTTGTCTCTGTCTAGACTTCCATCATGAATAACTCAGATGGTAATAATACCAACGCAGAGAATCATCAGGATTATGCTCACTAGAAATGACACGGGCGAATCATTCAAATGCACCCTTAAATATACTATACCAGTTGGGCAAATATACCGTATCTTATAAACCTGCTAGTAGCGCCCATGAGCGAGCAACTTCGGTAAGTTGTGTGGGTTTATGGATTTTCTATTCATTTCTTATTTGCATTTTGCCAAAACAACACACGGAAGTCCCATTAAGAGAGCTAAAAATAAAAATCCTTACAGGTATACACTAATTCTTTTATTATTGTTTTAATGATCATTCCCGGTTTTGCACGGTTCGCGACTTTAACTATGCGTTCATTCTGTGATCATACACATGCATTGTTTAACTTGATATCTAAGCTAAAATAGCAATAAGTTAAGTAAGTCTACTTTGTTATCGTTCGCACCGTCAAATAAAAAAAGCTGTATCTTTCCCAAGGGAAGCTCAGTGCTGCCGCCTGTTGAAAGTCCTAGTTTAATCCTTCAGTGTACTTCATGGCGTTTTAAAACGATGCATATTATGTAGTCCTATTACTAGACAGGATTTTTTGTCCTTTTTGTTCTTTTGAGTGCTTTACTGATTACGAGATAAACACGTGACCTTATGTTATTATATGAAGTTGCTTAATACGTGTGAATACATACGAACACGGGACCGTGAGGATGGTTTTATAAAATCTCTCACATAAGTCGACTCTAGTCAACTCAATCGTGTAAATGTTACAACTTGAATTTCATCTGCATTTTTCCTTGTGTCTGTGCATGCATTTCAACCACCATTTCCTGTCTGTCCAGTGTTAATTTTCCCCTTAAATTATAGGCCTGTAATAACTCATTTACGAATAGGCTTATAGAATAATCTATTAAAATGTGAGCTAATAACAGAACGATTCGGTACCAAGTAGGCTACAGTGGTAAAGAATTATTTCATCCAGCATAGTTATGCAGACAAATTATCCGTGTTAGGCATTCTGTCATCACAGCACAGTTATTAAAGAAAACTGACTTCTGTCCTCTTATGTTGCATTATTGATTTGTACTCCACGTTTACTGTCCGTGTTACTAACCGGTGAAAAAGCGAACGGATTTCACACTGTCCCATAGATATTATATGGTTCTAATCAAAGGCAGATTTTGTAATGCAGTTTTTTGTGTACCATGTTATAGATCAATGTTTTTTTGTGCAGTCTTTCGATAAGTCTTCATTTACTCACAGCCCAAAAGGTTCTTGGTGAATTCCTCATACTTGTCATGAACGAGTAGTGTTATACCGATCAGGTTATCAACCACGATCAAAGAGCTCCGTCACAATTCATCTTTATTGTGGGTCTTATTCCTCCCGTGTTGCTGTTGTTAGGGGTCCAAGCAGCGTAGATATTATTATTATTATTATTGTTATTATTATTATTATTTCTGATCCTTGTGTTCGCTGTTGTTGCTATTGGGAGATTTTATTTGCGCTTTTTATTTCAAGCGACTTTGACTCTTTTAACCATGACGACAGGTGGGTACAGGTTAACCTGCGTCGCCATTACTGCGAGTAATGAGAGGACACCGTCCTCTCTGTCAGGTAGCGCATTATGGAGTATTTGGTGCTACAGTGTAAGATCTCAGTTTCCCAGACATAGCGTGCTCTGTGTCAGTAATACCTGTCAGATAAGAAGACAACGTTTCTCCGTTTTCTGGTGCTTTCAGTAACTTCTATGCATTATGCATCATTTTGATTTAAGAATCGTAAACGTACGACGAGTACACGCTCTATAGTAACATATACTACAAACATTTCTACTTAACACTACGACGGTACACGCTCTATGCTAACAATATGTGTATATTACCATAGGCCTTAGTCCTGTTGCCTGAAGCAGCGTGGTAACTTAATGTAATAAATTAGGTCTATATAAATATGTAATTCGCATTTATAACGAGACCTGTAACGTATGCACTAGTTTTAATTTCGCCTAATGTCAGTGCTTAAAGTGGGGAAAACGGGTGCCAATAGTCTCCTTGTTATTCGGAAGATTATAGGAGGTGTCGGTATGCAGTGAACGGTCCCGGTACTTTGATTATAAGAAAAACAAAGAGGTGTCGGTACTGCGTGCTGGTTGGTACTGGCCTACTTTACCAACTGTCTATATATTTCTATTCCCGGTGACTCTTATAACCTGAAAAAGTGGCTTTCTTCGCACGTTTTCCGAACATTTTTTGAGTTCAGACTACACATTATAATAGCGTTAAACCATTATCATAATTGCGTACTTTGAAAATCTCAAGCATATTAGCTGTGGACAGTAAATGACATTTTCAAATCTTAGGAATGATAGATAGACAGCGATTCTTTACTTATGGTTTGTCTTAATGCCTCAAGCATATCGTTAAAATATAAAGGATTTTAAATAACCCTATATAAAATTAAAAGCATGTAGGCCTACAGAAAACGTAAAACGTAAACTTTTAGGGCCCCTGGTATACTATATTTGTAGTCTGTATAAGGCAGTGTTCAGAGTAGGCATTCAACCCATTTTTTGTTAATAGTAATTTTCGGATTGTCGGGCGACTGTCAAAGCTCAGTCAATGGACCTATTAAAAGCAGAAGTGCTACCATGCGTAAATGACAGGTGCGTCACTTTCTAAAGGGATATCATTGACCACCTCAGGGATAAGCCGGCACAGTTTCGAATGGAAAACGATCTGGCTTAATTCTAACAGCGGTACGGCGAGTCGGCGTGGCCGTGAGACCGACGCCATTTATCTGACCCGGTCTCATTGAATGCAGCTTTTTCGGTCTTATGCGTTCTCCTGTAATCTGGTTCATAATTCATTAATACAATGATCACTTTATAAACTTTATTCTTAACTGTGAAAGAACCCTGAATATAATAACCAGTGACAGGACTGATCTAAAAATAGCTAATATGACAATGGGGGCGTTTTCGTTGGAAATTGGATTGATTTCGACATTAATCCGTTGCTATAGTGACATGAGATGTGCACCGTTCATTGAGAGAGGGAACTAAGGTAGTGCAGTATTAACTGATACACTCCATAGGTCACTGGGAAATATTTTCCGCATTTTAAAACTTATCTGATTATTGTCCTGTCTTTTGCGTTATCTCGCGATGCTGTCGCCACTACAGAGCCACGCCATTGGCATGCGCACTCTAAGAAAAAAGGGTCAAAATTTCTACCTTTGCTTGTCACTGGGGCTGTAGCCATGAAATGGTGAGGAACATCCCAAAGGTACAAACAGTATTAATGTGCCATCATTGGTACAGAAATGTTTCTCAGAGTCAATTTCTGTACCTTAAAAGGTACAATTACCTACAGCTAAGGGTACAACTGGTAGACCCTTCAGGGTCCAGCCGCAGTGACAAGCAAAAGTACACGTTTTACCATTTATTCTGAGAGTGCACCATCGTGAACTTAGCTGGAAACTTTAGCAATAACTAAAAAGGCATCAGTTTTATAAAAATGTCACTGCTATGGCTTTGAACTGACGAGTTGCTTAATAAGATCATAACTGCATTGTAAGTTGGACCTTTTTCAATAATAGTATATTATTGTATATCAGTATATTGTCGGTCCACGCTATTCCCTCCATTCCACTGCATGTAGACGACGCATATCAAACTTGCCATAACGTAATATAGGCCTACATTTCAACCGGACGTTAAAGCTATGAAGGGAGTGAAGTAATCGCTGCAAAAGGCGTTCAGCTGTAAAATTAGCGCTTCTTAAAACAACAGCAACTGACACTATTGCCACGGCTGACAATGTTTTTATTTCCCATAATGCCTCAGTGATGTGAGTACCCCCCACCAGCACGCGCTCGGCCTTTGTATCAGGCTCAGCTCTCTGTCGCCGTGCAGGTGTATCTTGTCCCGTGTGCTGCCACCTGTTTTGGCAGCAAACTGTCAGTCAGGCAGTTCCATTTTAGCAGATTTAGCATTTTACCTTCCCGCAGCTAGCTTGACACTGGCCACCCGTTCCAGAGGCTTTACTGCAACACGTTGTTTAAACTATTCGGATTATTTTTAAGGATTGACTTTAGCATGTGGTTCATTGTACTGTCAGATTGTCTTTTCTGTTTTTGCCCTGCTATCAGTCTATTTCCCTCTACTGATGAATGTTACATGTGATTCTTGCATTTCCGTTTGGCTATTCAGCCCCAGCAGTCTGCGATTCTCTTTGTGCTAATATGTGACCCATGCAGGAAAAGGAGGATGAAGAAACGGACTAAAACATCCATCAAAAAATTCAGAAAGAAAACAATGACAACAAAATACATGTAATAGATTTTAAAATGTTACCCTTTAGAATACATTTCAATAGCTACGCGTACATCAAAATCTGATAATTGTAAATTTCAATATATAAATTTTTTAACAGATTACGATACACGGTAATAAGCTACATATTATTATTATACATATTATTATTATACATATTATTATTATACACATTATTAATATTATTATTATTATTAATAATAATAATACTAATAACAACAACACTAATAATAATAATAATAATAATAATAATAATAAATACTTAATTTATCCCCGTGGGGACGGTCGGTTTGCCTCCCCCAACTTGCTCTCTGTAGGTGAGAGGGCAGCCGCCCATTTCAGTGCCCAGGGAGCTGGGGGTCAAGAGTCTTGCTCAAGGACCCACAGATGTGCCGAGGCCAAGCTTGAAGCGAGGACCTTCCGTTTAAACTCAGCTCGAGTCCTACGGTTTATCAACAAGGGATTTTAAGGAGCCCTGGAAGCAAGTAAATATGTTTACAAATTCGGTCTTTTTGTCAGTGTCTTCTGTATGCAGAGGGAGCAGAATCGTCTCCTGTTTTGTTCAATTTCAACGCCAGAGCTGAGAAAACCTGGATGGATGTTCGATGCTAAGTATCTAAATGCTATTTCGCGTTATTGTCTTTTTTGGTAGTTGGGGGATAACCTCTTGACAATACTTCCCCCACAATCCATCGAATTGTGTGCGAACTAGCCTAAACAAAACAGAATTATCTTAACCTTCTCAGTTCCTCTCCAGCAGGATTATGGTGATGTTGACGGTTTCGGTTGGCGTATATCATATCATGGTTCTGTAACAACGAGAACCCCATCACCTTGACCTAGTAATATCAATTTAGGGCTCATGTTCACGTGGGTTTAATACTTATCACAACGTCCTGAAATGTTAATTTGTCAAGCTGGAATAGTTTAGGACTCAAAAATGATGTAGTTTTAACACAGGGGAGAATGCCCTAATTAAAATTAGAGAGTGTTGTCTCGCTTTTTTAATATATGCCCAGTGATTAGATTACAGTTTAAGTACTACTATACGTGAACCCATGGGGACATTTCTCAAGATCTAGAACCAAAAGCACAGAGTTTTTTTTCTTATCGACTGATCGCTGCGTAATTTTCAATTAACAGGATGTTATTAAAACCTGACAGCCCCGATGCCAAGTAGAACTATTTCTTCTGAGACTTTTCCCCCCATTAATTCAATTATTTTACAGCCCTATTTAACTTCCACCAGTCAGCAGGTACTGTCTGCGTGTGGTTACAGATTAATAAAGACACGAAAAAAAACGACTGTGCAACAAGAGCTTTGTGAGTAATTGGCAGATTGCTGGAGGTAAAAAATCTCCACTGGGTAGTACACCAAACATTTTTTCTGGCACGTTGTCAGTGTTCTGGACCCCGGTGGTTTCATGCGCTTCTCACAACCATAGTTACTGCTTACATTTTGTCACTTTTTACCACCTTGTTAAAACTCCTGTCTGGATCCCTCGGTCCTTTGCAGCAGAGCGACTGGGAAGGCCAGATTAACGGTGCCACCTGGCGGTGACTTGTCGATTTCTCCTAATTTTATGAGCAAATGCAGGGTGCGTTTCCTGAAAGCTCCGCAACGCTAAAGTATTTCATTATCTTGTAAATTAACTGCTGAGCCGCACCACTCGTTATATACTACGTCGTTCCTCATTTGAACTTTTATCAGCTGTTATACACAGACGCAGAGGTGGCCCTAGATAGATAAAAAAAAACACACTGACGCTATTTATTTGTACGACGACGACAACGACAACAACAACACCAGCAATAATAATAATAATAATAATAAAAATAATAATAATAATCCAACATAATATAAAATTATAATTTATATTTATATAAAATTAGCTATAAAATTAGCCTAGTAAGCTAAAAAAAAAAGGGCTGTGAATGTGGATTGAATTTGAATTCGGGTTGGAAACGGAATTCAGAACTGCAATTCGAATTTAAGGAAGTAGAGCTAAAATGGAATTAAATTTACATAAATTCATTTACCAAATGTAGGCGCAACTCTAACAATACGGCTTAAAAATACGAATTACACGTAAACATACACGGCATATGCTGTGTCATTGGTATGCCGTGTCATATTGGTACAGTCATACAAGTAACCGTGTCACAATCCTACCCATCTGACAACCCACAGACACGAAGAAAACTCTCCTCAGAAATGCTAGCTCATATAAATAATTAAATATGCATGAACAATAAATATGTGCCCATGAAAAAGGATTTAGCTGGCTAACGTAAACCAAATATATATATTTGGAATAGGCGAAAAGATATACACGATTTTTTTTCTTTTTCTCTTATACAATCATGTTAATATAAAGTACACTTCACTCACTTGTAGATATACAAAGTTAGTATAAATATTTACCATCGACAATTAAAATATTATATAATGATTTATGTTTTGCTAGGTTAAATGGCATTTCAATGATGTGTGATTGCATTGAATTTCGTTGAAATGAAATCAATTAAATCGCTCTTCTTGTCGTTTCATTTCAAACTTCGATTCAACATTCTGCGCGTTGTGGCCATCCATCCATCCATTGTCCAAACCGCTTATCCCAGCGGGTCGCGGGGAGTCCGGAGCCTATCCCGGAAACTATGGCCAATTCATTCAAATTCCAAGTCGTGTGTAGAATGGGGCACAAGTCATAAATGGTGAATTTCGCACTACCCTGGTACGAGGTGAGCTAATCCAACGAATCTGCTATGTATTCAGTCACAGGCTGTAATGTGGGAAAGTGAATCACCCATTACTACCAGTAACAGCAACGGCAGCTATCCAGAGAATCAAGCAACTAAATCAGAGATGGCACTTCAGACAGCGCCATCCAAAAAATATTTTTGGATGGATGTGTCTGCCCACAGAACTATATTTAGACCCAAAGTTGTGGGTCTAAATATTGTTTTGTGGGCAGAAACAAACCATCGGACCATCTCAGTAATTAACAATTAATAGAGAAATACGGGCTGGCCTGGGGTCAGATAACGAGTCTCCGTGGTCTGGAGCAGGATAAATTGAAATAGGAACACACCGGAATTTTGCCCTCAGCGCAGAGCTGCTTCTTACGGCTCTGTTTCTACTTCCTGCAGATCGTCAGTGATGCACATGGCCTCAGCAAGGCTGTTGTGTCCAAATCTGAGGGGACAGGGATGGGAACAAGTCACTCCTTGGTGAGTCCAAGTCAAGTCTCAAGTCAAAACATCGCAAGCCCGAGTCCAGTTTCAAGTCAAGTGCCCTCAACTCCATGTCGAGTCCAAGTCTTTCCATCGTTTTTCTTGTCGAGTCACAAGTCATCAAATTTGTGACTCAAATCCAAGTCAAATGATAAAATGAACAATTATGGGATCCAGAGGGGGGACTATAACCTCAATTCATCTTGAGTCATAGGGCCCAAAACGAGTCATTTACCCTCAAGTCCAAGTCGAATCCAGTCACAAGTAATCAAATTTGCCAAATGCCACTGCAGGCATACCTGACATTGTGGGGGTAGTGGATGGAATGCTTTTCCCTACACATACTCCCAACCTCTTGAATCCATCTGCATCTATTGAAAAAAAGTGTTCTCATTGCTAAATGTCCGGGCGATATATAACCATGGAGGACTTTTACTGGCATTGGGGCCAAGTGACCTGGGAACACACATGATGCTTATATCTGGTCCAGCTATGGAGTGTGCAAGGTGGCAAAGGATGGTGCATTTGCTAGTGTCTGGTACTGGGAGACAGCAGGTATCCTCTTCACGAATACCTGCTGACTGGTGTTGAATCCCCAAACCGTGACTGAGGAGAGGTATAAAAACAGTCTGTGCCTGGGGAAGATGTGATTCTGGTGCATTCGCAAGACATTCCTCCGCTCTTGTGATTCTGTGTGCTATGCCGCATAACATTGCAGTGATTATTTTATTAAGATATCATTTTGGCCGCCTCTTCCTTAAGTTGCTTTAACTCTTCTTTTGAGAAGTGTTGCTTCGTTCTCCTGTTGCTGATAGACTTTGTTCCTTTTTTTTTGTTAGTGGGCCATATCATGTTTTGAGCCCATTTATATATTTTCGACTAACAGGTTAATTGATTTTGGTCTTTATTTCATGTGATTTTGTGTGTTTTGGTTTGATTTCTTTTAGTTTTTTTCCACTTGCATATGTCTAATGTGGTAACAACACGGCACACGGGAAAGTGGGGACGGTTGCAACACTTTTTTCATTTTCTTCAATTTTTCAGAGACTGTTTGTATTGGAAAGAAAAAATATGAATACATTAAACCCACATCTGTCAGCTACCCACCCATACTGCTGAAACATGCGTATATATGATGACATACATATAATTTACACTTGAATGGACAAAGTCAAATGATGTATTTGGATACGCAGGCAAGTCATTTGTGTGTGTCTGTAAGTGCATAAGTAGCTTATGTGTGTGTTAGAGAGGGTAAGAGAGGGCGCTGGGGAGGATCAAACATAGAGCTACTTTAAGTTCGTTCGTTAATTGTCGGATAACGAAGGACTTTGAGAAACACTCGAAAATTTCACTCCTTCTTGGACCTACGTCGTTCGTTATCGCGATCGTTATTCGTCAAGCGTTGTACTGCGGCATGACGCAGGTGGGGAAAAAGGTCACGATCCACTAAAAATAAAAAAGCTCCAATACAAAAGAATTTATTGGGGAAACTGAAAACACTGGGTGGAACTACAGAACAAAAGGACGACAAAGGGTCAGAAAACCAACAGAGGAAAAAGAAGGATTTAACTAAAAAAACAGAATAAACACAACTATGGAACTAAGCAGAACACGGGGAACAGGACTGGGCACCGGAGCAGCGTGACAAACACACAGTCACATTCACACGATGAATCAGCAAGGCATAGAAGGAGGGCAAGCACTTAAATGCAACAGACAACCGAGCTGAAGAAGATGTGACACATAATACAATTAACCAATAACAATGGCGCAGGGAAAACAGCCAACATGTGCAGTAACTTATACTAATGAACACAAGAGTAGGGAAACGCCAACAAACACTGAAAGTAAGAAACACTAATTACACATTGGGAATAAGTAACACGAAACCAAAACACAAACAGGAATGGATGAGAACAGGACAAAAGCAGGGCAATCCTATAACCGGGAAACAAAGTAACATACAATGGGGAAAAAAACGAAAAAATACAAATAAAGAGGTGAGTCTGGTCCCTGGCCAGCCTCAAACCCATAACGGCTTCTGAGCCACATGTTCAACCAGCTGAACTATGACGCAATCTGGGGAACAGGGAATAGGAGAGGGTCGGATGGGCGTCAGCCATGACACTAAGATCGTTCGTTACCGAGAAATGCACATAGAAACGATTACCTTTCAACTGCTATATGCCGTATTAGACTCAGAGTGCTATAACGGCTAAATACATCAATTCGTACTTCAACAGCAGTCTCTAAAAGCTAAATAGACGCATAATATCGGATTACTCAGATTAATTACTGCTCTTTGTTTGTCAATCCTGTACATTAATTATAGATTACACTAGACCTACAAATGTGTCATAATCCAACTGCTGTATTATAGTCTTACGTAGTTATTGTGGATTTGAGTGATGTCCATAATTAAGACCCACGCACAGAAAAACCGTCGATTTGAAATAGACTCCTGTTAGTTGAGAGATTAAGACAACGAAAGAAACTTTTCTTCTACTTGAATTTCAAGCAAGAAACCCCACGCATATGTACATCGAATAATTCCTTGGTGTTATACATTTAAGTGTCTTTCAATGTCATGCTTATTTCTTTGTATTTATATTTAAAATATCACATAATTTATATGCCACAATTACTGAGAAATAAAAAACAATGACGGAGGACTTTAAGTATTTATTATGCAGTTTGGGAAAATGTAATTTCTAACCCCACTTCAAAGCTGCACGGATGCCTCTCGGCTTCCTACGTCGTACAGCATCTCCCACCGCGTTCAGGGACTTCCCAACCCATCAGGCACCGTTCCCGCTGCGCCGGAGTTTTCGGAAGCCGGACTCCAGCGAGCTCTACTGGCGCACCGCTGCGCGAAGGAGCCGCCGATCGTCCCGCCCCGGCGCGCTTCGAAAACCTCAGGGACTTTGAAACAAGCCCTATCGTAGCTCGCAGCGGAGATCAAAGACTTTACTGACTGATTTATCTTATTTTCTCCAGGCAAGTCCCAAGCAGGTAGCTGCTTCCGCCGTGAGCTGCGGTGGGAACTGTCCCACTTGCGATATTTTATTCAGAACAGCATAATATAATAAAGACATGTCGTAATACAGGAGAAGTCACGTGGTCAGCGTACCAGGCAAGGAGCTCTGCAGTTAGCGGTGTTACAGCAAGCCGAACAGGGCACGTGGATAGACACCAAGCACACACTGCACGCCACACAGGATGAAACAGAAATGGTTTTTTCTTTATTCAGTTCCTTGAATTCAAGGTAATAGAAAGAATACACGGTTTAAAGCTGGATGAAAAACACCACACTGATTTAAGAAAAACTTAAGTTTTTTCGTTGTCTCCTGTGGTTGAGGCCTAAATTTACGCCTCAGTTACAGCTGTAATGTTACCTAAATCTACTCCATCCAATAAGTTAAGATTCAAGGCCTTGAGTACCGGACCAGGCTCTCCAGAGATCACTGAAGCCCAGCTATGATGCAGAGACACAGTGGGTGGAGGGCAGTAGAACGCACAGCCCACCCCCAACATCTATAACAGAGCAGGCGAGTCCCATCACTCGCTACAGACTCTGAACGAATCGTCCTCAGACATGGGAGAGATGACAGTCTCTTCTGTCACGAGAGACACATCTAGTGATGTTAGTCATCCCTATACATGTGGGGCAGACATACCATCAGGCAGAGAACTAGAAACCAAAAAAAATACTAGCTATCCTTTAGATCCAGGTCAAGACAAAGATATCCTGACCATATTTTGACACAGTTTACATCCAGCCTGCATGTAACGAGTGACAGAAACACAGGGATATACAAAATGATACAGGAAACAGACGCATTCAGACAACATGGAGGGCGATCCCTGTTAATGAGGCCCGACACACAAACTACGTCTGTTTTTTTTTTATACGCGGAAGCTCTGCATAAATGTGTTATTTACAATTTATGAAACCTCGACAGTGACAAAAGCACTCAGTTATATTACAAAGGCAATCACAGACTGCAGATTAAAGGGCGAATGCACCCAATACCGCCGAACCTGGAGCAATACGGTTACCCCATTGGCCCTCACGCGTCAGTCTGGTTTCGGGAACACGCCCTGCCGCCACAGGCCTAGGTTTGCTCAGAAGAGCGACCCGTCATCAACACGTACGGCGACAGGGTGCAGATAGCTCAAAACGCAGCAGACGCACACACCCTGCTAATGCGGCATACAAGTCTGTATGTCAGGATGCACTCAGGTAGGGGGCGCTGACACCCTAACAGCAGATTCGCCCTTAAAAGTTTCCCTTTTGCCAGACAGCTCTGTGCTCAAAATCAGAAGTTTTGTAGCGCCATTCCTTTGTTTGACATGAATTCACAAAAAACCCTGTCCTTATACATAATATAAGAGCAAACACTGAGGACAGGCTTAGACCGAGATCAAATAATTAAAAAAGAAAGACACATGGTTTGGCCACGAGGAGACGCTAATGTTCCAACAGTCTGCTCCGGAATTGGCACAGTCCTTTAGAAGTCTCCAGAAAAGAGGAACTCGACATGAAAAACGTGGGTCTTCATCCATAATCTCCTTCCAGGGGGAACTGCACGTATAGGTATCTTCCCAAGCACCCAGCCCCCCCCACTGGGATGAGAGACACCATTTTCCTTAGTCGTTGTGGGATTTCTCAGCACTGGCCTGGGGGAGGGAGGATACAGCCGTAAAGCAAACAGGATGGGAGACTGGACCGCACGCGATGCAGCGCGAGAGGCAGGTATAACTTACCATAGCCAGCTGCCGCCCTATGTTTCCGACGGTGACTCCGCCAGAGAAGAAGATGCAAGGGAGCCAGGAGCGAACGTACAAGAAATCTGGCGAGGTGTACCTATGTGACAGAACAACGAGCAGCACCTTCAGAAGCTGCCTTATCGAAATCAAGCTGATGTAACCAGCAGGGTCACACGCAGGGCTGGAAATTAACAGTGCTGGCACTCAGGTCCAGAAACTACAAATCCAGACCAAGATTTTGTTT
The DNA here is from genome assembly GCA_026777985.1 of Mormyrops attenuatus. NCBI lineage: Eukaryota > Metazoa > Chordata > Actinopteri > Osteoglossiformes > Mormyridae > Mormyrops > Mormyrops attenuatus. The sequence continues at coordinate 12,328,365 of JAODKC010000082.1, forward strand.
CTAGCAACCAGATGAGCATGAAGACCTGAAATGCTCAACACTGGAAATTAAGCTGGCTAAAAATTTAGACAAAAACCAAGCACAAAAAAGAACTAGCCCACTGGTACTAAAAAATGTCTGACTACTTTTTCTTTCAGCTCTATGCCTGGTCAAAATGCCGTCCTCTTTTTCGGAACACTAAGCAGAGACACAAGCAGTCTTTTGATTGCCAATCTGAAAACTTTACTTCATCCTTCTGTTCCAGTTTCAGTGAAACAGCAACAATAGGTACATTCTACATGTAGCCAGTTCGACCAGAGCACGCACGCACACACGGATGGGCGGGCGGGCACAGGACACCTACTGGTAGACACCGTTGTAGACCAGCACTTGTGTGACGAGCGTGGCCAGGAAGGCGATGGTAATGCCCAGACCAAAGCCACTCCGGGACCTGTCGAAAGTCCACCAGAGACCCAGTGAGAGGGCCGCCAGGGTGAGAGACAGCTGGACGTTGTTGGCGAAGTCTAGTTTCTGCAGCGGGTGTCATTAAGGACTACAGTGTTACTGTATTGTGACACAAATGGAAAACACTCCACTAACCTAAAATGGATAAGCAAATGGAAAAGTGAAAAACATAACACAGAAAGGGGATGAGTGGATTGACCGTGTTCTTTTCCCCCTTTTGCGAGGAAGCATGCTGATCTGGGGGCAAAATAGTCTGCAAATGACGGGCAATTGAGAGATGTTCAGTGATCGTAGCCCTGTGAGGTGGGAATGCTGGTAAATAAAGGATACGGCGCTTGCGTGGTTGATGCCCACAAACACTGCGATGCAGCGCATGACGCTTGCCCACTCCCTCTTGAATTTGTGCGGCTCCCCCAGGTGACGGTCGATGCATGGATACAGCAGACCGACTACAGCTGCAAGAAAAGAGCAACTTTGGTTACATACCATAAGCAGCAAAATGTTTCCTTGGGCACACTTACCTCTGAAAGTAATATAACATTATATAACTTATGCAACCGCTTGGGAGCGCAATGTGTTTCGCCATTATCAGAATTTTTTCTCCATGCAGAAGGGAGTTTACTACAGCTGTGTTTGGTTAAATCCCTACAGCACGGGGCTTCCCCGTTCCTCTCCCTCGGCGAGTGGCACGTTCGAGATGAGAGCCAATCAGCTGCCGCAACAGAAGCTCACCAGTTACGACGACAGCCAATCAGAACCAGGCGCCGAGTTGACGCTAAGCCAACCAGCGAGAGGGCAGACCGTGAACGAGACACATGCAGGGAAACGGAACTCGTACCCCAGGGTCGTTTCTTTTAGTTAACCCACAAAATAATCGCACGGATGCTGTTTATGGTCCACTCACAGATTATAGCTTGTTGGGAAGAAATATGAAGCTTTATAGTGAGAGCACAATCTGCCCGTCGTACAGTTTAAGTCCCCATGAAAACCTGACCATCTCACAATAAAACAATAATGGAAGAACACTATACAGGATGCATTCGTGCTTTTTTTTTTTTAATACAGCCTGCTTTATAAGGCCTGTTGCACATCATGCACGCTACTTTAAACAGAGTAAATAGCAGAGTCCCTTACCAGCAGCTGTGCCGCAGCAAAGTGGAACCCACCATGCCGATGAGAACAGGATGGCCATGGCCTCCTCTGGGAATAAGGTGACGTTCCTCTGTACCTGCAGCAAATTCAGCACCAGCGCCAACAAGACCCCGACGGCGAAAAGCACAAGGCCCTGCCTGATCAAGTGCGTCGCCTGGACGCGGCGCAGAGAGTCACGGATGCCGCTCAGGGGGGCTGAGACCGCGGCCATCATTACCGCCGCCGAGGCTATCGAGGTTACGCCTGGGGTGCTCTTAGCTTTCGCTCCCGTTGAACATGAACAGTGCCAGCACTGCGCTTCCAGCTCTGGCATTTGGCACTAACGCTGGAGAGAGAGAAGGAGAGAGAAAGACACGACCCCCTGTCACCCAACGTCATCACTGCGGTACTACGGGCGATCCAACGCGATGGCAAAAACATCAATCGGTGCAGCCAAATCACACGTGTAAATTAAAACACCAGCCCAAATATAAGCAGAAAATGCTAGTACACTAGGTTAATCTCACAGATGTGTCGCTGATTTCGACTGAGGTATTGAAAAAATCGCTTTATTACCTGGACTGCCCGATGAATACACGTTCATTCAGAACTTAGAGGTAACTGAAAATAAGTTCGCGCGATCCAAACTGTTTCATATCCACTATCAATATTGTAGGAATGAGGGGGGCGTCGCATTCAGATCTCATATGACAACAGCGTGGCCCTGCGGAGCGAACGGACAGTCTGGTGAGTCGTGCCGACCAATGGGAGGACGCCGAATGCCGTGACGTCACCAATCACCACACCCCGTTTTGTTCCTGTAAAGGGGCGCGCGCCGGAGACGTGCAGGATGTGTGACGTGTGCTCCAAGATGGAAAAACAAAAATAACTTTACACCCTGGACAAAAGTGCAAGAAATGCCTTTCGATGAGGACGTGCATGTCGCAAAATGCTCATGAACAGCCGTCACAATGACTCAGTTCAAACTTGTAGTTTGTTCCCAGTTAGTTTTTACATAAAGATTTAAAGTTCTGGTTGAGTCTGCCTTTTCTGTTCAATGTAATGAGTTGGTTACTGGAATATCCATGATCAGGTATCATAGGGAAAAAGTTTCACGAGGTGAAGCGTGTGAATTTGTTCCTTTTTCCCTTTTGAGGATTCAAATTCCACCCCTCCCCCCCACTCTGTTCTTTGTGGAGTTTGCGTGTTTTCCCCATGTTTTCGCTCACAATCCAACAGCGTTAGTTATCTTCAAATTAGCTATAGTGTGTGCCTCCTAAGATGGATTGATATCGTATCTCGGGTATTTCCCTGCCTTATACCCTATACTAAGCCCCTAGGTACTAGTGACCTGTACTGGATAAACAGATGGTTATGACTGTAGCGTAGCATTTCTCAAAATGCTTGTACTTGTATGTGTAGGCAGCACAGATAACTGAAACCCACCATATGCTGTGCCCAGCCCTTTAAGATTAGCAGGCATGTGATTTGGACTAAGAACAACATCTGGTTCTTTGATAACCTATTTCTCCTTCAGTCTAAGTCAGCAGACCACATGCAGACTGCCCTTGTGCCAAAGTTTATCGGTAGTATTTTGCTGTTTGATAAGGTGATGACAATCATTACTGAAGGGTGGCCAAAAATAATAGCACAAAAAATTCAGTCTAGATGAACACACAACTGTAGCTCAGTAGGCTCCTGCATGAACTATAACCCTCTTGGAAATCATGGAAGACAATATTTTTAGAATAGCTGTACTGGGAAGAATGTAAATGATAACAAATGATTTGGCCTTGTCTTTGGACGGCATAATTTGTAATGAATGGAGGTGAAGGGGTTATCTAAAGACCAGCTGCTATGAGAAGAAATTGTTCAGTTTCAATCCCAAAAGCCAGTCAGTGGAGCCAGTCACTGAAGACAAGTTGAAACAGTGTTCAGTCACAAGACGTCAAAGCAAAGCCTGTGGGTAGATTTGAAGCAGGATCATTCATGTGGTATTTCAGATAAGACTCGTAAACAATGACACACCAAATACCCAAATAGTCTTTGTGGGGCTTTAACAGAGTAAATAATTAACATTAGATTCACTGATTTTCATTTGAATGGTTCATTTGCCCATAAGACTTGGCTCATTCTTTGTTGACAAAGTCGTTGCCCCTTGTTCTTCCATTAACCAACAATTTATATAATATGTCTCCTGGTAACCTACTTTCAGGTTTGCAATAATACATGGTAGTCATGGTAGAGGCTGTATTGCTTTAAATCTGCCACAGAGCCTGAACTACAGCTCACATAAGAGACATGCAACCATTAAACTCATATGTGTCTCACCAGGGGTGCAAATGGGGGAGAAAGATAAACTTTGGAACATAGCTGGATTGGGGGGCCCAATATCTCTAGCAAATCTCTATGAAATTTTTCACATCTAGTTTTACCATGTACCCATGTCTGGTGGCTTCTCTGGAATCTTCTCTGCTATAATTCATCTCAAAGGTGTTCTATCAGGTTGAGGTCAGGGGTTTGCGTCGGCTAGTCAAGTTCTTCCACACCAAACTTACCCAACCACATCTTTATGGACCTTGCTTTGTGCACTGGAGCACAGTCATGTTGGAGCAGAAAAGGGCCTTCCCCAAACTGTTCCCTGAAAGTTGGAAGCACAGAATTGTCCAAAATGTCTTGGTACACTGAAGCATTAAGAGTTCCCTTCACTGGAACTAAGGGGCCTAGCCCAACCCCTGAAAAGCAACCCCAAACATTTAACCCTCTGTCACGGGAGCAAGGCATGGTGCAGGCAGGAAAAAGGAGGTGACAATCCACTAGTGGCTCGGAAACAAAAGGGGGTTTATTAAGGAAACAATTCTCTGGGTAAAACTACAAAGGAAAGGACCACAAGGGGTCAAAAAGCAAAACAGGGAAAACCACCAATTATGAGAACAGGCAAAGGGGCACAGCACAAACTCATAATACAACACAGAGTAACATCTAACCTTTGACGCAATGACCTACTAAAGAACTGAACTAAGGCAGGAACATAAATACACAAACTGAACTGGGTAATGAAGCAGGAGGAGTGAGACATGAAACAATTAACCAATCAGTGATGGTGCAGGACAATGAGCAATCAGGTAGAGTAATCATGATGTACAGGGAAACAGGTGGGTCAAACAAACTTAATCAAGGAACCATGAGACCAACAGGGAAACTGATAAACAGAAGAATATAACAAAGACATGTAACACATAACTAGGGGCACAAAGAAAAAAATAAAACAGAACGCACTAAGGACTTGGACAACAGGGAGGATAGGATGGCTAGTGACACCTGCTGGCCAAATGAGGAGGAGACATGAAAGGCTGGGACAGACGGGTGCTGACCCTGACACTCTCCTCCACCAAACATTACAGTTGGCACAATGCAGTCAGGCAGGTAACATACTCCTGGCATCTGCCAAACCCAGACTCATCTATCAGACTGCCAGACAGAGAAGCGTGATTCATCATTCAAGGAACATGTTTCCACTGCTCCAGAGTCCACTCCAGGCACACAGTTATTATGCTGGAGTTAATACCAGGGGAAGTTTGGAACTCTGTAGTTATTGAGTCAACAGAGCGTTGGCGACTTTTACACACTATGTACCTCAGCACTCAGCAACCCTGCTCTGTAACTTTATGTGGTCTGCCACTTTGTGACTGAGATTGTGTTGTTCCCAAATGCTTCCGCTTTTCAATAATGCTACTTACAGTTGACAGTGGAATATCTAGCAGGGAAGAAATTTCATGAACTGACTTATTGCAAAGGTGGCATCCTGTGACAGTACCACGCTTGAACTCATTGAGCTCTTCAGAGCGACCCATTCTTTCACAAATCTTTGTTAACCTGACTGCATGGCTAGATGCTTGATTTTATACATTTGTGGCAGTGGGTCTGAATTCAATGATTAAGAGGTGTGTCTCAATACCTTTGTCCATGTAGTGTATATAGGAGAAACTTCCCTTGAGTAGCAATAAAGATACCTATGGACTCAAAACTGTGTTGCCTTTGGTTGTATTATGACGTTTTAAAAATTACTTTTTGAAAAGGGAAAACAAATATAATTGAACAAAATGTCAATGCGTCCCGCAATGCAGATTTCTGACAGATAGGCAACATCATCCATGATCCCAGGCTTTCTTTAAGTCCTGAATGACATAAGGGAACCTGTCCAAAGTCCACTAAGGGGAAGTTTATGTAGACGTTCATTCACAAGTAACACTGTGTCCAAGGAGTATTTAAAGCTTTTTTTAAAATGGAAAAATGTATCCTTTTCATTCATGCGGAAACATTCATGTTTCAATTTTAATTGTACAGTTATAGAGAATTCAATATTTTAACTGTGTATGTCATCAGTATGTCCCTAATGTAAACGTAAATGTAAATGTATGCTATAGACCTGATCAGTGCATGTATTTAGTCTTTTACACCAATATTCATGTATTGTAATCTCCGGTGATTGGGTATCGTTGACACCAGCCTACAAGACATCATCCACGTAGAATTAAATATAACATGAAAATGCTCATTGCCAAGTCACCATGATAAATTTTTCCGGCCCACATACCCATCGACCCGACAGGAAAATGCCCCAATTGTCATATGGACAGCCAGCCGTGGTGTCTGGCTGTCCTCTGGACACTCTATCTTCCTCTCACAGTCCAAATTTAAGATATTGTGTCATTGTTGGTGTGTGTGCCCTATGATGGACTGGCATCCCATCCTGGGTGCTCCCCTGCCGTGTGCCCTATGATGGACTGGCATCCCATCCTGGGTGCTCCCCTGCCCTGGACTTGATGATTCCTGGAACAGGCCGCAGGTTCTCCATGACTCTGCACTGGGTACGTGGTCATATGGATGTATAAATGTATCCAGTGTAGATTTTTACTATAGTAAACAGGAACAGCTATCCAGTTTGATACTGTCCAGTTCAGATAAGTTTCACTTTTAGAGTAAATGTATAAAGTGAAACAAAAACTACTGCGAGGAAGGTTTCAATTCTTATTTCATTAGGGTTGTGTGTGGTTTTCTAACAAGGTGGGAAATGCAACTTTTTTCTTTAGTTGCCAGTCTGCACCAATGAATAAGTAATTTATTATAAGTTATCTGCTGTTCTTTGGGCCAGCATAAAGTAATACATTAAATACACCTGGGAGTTTATCACCTTAAGAGTGACTCATTTCACAATAGATGCGTTCTTATTAACAGGTAAACAGCCATCCGCGGCAATCATTTCAGCTTATCTTTATATAGCACCTTTCACAACAAGGGACTTGCCAAAAATGTGTTGCAATCCATTACTACACTGTTTATACAAAGTAGTGCATGATAGCATGAAGAGGGAAAGAAAGAGAGAATGAAGGATGACAACAGAAAAGGAACCAAAAATTCCAGAATAGGGAGGAAAAAAAACCTCTGGGCAGTCAAGGTGAACTGCCCCCCCCCCCAATCCAAAAGAACCAAAGGTTTTTGCAGTCTAAGTGTCTTTAATTAAAAACCATTTGAAGTAATTGTTTTGCCTGTGAAATCCTTAGGGGGAAATGCGTTTTGAAGAAATGAATATGTCACAGAGAATCAGTTTTGATCACAAAAGCGTTCTGGGGATTGATAACTCTGGTTGCATTCCAAGTAAGCGATGCAGAGCTCTCAGGATTGAAGGCCCAAATCATTTCAGTAATTTAAAAACTCGCATCGTGCACGTTACCAGTGCTGCCATCGGGGGAGGGGCCAAGGAAGACTAATTAATCACCAGCACCCCCCCCCCACAAGAATGTATAGTGATTACTAATTGGTTGTTGAAAAAACCGAAGATTAATTGTGGGTCAGAGATAGACTAGATGCGACAATTACACCTGCTGCTAGCGATTTGGTTACAGCTTCACAAGAAGCGTGGTTTTGATTGGGTGTTTACATGTCATAATTCCATGCTTAGGGCTTTAAGGGGAGACTTCCGGAATAATTATGTCGTATCCACCTGGAATCTGAAAGACATGCAATTAGGCTAACTGGTGCCACTGAAATGCTTCGAATGTCCATGAACCTTGTGGTGGACTGGCATCCAGTTCAGGGTATACAAGGTCGGCCCTGGGTGTGCTGAAGCCCCCCCCAACAGCAGAAGACATATCTTGTCAATTCATTTATATTAAAAACATTCCAGTATCACGGGGTATCTGGCTGCTAACAGCTTCCATCTGTTTCACAAGAACAGTAGTGAAATATAAAACCTAGTGTAAATAACGGTAATATCACGGAATGCAACCAGAGGTATTTCTTCTAATCTTCCCCAGTCCAGAGTCTGTGTTCATTTGTCCATCTCAGACTTTTCTTTTTATTTGTCATACTGAGATACGGCTTTTCCTTTGCAATTCTGCCTAGAAGGCCAGCATCCCGGAGGTGCCTCTTCACTGTTAATGGTGAGGCTGGTCTTTTGCAGGTACTATTTAATGAAGCTGCCAGTTGAAGACCTATGAGGCGTCTGTTTCTCAAACTGCACACTCCAATATATTTATCCCCTCGCTCAGTTGTGCACCAGGGCCTCCTTCTCCTCAGTCTATTGTGGTTGGAACCAGTTTGCGCTGCTCTGTGAAGGCAGTAGTACACAGTATTGTACGAGATCTTCAGTTTGCGCTGCTCTGTGAAGGCAGTAGTACACAGCATTGTACGAGATCTTCAGTTTGCACTGCTCTGTGAAGGCAGTAGTACACAGCATTGCATGAGATCTTCAGTTTCCTGGCAATTTCTCGCATGGAATAGCCTTAATTTCTCAGAACAAGAATAGATAGCTTGCAATTGAACCCACAATTGCTGATGTTCCAGATACTGAACCTGTCCAAAGGAGGCCAGTTTTATTGCTTCTTTAATCAGCAGAACAATTTTCATCTGTGCTAACATAATTGCAAAAGAGGTTTCTAATGATCAAGTGACCTTTCAAAATGATAAACTTGCATTAGCAAACACGACATTCCACTGGAACACAGGACTAACTGTTGCTGATAATGGGCCTCTGTACACCTATGTAGAGATTCCATTAAAAACAGCAGTTTCCAGCTATGATAGTCATTTATAACATTAAAAATGTCCACACAGTATTTCTGATCAATCTGATGCTATTTTAATGGACAAAAACTAGCTTTTTCAAAAGCAAGGAAATTTCTAAGTGGCCCCAAACTTTTGAACGGTAGTGTAAAGGAGACAATAATAGGAAATTTAGCTGATTGAACAAGAAATTTAGCTGACTGAAATTTGTAATGAAGGTTTTCTACCAGTTTTAAATCTGTGTACCCACATTTTCCATTATCTGTGTCACCATAAAACATTTATTTATTTATTTACATTGATTTAACTGATTTGTCCGAGGAAACTTCACTGAAGAGACTAAACATCCCGTTACACTTAAAAAATATTCCTGTATTCACAATAGCGGACAAAGACGAGATACATATAGTGTATTTTTAAAAATGCTTTAAAAATGCTTTAATCATAAATACCACTCAATGAGGGAATCAACTGCTAAAATTTAGCATCGATTAATACAGTATCAATCAATGCAACCATTAGATGCTTATGATGATAGCTGCCCCAGCCAGCACAAACTACTAGGCTAGAATATACTGTAATGGCTGACCTGCCCTATAGGCGACATAGGCAATTGCCTAGGGCACCGTATGATTAGGAGGCACAAAAGAGAGAGAGAAAAAAATCAGAAAAAACTGCTATGATTAGTCCAGGGCTGGCCAATCCTGCTCCTGGAGGGTTACCACCATGCCGAGCTTAGGTAGAGGCTTAATTTAACACACCTGACACCGACAATCAGGCCCTGCAGTAGCATCTCAGTATTAGACTCAACTGTGTTGAAGTCAAGCTGGCTCTCATACTGAGATATAACTGAAGGGCCTGATTATCTGTGTCAGGTGTGTTAAATTAGAGCTGCATCTAAGCCCTGCAGGGCGATGGATCTCCAGGAACAGGGTTGGCCAGCCCTGGACTAGACTAATCTAAGTTTGAGGTGTTTGAATCACAAAAAGAACATTTGTGAGACGCAGATCAAATGAACAGACGCTGGAGGAGAGCTTGATGACATCTGTCAAGCATGGTGGGGGCAATGTGATACTGTGGGGCTGCTTTGTAGAGGGTAAAGGGGATCTTGAAGAAGGCAGACTGTTACTCCATTTTGCAATAGCCATGCCATACCCTGGGGACCGTACTTAATTGGAGCCAATTTCGTCCTACAACAGGACCATGACCCAAACCCAGCTCCAAACTATGCAAGAACTATTTAGGGCCAGCACAGTCACTGGATCTCAGGTCTGTTGAGTAGGAAGCAGCTTGACCAAATGGTACGTAAGAAGCCCCCATCAAGCCAGTCCAACTTGTGGGAGATGCTTCCGGAAGCACGGGGTGAAATCTCATCAGATTACCTCAACAAACTGACATCTAGAATGCCTAAGGTCTACGAGGCTGTCATTGCTGCAAATGGAGGACTCTTTGACGAAAGCAAAGTTATTATTTGAATTTTAAAAATGATTATTTCTAACTTTGTCAATGATTATTTCCCATTTATTTAGCTACATTTCCTATTCAAAGTCATTTCATGTATGTTTTCATGGAAAATAAGAAAATTGACCCCAAAGTTTTGAACAGTAGTGTACATTTATCCAACAAAAACCGTAATTTAAATTAACATATTTGCATCTCGACAAAGCCAGAATTGCTGTCCCATCATTTTCATTACACGCTTACCGAACTGAAGGCGTCATGAGACGAGAGATGAGAGTGGGCTATTAGAAAAGGCCAACAAAACAAACATAAACATGGTGTCATCTGATTATGAGAGATAAGACAAATCAGATGTTGATCAAAGATAGATATTAATTTTACGTAGACTATACTGTAGCTTAAAACGTTCAATGTCATATGCCGTAATATTTACAACTTGGACTATTTACTACACAATCCTGCGGGTTTTATTTGTGAAATCCACATTGCATCCACTAGGGGGCTCTACTGCACAACAAAACATGTGGAGTCTGCAGATGACTTATGAGTGAGCATTTATTTATAAAGAAAGAAAAATAAAAAAACATTAAAACAATGACCTGTTACAACGGCTGAAAATACTGAAAATATCTAATTATATGATTATGTCAATAATTACACCATAGATACTGATCACTCTCATTTGTAGGAAACTTATAATAGAACCATACAGCAGTCTTGTTTTTGTCCAACAACAGGCTTTATGAACTGGGCCCTGAGAAGAAAAATTGAAAATTCAAAGTAGGACACTGTACTATTTGGTTTGGTTCAATACTGTATTTATATTAATTCATTTGTATATTTATATCAATAGAAATAAGAATACAGTCTTATTGTTCCAAATGACTTTGTCTTTGCAAACTATAGTGTTGTGTCATGTGCAAGAAGACTGTATTTTTACTCAGATCTTCATCACTGTCAGAAATGAGAAAATATACGCCCAGTGCAAACGCACCTTAATATATACATGAAACATTACTGATGAAACGTGATTAAAAATTATTAAAACAACACAGCTTCATGTCAACTTCATATAGCTAGTCTATGTTACTGCAATACATGGAATTTTGAAATAATTATCCTACTTGTGTTTAATATTAAAATATGAGGGGTATGGAAAAGAGAACAGAAACAGTTTAAATATGAAAAAAGAAAAACAATAAAATCAATTACACCATTACAGTAGTGAACTAGAACAAAGATTTAATCTGTAAACCCACTGATTTGTTCTGTGTTAATCAATTTAAACGTTAATAACCATCCAGATAGCTAAATGTACTGTATGTTTAAAACATAATTGAAAAATTAATAGGATGAGCTCTAAAGGGATTTTTTGGTATGATCCTCCTAAAACCTATTATTCAGCTTTAATAGCTGTAATGTAACATGCCGATCGCATTCATATTCGTAGTAATTAATTGTTATGCCTTTTAAATTAATTGGTCTTAGACCAATTAAATGAAACTGGTATAAATGTCCAATTTATATGAATTATTAAATTGCATTGCTGTGCTGAATTATGAAAACTAAGTTGTTAAAAATCTCATGTATTTCCAAAGTACACTGCCAGTATCGCAGTCTGCCCAAATCATTTAATATAATATCGCTCTTCATCAATTTATCACATCTAGCTCAATAAAATAAAAAATGCGGTGAAAATGTAACAAAGCAAAATAGAATGTATCCATTGTACTGTTACTGTGACCCAAACCAGTGTGAATGGCACTGACCATCTATAGTAATGCTTCTAACAGTTATAGAACATGCACCTTCACATCTTTAGCCATCATGCTGCATCGCAGGTGGTGGAACAAATGGAGAAAGAGGAAGCGGTGCTTTTTGAGTGCATTTAAAAAGACAATGGAAATTTTACACCTGTCTTTTGCCTGGCCAAGTCACAGACTAGACCTCACACAGAGACTCACAGTGGGACAATATTCTCCTAGCTGAGGGATAGCCGGGTGGACGGGTGGCCGTACCCTCACTGCTCTGCCCTGTTCTCATTTCCCTGCTGTTCTGAGAAGGCTCCACTGCAGTCCTGGGACTTGTGGCCCTTCTTCTTACAGCGCCAGGCAATCCGTCCCAGCTGTGGTGGGTCATCGATGACCTGCCACACAGTTGCCTGCTCTTCCCAGCCAGATGCGTGGAAGGTGCTTGGGAATTTTTGGTGCAAGTGTGGGCCTCGTGGGGTCCAAGGAACACTCCACCATCTCTGCTTCTGCCAGCTCCAGAGAGGTAGGTGCTGTAGTGTCTCTGGGAAAATGCCTTTAATCCCACTTCTGACGCCAGTGTTGCACTATAGGTCAGTTGGACAGGCATGTTGCAGAGTGACATAGTGCTCTTTTGGTGTTTCTTCAGATGACAATGGAGATCTTATACCTGTCCTTCATCTATCTGAGGGGTGGGCAATCTTATCCAGAAGGGGCTGTTAGATATGTGGGTTTTTGCTGCAACTCCCTAATTAGGTTGCTAATTAGATGACTGATTGGCTGAAGAGTCCTCACACCTGGGTTTGAACAGCTGACCTAAAGGTTATATCATACGCATACGCACCGGCCCTTTGCGGATATGATTGCCCACCCTTGGTCTAGCTCATTCGAATAATCCAGATAGGTCTGCTGAACTTAGTGTAGAGGCCAGAGCAGCAAGAAGCTTTCCCTTCCCTCATGGTTTACTTTCATCACCCTTTTGACCAGTTAATATCCACTCCAGTCTCAAATACTGAATACCCTTTCTGACTAAAATGTTGTACTGCAGGTAAGTGGGAAAACCTTAATGTAACAAGAATACTGCTCTTACAGGATCTTTAAAACGGCAATGGAAATTGTACTCTTTCATTTTTCCCTTTTCTCATTCAGAGACTGAGACTCTAACACCTTTCATACACGCTGTCTTGCTGGCGGTGGTACGCTTCTCACCACTGGCAATCGGCCTGTTATGTTTGTCGCCCAATCACGTAGCGTAGTGCGCTACAATACTGTCTGCCTGCATGCTTCCTTACTAAAAAACTAAGCAGTGTTTTACTTGCATTAAGTCGAGTGACACATCACATAGGTTCGTGGTGTTGATATTGTTAGTCACATAACAGCTGTACATATTTTACAATGATATAAGGATGTACAGTAGGCATGGGCTTATTGCTACGGCTGGGCGTATTACTACATCGTAAAGCAGCAATTTCAGTCGTTCTTATAAAAGGTTATTTTCTCAGTTCCTTCTGATGGTAATTTTAGAAGCAGCCGACCCGTTGCTGTGGATACACAGAGATATCTCTCGCTCTATGTTTACTTATCCTATGGCAGACAAACCCCAGCATAGCTACCAGACGAATTACATGTGCGCTGCCTGGGGGAGACGCACGATCACGATTCCCATTCCCGTCTGGCTAATTCAGGTTTAAGTGTAAAAACAGACACGAGACAAAATCCAGGAAGCTAACAGCAAGCTAATTTGGCTGTGGGGTTTTCGCTCCTACGGTGGGCTGTTTTGCTCACCTTGTCCTAGATCGTTCACGCAACCGCCCGTCCTGGCAAGCTGTGTTTGGCTGTGCCACCTAAGGACGCCTGTTTACCTGCCAGCTAAGTCCCGTAATGCCTTAATGCCCCGTTTCGTCCATCACTATTCAAACCCTATCACAAAAAAATTTGGCAATCGTATTTATGTGTTTAGAAGATTCTGAATAAAAATGCGTCTTGAATACATTGTCTATGCATAATTTTAATAGGTGTAACCAATTTGGTAGGCCTATAAAACCCAAATTTTCTAAAATAAAGTGTAAAGTACAACAGATTACAAACTGAGAGTATATAATGCAATATTTGAAAAACAGCAAGGGAATGTTTTAAACGAAACTTGACATACAAGGACATAACTTTGGGTTAAGCATGCGGGGTTGAGGTCTCCACCCATTTAAGGGGGTCTAGGGGGTTGTATTGGCTGGTTTTGATTATTGGCAGGTTACAACCCCTCCCCCACACCCCCATAATTTACGCCCATGTTGATATATATAACACTTAAGCTGTTCTTCACTTGACTGGATGATCTGAGTATAAAATCAGTCTGACAACGGATTAACTAGATCCATATCTAGCAGAAGGTGGTGGGGTTTCTAGATTGTATGCCGATGTGAGGTATTTGCCACTAAGTGTCTATAAAGTTTCCTTCTGGAAAAAAAAAAGATTGCGAATGAAAAGGACAGCTAAGCAGCCTAGAGTTTCGTGTCATTCAGAATAATTTGAGATATCTGTGTATTAAACATTTCCTTTTTTCTACCCCTGTCTGCGTTTTCATTCTGTTTTCCCTATTTATTTTGAATGTTGTTTTATGTCTAATTATCTGGGTTTCATAAGGAGCCAAAATCGATTGTGCCGCATAGCGCCTGATCTGCGCGATTGTCACTCTCTCATATGAGCCATTTCCGCAAGAAAACCATCAATTATAATCAAACTGGACGTGAATCGTGACATTTTCTCGGCGGTGCACCATGGACTCAATTCCCGCCCCAAATAACTGAATGAATCCTACGGGGGAAGGGGTTGTTAAACTGAAAGAGATGTCTCATTAAATATTCATGTTCACCGACTGCGCTCGATCCAATTAACGCCGGGTGTGCTTGTTTTCTTGCTGCTTGCGGAGATACTGACTGGCACACAAATTCAGCAACGGCTTGCTGTCCTTTTCCGGTAGATTTGTGGTGCAAGAAGGAGGATCCGTTGTGATGCATTATCCATTATTATTTCCGAATGTGATCAATTAATATAACAAGTTTCAGCACCTGCTATAGTGACTGACTTAAGGTTCTTGTTACTTTACACCTAGACCCATCCACCCATCCATCCATCTCCAAACCACTTGTTTTTTAGGTCCTTGGGGGGCCCGGAGTCTATCCCAAGTAAGGTCGGACACAAGGCTTGGGTCAGGACTGGGCCGGCCCTATAGACAACATAGACCAGGCATGGGCAATCTTATCCGCGAAGGGTCGGTGTGTACGCAGGTTTTTGTGATAACCTTTAGGTCAGCTGTTCAAACCCAGGTGTGAGGACTCTTCAGCCAATAAGTAATCTAATTAGGGAGTTGCAGTGAAAACCCACATACACAGCGGACCTCTCTGGAAAAGATTGCCCACCCCTGACATAGTCAATCACCTACGGCGCTGTTTTATCTTTGGGCGCAGAAGAGTGAGTGAATAACATGAGTATAAATACCTGCGGCTGCATTCCATGACGTTAAAGTTACTTACACGGTAGAAATATCGACGTCTATTGACGGGATAAGCACCCGCAGCCCTCATTAAACATCAGAACAGTCACTGATTCGGCAAGATTGGCAAGAAAATGAAGCGGTCAGAAGAGTCTGGGGATCAGGGAGGAAAACGGGGAAAAGAGAAAGGAGGAAAATGAAAACAGTAAAGGTGTTTCGCTACTGCAGCTAGTTAGTTGGATTCTTTAAAATTACTATTATTATTTTCCTTTCTTTCTTCTGTTCTATCTTTCCCTGTGTCTTTCCCAGGAAAAAGAAAAGAAAAAAGTAAGAGCTTGTAAGACAGATATCCATAAGTCAAGACAGGGGCTACGGTCATTTACGTTATGTTGCAGTGTAATCATTTGCTAATCTATTTGATATGTGACTCCACCCTTATTTTTCTACATATAACTATGTATATGTAAGGTGTATGCATTTTTCTATCTATCTATCTATCTATCTATCTATCTGTTTAGTTTATTCATAATTTTTATTATTATTATTGTTCATATTTCTTTTTCCCCCACTGTCCCCATGCTTTGCACAGTAATAAAAAAATCTAACTGATGAGTTTTAATCTTTCACTCCTGTTTTTCTGAAACAGACGTTAGCTAACTAGTTTGCAGCCAGATACTCTGTGCTACTGGAATGTTTTTAATCTAAGTTAACTGAAAATGCTTGTTTTGCCACTGTATTGCGAGGTTTGTCATTTCCGCGTGTTTTGTGTATAAATATATGTCGACGTATACGGAGGAATGTATGGAGCATAAAGACGAAAATGTTTTTAAGCCCAGTCAAAGTACGTCACCTTTTCAATAGTGTTAGGCATCAGATCTCACCACTTAACATTCTTCACTGCAATAATCCCTCCATTTTCAATGTACAGTCCATCATTTTTTAATTTAGAATGCAGCTGAGGAATCTTCAAATGTGTGGAGAACCATCTGATCTTCGGAACATGTTGCATTTAAAATTCATGCTACAAAGCCAAGTTGGGTTTTGGGTGTTTCATACTTTGATGTTTGTGTTTATTCAACACATTTGCTCTATTTGACTTGTTGCATTTAATAACTTCATGTTTATATTTTGCTGGTGCATAGAATAAACAAACAGGTTGAGATGAATTTTGTGCTATATAGGTGGAATATGTTTGGGTTTATTATTTTATTTAATTGTGTTTGGGGGGTGGTGGATAAAGCAGAATCTTGCCTAGGGCCCCATAATACCTTGGTCCGGGTTTGGCTCGGATACACTCTAGATGGAATATCTGGATGGCATGGAAGTTACTTCCTTCAAAGGGGTTTCATTTCGCAGCTCTGCTGGCTGACCGCATTGGAACTCCTCCACATCTCCTGGGTCTTCTGAAAATGGACTCAACAGTGGAGGTGCATCACAGAACAGCCCGCAGGCGTGCTCCAGTGGATGCACCAGGACTCTGATGAAAAGATCCTGGATGAAGCCTAGCCACTCAGACGACCCTAATTATAAAAGATCTACTTAAACCCTTCGCCTTTGCTGTGTAGGGTCACCAAAAATACATAAAAACCTGCCTATAGGGAAGATCACCCAATAATTTGTCGGTCGTTAACGTTACACTTACCCCTCTCGAAATCAGATCACCTACAACCAATTTACAGGATCGCTGCATTAATTTTGTTTAGTTCTCTTCAAACTCAGCCTTACATGAGTCCATCCATCCATCCATCTTCTGTAACCACTTGTCCTATTCAGGGTTGCAAGGGGTATCCTGGAGGCCACAGGCACAAAGCAGGCAACACACATCACACATGTACACCTAGAGACAATTTGTTAACTCCAATTAGCCTCAGCATGTATTTGGACTGTGGGGGGTAACCAGAGACCCCAGAGGAAACCCCTCAGCGACATGGGGAGAACATGCAAAATCCATACACACAGAGCCATGGCAGAGACTCGAACCCTGGTCCTGGAGGTATGAGGCAACAGTGCTACCATGTCGCACCCTACATAAGCCCAGTGCCATGTAAAGGATGTCTTTGATGCAGGGGTGAGATTTTGGGCCCCCAACCCAGACCAATACAATTTTTTAGGGCCCTTGTTAGTCGGGCCCTTGGAATTGTCCTAACTTTCCCCTCCTTTGCAGCACCCCTGCTTTGATGACCTAAAGAACAAACATGGCAAAACTTCAGATTACAAATGCTTTTATTAATCATGCAGAAAGCAGGTGGTTTACAGCAGTATTTCTCAATCCGGTCCATGGGGACCCCCAGATGGTCCACGTTTTCGCTCCATCCCAGCTCCCTGCTAGACAGTCCACACTGAGCTAGGAGGGAGCAAAAATATGGACTGTCCTAGGGTACCTGAGGACCGGACTGAGAAACATTGATTTACCACATGGATGTTCTTTATATATAGTAGTCTATCTTTATTTAATTATTAGTTAATCGTTATTTACTCAGGTGTAAGGTACTGATGCCAGGGATGGTTTTTGTTAATTTTTTTATCCTGAAATTGCAGACATATTGGCTGTGAACAAAAGACATTTTACAAAAAAACAGCAATAAACCCTTCAGGTAGAAAAAAATCATTTCAACCTGCCTCTTGGTCCTACAACATGCAACATTCTTCCTCATATAATTTCAATGTGTATACTTTAAAGCAAGGAGGATAGGCAGAGATTTGAAGAATTCCTTTTTTTTATCTTCCAAGAGAAACACACTCAAGGGAGATAATTAAATTACGTGAGGGGTGGGGGGGGATTTGAATATTTTGTTCCTGTATTTCATTGTAGCATGGTTGCCAATTACAGTACCTGTGAAAGGACAACAAAAAAAAACATTTTGTTAGAGGAATATCATGTCATCTCACATCTTCTCTTGCATTTTTAATCCATAATTTCCATATTCCTCTGTCACCACAGATTAACGCACATCCTCTGGTTCCCTAGCACAAATGTGATCGCAACTGTCACAAGCTGCTCACTTTTAATTGCTGTTAATTCCTGTGCTCCTGTGCCAGTTTTTTTCAACATGCGAGGAACAAGATTTATGTCAGTACAGCTCTCATTTAATAAATAGATGTTCCAATACAGGTGGATTTCAGTTATAATATTAACCGATTGTTCTAATAACAGGTGAAAGTCAGGTAGTGTTTCACTAGTGATGGATTCACCTCCAATAAAAAAAAAATCAGATGGTGCACACAGCCTTGCAATACTGAACACCGACACAGAACAACAGAGAGTTTCTTCCAATATGCCACTGGAACATTTTCCTGCCTTGGGTGGCAGGATGTTGCTTAAGAACTCAAATCCTCTGTGAGGTAATAACATCCACTCTTCAGAACTCCTCTTCTTGAAACGGCACTTTCATACTTTGCTTTGGAATTCCGAAGAACCTAGATGTGTGTGACATGCAGCACAAGTCTGGTGTTGACAAGAAGCCTTTTTCCTCTGTACTGACAAGTACTCCTCACCTGTCATTAAGAAACAAGCATTCCCTTCACGTTTACATATTTCGGTATCTTAACAGATGTTCTTAACCAGGGATACATAGACCACATAAATGTATATCTTTTAACCAGCTATGAGCCTAAATTGTGTCTGTAAATATCAAATTTAACCATAACAACTGTCGCACTAGGGTGGCGCAGTGGTTTGCACTGCTGCCTCATAGCAAGAAGATTCTGGGTTCGGTCCCGGGTCCTTTCTGTGTGGAGTTTGCACGCTCTCCCCATGTTCATGTGGGTTTTCACCGGGGACTCTGGTTTCCTCCCATGGTGCAAAAGCACGCAGGATAGGTTGATTGGTGAGTCTAAATTGGCCTTGTGAGTGTCTGCTCGATCAGTTATTTAGTGTCATGCTTTGGAGAACATCAGGACTAGGTCATTAAACTTGAGTCCAAGAGTCCCAAGGTGCAGCAGAGCATATCTGTATTCCAAGTCTCCACCCTGGCATCTGGAGGAAGCTTCCAGGAGGAGATCCACTTGATACTCCGAGCGGGAGCCCACCCCACCCCTTAACACCACCCTTAGCACAACTACTCCCTGGTTAATGGAAAGTTCAGTTTGTGAGCCAGTGCATGACGGGGGAAGACAGACGTCAAACATGGACAACGATCAGCTTCTGGAACGTCGGCTAGGCTTCCCGAGTGCCGACAGATTTGTCTCTCTACAGTTTCATGCGTGTTTAGTGTTAAGCAACAGGAGGCCTCAATCAAAGCAGCCTGCCTTTAGGGAGCTGTACTTTTCAGGCAGAAGGGGAGTACATACGCTGGGCCTTTCAGAACCTGCACAACGGACCCTCTGAGCTCCAAACAGGACAGGTGCGAGGACAGGGTGCCTCAACGCTGCCGGCTGAACAGGTTCCGGAAAGCACTGTTGTAGTTCTTGTTGAAGGCGGTGTAGATAAGCGGGTTAAAGAAGGAGTTTGAGTAGCCGAGCCAGAGGAAGACGCTCTTCCAGAGTGGGGGCATGTCGCAGGAGCACAGTGGCTGGGCTAGCTCTGCCGTGAAGAAGGGGATCCAACAGAGTACGAACACCCCGATGAGGATGCCCACCATCAGCGCGGCACGTCGCTCCTTCTGCTCCCGCCATGAGTCCCCGTCCGCCTGGAAGGTCACTGTGGCGTGCCGTGTGCGGAATGCTAGCTGGGGTTCGCGGGATGCCTCTTTCACCTGCAGGGGGCGCCAAACAGCAACTCAGCAAACCAGCCTCACTAGAGGCAACAGCAAATATGAATCCACCAATCCCAGTCATCCCTCCATTCACCTTCCAGAACTATTTGATCATTATTTGGTCACAGTCAGCCTGGAGCCTAGCCCAGTAAACACAGGGGTAGCCTGTCTGGGCGTGCCAGTCAATCGCGCAGGACAATCTCATTCGCTAAGGGTAATTTGAAGATACTAGTTCACCGAACCACTTGTTTTTGGGAAGAAGCCTGTGCAGATGAATGGAAAACGTGTGAATTCGAAACACACACTCAGCAGGGGCAGGAATCAAAACCCATAACCCTGAAGTGTGAGGCCACGGCGCTGCCCAGTAAGGTACCAAACCACCCCAATGCTGATATTAATACTGTTAGTAGCATTAATTATAATAACTCAGACTATTCTTAGTATCTCCATCGCTGTTAGCATCTAATAATCATTTATCTCTGTCTGCCATCTGTGCTGCACCATTAATGGTGATCTATTTTAAGAATCTTTCCTTTAATCTTCCATTATACAATGAATGAGACAAGGAGTCTTTCTTGCACGGTGCTGTTGGGTTCTCAGGCAGTTGCAAAGATGCCTGATTGGATAAGTAAGGGTCAGATGTTTTGCATGGCCAGTCAGAATTACGACAGCAGGCAGCAATCGGTGCTACCTGAAGCAAAGGGAATTCTGCCCGATCTTCTTAAAATGGATACACGAAAATTATCCCTGCTGAAAAAAAACAGCACTAACCAGCATGCTGGTCTATGCTGGTCAGTGCTGGTTTGGTGCTGGTGTAACTGGTGGGCCGGCACAGCTGTGCTGGTCTACCTGCACATGAAGCGTGTCCACCAGCACCAAAACACAACATATGCTGGTATAAACATCATGCACTATGCTGATGATGCTGGTCCATGCTGGTTTGGAGGGGTGGAGAGCATTCAGGTTCAGTTTGATGCAACGCCATCCTGTCTGGCAGCTTGAGTCCTCAGCTTACTCACTGTCTGAGAAGCTAGGAAGACAGGCTAACTCAGTGGTTCCCAACCCAGTCCTCAGGGACCCCAGACAGTCCACATTGTTGCTCCCTCCCAGCTCCCAGCCAATCAAGAACGCCAAATACCTGGTACAGGTGTTAGGAGCTGGGAGGGAGCAAAAATGTGGACTGTCTGGGGTTCAGTGCTGCTCCTGAGAAGTACGAATGTATTGCTACCATTTTTTTCAGATTGAATACAAGGAGCAATGCTCATTTCTGGTACTCACAGATAGTAATTTTAATTTTAAAATAGCGGGATAAATGATGATATTGAAATACCCCCCCCCACACACACACGACCCTAGGGCTGTGTCCAAATTGACAGGCTGCATCCTTCTAAGGCTGCACTTCTAGACCGAATGCGTCACGGTGGTGCCACAAGGCTGCCCCATTTCGAAGGCTCCTTCAAAAGGTGTGTTGCCTATAAACCAGCCCTTATAAACCATGAAAAAGCAGTAGCAACGTATTTAGATTTTCAAGCACATTTTTGTTAAATATACCTGAGACGTCAGAGAGAAGATATGCCTGGTTTAACGTTTCATAGATTTCCATACACCAAGAAACATGCAGTAAGTTGATTGTGGCAGTCAGAATGGAGAATTGGCAGCCCACTGAATACTGCACACGCTTGTATATTATTTATATGTATGGTTTATTTATTAAAATTAGATCAACAATTCTGTAGTTACCTAGTATCGTAATAAGTTATCTAAAAGACTAGGTAAAGGAAGATCACTGTTGCAGTTTGTCATTTTTTGACGGACAAAATGGCACGTTGGAGGGTTCTGCTGTTCTAGGCACGAGCAAGATACATGGCAGGCCTGCACTGGGTAAGAGCTTCTGTTATTTTCACTGCACAAGGGTTATCATTTGACATTTTCTCTCTCTCTGCTAGTGCTTGCCGCATGATGGATTGTTGCAGGATTGTTGCACCATGTGACAGGCACAGGGGACATAAAAACAGGTGGTATAATAAAGAGACAAACTTTATGTTTAGAATTTCTTTCATTTGGTGATGAAAATGGAGACGCCAAGAATGTGCCCTTTCTGTTCTGCAAAGTTGATGTGACAGTCCCATTTCAGTAACAGGTATATCATTAGTGGTGCCCCGATGTGGACATTTTAACCAATAACCGATATATTTTTGTCTAATATTGCTGAAACTAATAATCAGCTAACCTCTGAGCCACTTGCCAAGTGGTGAGTGGGCATGGGGGATGTTGGCGGAGAAATTTGCAGAACTTTCTGGCGCAGATTACCGGAATAAAGTTATATTATATTTTAATCTGTGGAAAAGGTAAAATCAATCTAAGGGCCAGATTTTATGAATTATAAATATGTTGTGGACCAGTACTTTGAGCCAAAATCCCTCCAATACGGAAAATGGCTGATTGTCTAATGCAGTCGTCTCCATTATTTCAACAGTTGTGTCTTTAGCTCTGGTGCTTTCAACTTAAAATCAATATTGATGAAGTTTAAACAGGCCTAACAGACGGCAATATCGGTTTGTGAACCAATATACCATGCATCTCAACATATTGTTCGTTCCATCTTCATAAAGATGGCATGTGATGCAAGATAAAATCACAAAAAAGAGGAATTTATTGCTCAGGAGTCGTGAGAGAGAATTACAATCCCGATTCTGAGTGGAAAACAAATCGTGATTCATAATTTACCCACAATCATGGAGAATACTCCACTTTTTATGTTTCTATTGCAGAGATAATGAGGCAGAAAAAACATTACATTAACATAACGTTAGCCAAATAATTACACGTCTAAATGCCAAAGGTCGACACAATCCCTGCAGCTGCAGGCACCCATGAGTACGAGAACAGTGCTGGTATCAGTGCATCCCCGAAGAGAAGGTGCGCAGTGCGTTTCAGACACAGTTGCTTTGTTGTCCCCAGTTGACAATATTGTGAAGCAGCCCGAATCATGAACACCCAGGGGTGTCACTGGTTCCTCTAGGTCAGTGTTTCCCAACCCAGTCCTTGGGGACCCCCAGACAGCTCACATTTTTGCTCCTTGGGACCGGGTTGGGATACACTGCTGTAGGTAAGCAGTAATGACTGCTTTTTTGGGCACAGAGGTGTGGGTGTCATTGTCCCTCTGGAGAGCGTTTCACACTGACTGAGACATTTACCGCTGAAAAGCCCCAGGTGGCACCTAAAACCATTGTTTTTTTTTCTTGCATCATTTTGTGCTCAAGGCACATATGTGCTTTAGAAAGCAGGTGGAGACTAAATTTCTACTTTAATCATTCCACCCCATGGTTACCACTTATGTTCCAGATGAGGCAGATAATGCAACCTGTCAAAGTCAGCTCTGACTCACCTATGGGCTGTACTCGTATTGCCTCTCCACTTCCCCTTCATCGGAACCACGAGGGGTCGTACCCTAACCTCCCCCACGCATCATTTCATCCACAGGACAATGCAGAGGATGTGTGGACGTCAGTGGAAAGCGAATCAGTAATTAGTCATTAAGCAGTATTGCAGCACAAAAAAAGAGAGTGGTGCTGCTCTACTTCTTGTTAGTGGGTTATATTGCCACATTTCTTGTTTTGATGATTCTATTGCAGTATAGAAGTTCTTTTAAATCCCATCCTCTCCAGTAGTCCCGGTACCATAAACACTTCTTATGAATTCTACATTGCTTGTTACATTCCACAGACTCATGTACAAGAATATCCAGATAGTCATAGTCCTACAGGCAGTTCATAGAAGGGCATGAGTTAGGGTACATACTCCCAGTATGTACAGAGACACGGACACACGAAATTCCACCCTTTACTGTAGTCGACAGGATTATTCTCAAACCTAAAGAAAAACCTCTTTCTGGGTGCTGAAAATAGTTTCAGAGTCAAATCTTCATTTTTCTTTGCATTCTGCTTCCAAATTCTACGTTTTGGCTTTCTCATTGTCAGTTATTTTCAAAGGCTGCTCGTTGTCAGGGCGTGAGGAAGAACACTGAATCTGACGATGAAAAAAAGCCACTTTTACTACTAGCTACATCATTGCTTTTTAACAAGTTAGACAGTCCTTGGGTGGCTGTATTTTTGGTACGGTGGATATTTTACTTACATCAAACGTCAAAGAAGGAGACCGTCTGATGATGTCTTCATTACCGTAGCACCTAGCCTTTTGGAAATCCCAGTGCATCGTAACCCATCACCTGGGATTTGAACTAATATGGAATTCTGCTGTGAATTTTGTTCCTTCCTATTCCCACGATGCAAGCAGCGCCGGTTCTCTCCGCCGGCGCTGCGTCCCCTATCCGCAGTGCTAATACCCCTGTTTACGCACCTTCTGCTCAGTAATTACTTACACCGTCTGCGTTGTGTGTCAGTATCTAGGTTCGACAGTATACAGTGAGTACTGGCTCTGATGTATCTGGTGCTGGTTGTATCAGCTCTCTGAAACCCTTAAAGTAGCCTGTAAAATGGGCAGCCGTACCTCCACGACTTCTGCCATCGGGGTGATGGTGTTGGTCTTGCGGGATCCAATTCGGAACCTGGCGGCCCGGTATATCTTCCAGTAAACGAACAGCACGACACAGAGAGGCAGGTAAAAGGCTCCGACAGTGGAGAATATGGTGTACGAGGGTTCCCTGCTGACCTGGCAGCCCATCCACTCCTCCGAGTACGTCTCGCCCCAGCCAAAGAGTGGCGACAGGGAGATGACCGCCGACAGGAGCCAGGTGAGCGCGATCATCACATTCGAGATCCTTTTCCTGGTCTTCAGGGTGTACTCTAGGTGCCGGGTGATGGACCAATAGCGGTCCAGGGCGATGGCGGTCACATTCCAGATGCTGGCTGTGCAGCAGAGGACGTCGAAGGAGACCCAGAGCTGGCAGAGGGCCCGGCCCAGTTTCCAACGTCTTCCGTTCAGCTCGTGGACCAAGCTGAGAGGCATGACCAGCACGGCCACCATCACGTCGGACATGGCCATGGAGGCCACCAGGTTGTGGGGGACGCGATGGAAGGTGCGCACCCTCAGGATGGTGGCGAGCACCAAGGCATTCCACATGAACGTGGCTGCCGCCAGCATGGCCAGCAGGGTCAGCGTAAGGACGCTGAACACCGAAAAGGGCAGGTACAGGTTGCCGGACCCAGAACTGTGATTGGCCGAGGCAGCCGCACTAGCATTGCTAATCATTTTAGCAACTGATCGCTAGGTCTTATGGTCTCAAAAAGGCAGTCACAGAAGGTCAGCATCTCCTGATGCATTCATCTGTAGTGGAAAACGGGAAAAGGTTAGCATTTGTTCTACACAGCCTAAAGATATATAAATACAAACATGCTAAAAGAACATAATGACTGAAGGATCTGATGTAACTTATTTGGTCCAAAGATTGGGAAAGCATTTTGTGTGTGTACATGTGTGTGTATGTGATGTATATATTACATTGTGGGGACCAGATGTCCCCACAGTGCGATAAAAACCTAGTATTTTGAGGCACGCTCAATTTCATTCAAATCTGTGACTACATTCAAAAAACTAAAAATGCCAATAGCCTTGTATTTTGTTTGGTTACTTATGGTTAAGGTTAGGGCTGGGTAGGGGTTAAGGTTATCATTGTTGGGATTAAGGTTTTTCCCATAGAAATTAACAGATGGTCCCCACAAAGATATAAATAGAAACGTGTGTGTGCGTCTGTTTGTGTTTTGGCATGCGCTTGTGATGCCCACACCTTTTCTGCTCCCCATCTTTTCCTCCCTGAGTGATTTAGCTCGAAGCGCAACAGTAAATGTCTAACTGAGATTAGTTCCAGCTCCAACAAGACTGAACAAAGATATTCCTGCAGTAAGTCCTTGGCAGAGAGAAAAGACGCTGTCTGAAGTAGCATCCAGGACTGTTTTTATTAATAAGCCTCCAATAACTCAAATGAATGTTCTAAATGAACCATAATTACCAGTAGTATGAATCATATCCTTCCGTAATCAGAGGGTTACTCTAATCCTTCCATAACTAATACAATCAATCACATTTAACCGTATGTGTGATATTTTTAAGTTAGTACGTCACCACTGAAGTAACAGTGAAATCTTCATATGTGAATTTTGCATGTTATGTTTTGTCCCAATGTATATGCTAGTGGCCAAAATTGTGGGAACATCTAGCATTTTAGGCATTAGGCAAAAGAACCACACGAAAAATTGGCAGTAATGTTTATAAACAATGAAAGAATGCTAGGAATATCATACAGGTCAGGTCAGGTTGGGGAGCATGCACTGGTGCAGAGCGTTGCCGTACCCACCACATGACTAAACACCTCAGGATCCTGGTTGGCGACCCCCCAGACAGACACACAGTCTAGTCCCACCCTCCGGAAATGACCGTCTATCTGTGAAGCGGTCCTCAACTCGCAGGGAAAAATTTGGGGGTTGGTGGCGGGATTGGCGCTACACCAAAAACTTCACACAGCTCAGCATCATACACTGGATGATTAAATAAGTAACTAGAATGAAGTTCTGCAATCTCTAAAACTGGAAGCGTTTCCACAATTTTGCCCACTAGTATGTGTTGAAAAGCTGCAGCTTTTTGCATACAGGAAGTTTCAGGACCTTTTCTGGAAGAAGATCGCTCAGTCTCCCTGACCCAAGATCAGTTTGAGATGTGCAGGTGCACGTACGTTCCCCCCAGAAAGATGGGACAGAAGTTACCTCAGTCATATACACAGTGGTACTGAACATGTATATGCTAGTGGAATGAGGAAGGATCGTGCCCTCTAGTGCTGGGGGGTTTGAATTGTGTCTCTGCTCTGTATGTGTGGTGTTCGCATGTTCTCCCTGTGGTCACGTGGGTGGGGATGGGGATAAGGCTTCAGGTGGGGCAGAGAAAAGTGCCATCCACCACTCAGGTGATATCCTGCTGACAAACAAGAGGCGGGGTTTCCCAGAATTCCAGGAAACAAATCCAGATACTGACACCCTATTGGTCAGTCATCCCATAAGCAGTAAAACCCTCATTATTCCGCTCCAATCATTCTTCAAAACACAGAAACAAAAAATAGAATTACTAGTTTAACTCCCAATCCTAGAATAGCAAGGCACAAGGCAGCAACCCCCCCGAGATGGCATGTCCTCCCCTCACATGGAGGACACTGACAAACACAACCACAGACTGCTGGCCATTTAAAGCCACCAGTTCACTTAACTGCATGTTGTCAGACTGTTGGAAGAAAGTACATCTCTGAAGAACACCTCCACAAACATGGCGATAACATATCTCTACATCCTATTTTTAAATCTTCACTGATGACAACTTACTACAATTCAATGATTTGTAATAATTTCCGCATTAACCTCCATAGAGGCTCATAATAGATATATCGCTGTAATTTTCTCATAAACAAAATTAAACACTAATAGCTTTCAGGTACAGGGACAAATCGAATCGCAACCACGACACACAGCGTGTTGTGCTTGCATAATTAAAATTCATGATACTAATCTAATTCATGGTTACGTCATTAATATAGGGAATTCAGGCACTCGCGGAGACATCAATGCAGTGACACAGTGTGACAGGCCACAGATTGGGTACTGGGAGTACGGGACACCTAACCCCTTTGCTTAAGGCCTCCGGGGTGTGCTGGTTTAACACAACCCCAGCTTTTAATTGCTTTAGTCAAGCAATTAATTGGATAGTAAGTCACCTCACCTGGGCTTTTCATGTCCATCAAGTGCTAATTAAAGAGTTTTTTTTTAAACCGGCAGAAATCCAGCCCTGAGGGCACCGAACGCTCCTAATTAAAAGCACCTGGGGCTTCCACCGTCCCTCCGCGCTAGCCGACGTAGCGCTTTCTTCCCACAGCGCCCCCTGGCTTGTCTTTCCGAGGACACCGTCCTCTCTGTCTTGTTCCCAGCGACGCGAACACCCAAAAAACCAGGTGCGTCGATCTCGCCGAGTGAGGTTCACACGCAAATCAGATTCGTCCTTCTTTCGCCTTCCGAGAGGAAAATATGTTTTTGATTTGACCTGCAGCTCTTCATTGGGATTTATGGAAGTGGAACCAACTAAAGCAGGGGTGGCCAATTTTATCCATAAAGGGCCGGTGTGTGTGCTGGTTTTTGGGGTAACCTTTAGGTCAGCTGTTCAAACCCAGGTGTGAGGACTCTTCAG
>JAODKC010000082.1:12356678-12382386 GCA_026777985.1 Mormyrops attenuatus
TTAGGTCAGCTGTTCAAACCCAGGTGTGAGGACTCTTCAGCCAATCAGTCCTCTAATTAGTAATCTAATTATGGAGTCGCAGTGAAAATCCGCATACATAGTGGCCCTTTCTGGATAAGATTGGCCACCCCTGAACTAAAGTGACAGATGACAGGAAACTTCAGTGTCTTTTATTTGTCTGCAATTATGTGTCAGCAAACAGCCGATGGCCTGTTATACCAAAACAGTTTTTCATTCATGTGTTAAATGGACCCTAGAAGATGAAACCAAATATATATTGGGACACACACACACACAATACTTTTGGAGCATAATTAAGAATTCAGCAATGAACAATTATGAAAAGATTACACATACTTTAACACAATCTGATAAAACTTTTTAAATAAAAGCCTAAATTGTCCTGTAGTCATACATTAGTTATATATGTCTGTTTCAGGAAATATAGCTTCCACATCTACATTGAAATTATATCCCCCTCCACATCTACATTGAAATTGTACCCCCTCACCCCTGTTCACATGTGTTTCATGATATATTACATAAAATGCTCATATCTGTTTGATAGGATCCCTTCTAATGAGGTACTTTTTAAACTTTACAGTGAAATTATGATTGAAACATGTTTCTTCCTATTGAAGCACGTATCTTCCATTTGAAACGTGTCTTCCTACTGAAGCATGTTTCTTCCTAATGAAGCATGCATCTTCCTACTGAAACGTATATCTTCCTAATGAAGCATGTCTCTTCCTATTGAAGCATGTGTCTTCCTAATGAAGCATGTCTTCCCACTGAAACATGTTTCTTCCTATTGAAGCATGTATCTTCCATTTGAAGCATGTGTCTTCCTACTGAAGCAGGTATCTTCCTAATGAAGCATGCGTCTTCCTATTGAGAGACAGAGCATAATTTTATGATGGTTTGTTAGGCGACTGAGGAGATACTGGAGCTTAATAACGCCTTCACTGACATTAACATTAATATGGGGAAAACGCCTGACACGGAGACTGTGGAGGCGTCATATTTAAGAAGAAAACTGACAGAGAAAAGATCATCTTACCTATAAATGGCATCGTTCAATTGGCTGTCTGGAAATATTGTTTTGACATTTCCACAGACGTTTTTGGGCAAAACCGTTTGTTCTAGCACTGCTTGCTGTACGTGTCTGTGTTCAGACGGCCAAAGCACTGACATGTTTAACTTACAGCTACATGATTATGTCCATCTGTGCCCTGGTAATTACAGTTAACACGGATTAAATTTTTTCGGGTAGTTATTGAAGGCAGCCGAATGTGTTTTATACAATGTACAATTTGGCAGTTGTAAAGCTCAACATTTTGATGCAAAAGCTGAAACAAGCAATGGCTCTCCTGGGCCCCTCAAAAATGCAAATATAAAATATATAATGCATTTGGATTAGGACCTCTGCCATTATCATGCATTACATAACAATGCTCACATTATGCAAATCTAGCAGCTTTGTGAACGCCCCTCCCTTAATGTCATGGAAATATGATCGTTTAAACAAGACAAATTCATTTCAGTTTCAGGGTTCTTATCAAGGGTCTCCTGTCCATCACTGTGTTCTATCCGAGTTTCTATATCAACCTGGGACTGAAGTGATGAAAAACATGTCAAAACAGTATACAGTTTGTCTGCTACAATTTATTGTTGCATTCATTAATGTCCTTATTCCTAAAATATGACAGGTGTTCAAAACATCAATATTTATATTTTCTATTAAATGCTAATTACACGTTTGAGAAAATTGTTCTTGTATTTCACTGTAGTTATAGTTTGTACTGTGATTCTTTCGATTTTTCTATCCTTTAGAGAAACTGATATAGTTTTTAGTGTTCAATACAGAGACTGGTATAAACCAATTACTTCAAGCATGTTGTACTGTGGTCCTGGTTATTTACATAATTATTGTCTCTTTTCTGGCGTAATTGCGTGTTTTTGGGATGATGGAAAAAATATACGCAAATAGACTGTGAAGGAAATGCAAAATGAAAACGGTGTAGGTATTTTTCTTCTGCAGATAAACGTAAATATATGGACAGCTGTCTGACCTCACGAGGGAATCCCTCCCCACTGGTCAAACCACGGACCACCTGACGATCGTAATCTCACAAGGTCACGGTCGTCCGCGGCGCCTCATCCGCAGCAGGTGCTGCTGCATGCGGGTCTTCAGATTTCTACCTCACTTGTTATGTTAATAACTCTTCCGACCAGGAAAGGCGACGCATGAATAATCAGGCATAATCAGATGAAATGATCCAACCGGCCGGCACTCCAACGAGGCGCCAGAAGCCTCTCTGTCTCTTCAGATTTAACAGTCTGACCGCAGTCCAGTGATCTCTGTTTGTGTACAACCCTCTCGACGAGCCTCTGGTCGCAGCAACAGTTGTAGCACTACGACGTATTAAAATCAGCCACTGAATCCGTTTCGTTTCGGTGCCGGTCCATGACTCACTACAAATCCTAGCAGATGCAGAATATTTCACTCGTCACCTATAATTCACTGTGATATTTGATGTATTAGGAGACTACACTGATTTGTTCTGACTCTTGCCAAAATCATGACACAGTATCACTAAATAATTCCAAACGCATTGTTACCCCAGTAACGAAATGATACAAAAATTCACACTCTACACTTGCATACATTATAATCATTGCATATTCTTAGTTAAATATTTCTAAGGTCAAGCTGCCATTGTACTCTAATTACATCACTTACAAAATACATATCAAGGAACACGGCGTTGAAGTCGTTTTGAAGGTCTGAGGCGGTAGTACCCTCAAGCAACACACTGGATGAATGTCTCCAGTGAAAACAGACTGGCATGAAGGTTGTACTTTGGATAAAGGCGCCAGCTAGGACATTTTATATGAATATTTCAGGGATGACACTGGTAAGCAGTCTGGAGAAATAGATGTCTCTTCCAAGATATCTAAGCATATATATTTCCGCCCGCAAGCCCCAGAGTTGTACTGGGTTTTCTTAATTGGTTTCCGAGGTGTTGCTTGACCGATGCTGAATTCATTTTTTTTTTTTATCTCGACCACGGCTTAATACGGTTAACACAGTTAATGAAAGAAAAAGTAGCTCATATATTACTGTCGGAGTAGAATCCAAAGACAGAAATGCAAAAAAATGTAAATAAAACAAAAATAAATAAATAAATAACAGTCAGGTTATATAGCCTACTTGTCATTTAAAACTTATCGCCTAAAACACCAAACTATAAACCAAACTATATTCTGTAGATTCACGATAAAACGACATTCTACCATGGAAACACACACACACACACACACACAGTTATTACCATGGATGATCTGCTTTACATTGCATGGTCAGTCATTAAACACCCTATCCAAAGGCTCCATCAGCTGGATATGAAACTCATTTTCCAATTAGGTTATGTGATTCCTCCTGAGAGAGATACTCACTCCGAGCAGAAAGGAAGTGACTTTCGGTCACATTCCCGAAGAGGCTACTCTGGTCCGAGAGACGGATATCTGGATAAACTGCTGGAGAGAGGCAGTAGAGTAATTAAACATCCCTAGTATTTGAATTCTTTAAAAAAAAAATCCCATATACTTACATAAGCACAGGTGTCACACGCAGTTGCGAGTGCGTTATGTGTAAATGACGCGGACGCATGTGTCTGGCAGTAAGATCGCCGCCAATACGCCTTAGAATCCGAATTTACTCACCTTTCCGAATAGTCGAGATGAAGCGCACTGTTGCGAGCGGTATCTCAGCCCCCTTGTCGGTGCGTATCCTTCAAACCGGAGCACCGGCGCTGCTGTAGTTGACAAGCAGCCTGTATTTGAATGTGTTTATCGACTCCGGAATAAACCACGGTTGACGAAAGGGGTCCATTTGCAATTAATAATCGCGCATTACAAACAGCAGTATGCACGCTGGAGTTCAGGGCACATGTCTGCCTTACGGATGTTTGTTCCTCTTGTTTTCAATTACACGGTACAAAACTCTGCAGGTCACATCAGAGTTTTTTCTTTTCTTTTTCGGGATACCTTTAATTAATACACAGTACATAGCTGGCCGTTGATTTAGGTGTAACTGGGACCTTGCCACACACGGTAAAGTGGAGTTTATAATTAATTTCTTTTGAATCCAAGGAGCTATTCGGCTCCGCGGGGAAAGACAGTCCTTTGCAAGAAATAAATGAGTCTCGTGCAGCTCAAATTGAATCCTAATTAATTTTTTAAACAATTAGTCACACCATTTACACTGCACGACAATAGTTCTTTAAAGACCCAAGAAATGTTACTGTGAGGGCATGATAGATGGTTTCTATAAAAGCGTACAGCATATTTAGATTTTCACTGCACAGAAAACAATGACCGAAAATTTAAATTAATCGTCCGCGTATTTTTAAGGCAGCAATCCCTCTTTATAACGGATTCTTTATCTCTTTACATTAGACGTAGAAAAGTTCCAGGCAGAAAAAATATATCTGGTGTGTAAGTTTCACGATTCGTTATCAGTTCAGGCTTTTGCCTCTTTAAATAGGCTACAGCCCATGGTCAGTTTATTGAAGTCCGCAGCGAGTAGTAAGCCTAGTGACTATGCCTTGTGTAAAAAGATTTTGTCAGAATATAACTTCACGGATGCTTCTTATATATGTTCTAGAGAAACTTCCCCTCCTCGGTCGTGTCTTCCTTGTCCTCCGCCTCTTTCGATACGCCCGATCCCAAAACCTGAAAGTCAAACATCGTGAAGCTGAACAACAGAATGGAAATTGATCGCGTCTTCGTTTTCAATCTAGCGCTGATCATGTGTGCATAACTACCAAAAAAACTTTAAATTTTTTATTTGATTTCCGGCAGGAACATAGCACCGATATGGAAAAGCATGTACAATCGATAATTGCATCGTTATCGTACAAACGTGGAAATGAAACTGCAGACATCAGCATTGCAATAGATTCGGGGGTGGAATCTGCAGGTGTTTCTTCTCAGTAAGAAAGGAAATGCAATTGTAAATAATTAATTTTTATTTTATTTTTAATCAGGGTAAGAGTATACATCCATGACAGCTGAGAAGCAATTTCAGGCAGTTCAGCAAGACAGAAGAAGGGTTAGAACAAACATAAATTATTTTTTTATGCGTTAACGTGATTTGACTACTGATTTTTAAAAGTTTATGAATTCGAGGCACTTTGTTATTAATTTCCTTTCGGAGTCTGTTTCTTTTCTGTTTCGACAACGAAATGTTGATTAAAAGCACAGTGCAGAACACTACCGTTTTTCATTTCTAATTTCCTTCCTTTCTAACGGCGTATTGCCTTGATTACTCTATTAAACAGATCACTGATTTAATCGACCATCGGTGTAACAGCCCTGGACTTAGTTATTATGGAACTGGGCTTTTGAACAAAAGGTTGTGGTATTCTTGCGTGCAAGGTGTGTCCCTGAAGGCCCTGAGTAGGACATTAACTTGAATTTCTTTTGTAAATATTCTGCTGAATTAATGTTGGGTAAAGAGAATTAGCAACAACAATTGCAGGGGCGTTTCATGCTAAAGCACCCTTCCTCAAGTTCTAGGCGCACTGATGAAGACTTATTAGGCAGTAGAGCTGGACAACTCGATTAGGCTATTGGATTTCTCACAGATATTTTGAATGGTGTACCCCCGAGAAAACTGTCTGTCACAACGGATCATTAGAAGGAGAGTCAAATGGAGTCCATTTTCACACATGTCCATTTTCAAAGGTGTTAAGAAATATCTGAGAAAAGCCCTCCCCAGAAATAAATCCCAAAGAGGTATACAGCCATGGCGGCCTTTGGATGAACCACTTCATGTCATCCAATCATAAAGGGGGTACTTCAGTATTCTCCAACTTCCACCTGCTGTGAATGTCTGGCTAGTTCTGGTTCCATCACTCTGCCTCTTAAATATGATTGGCCAGCATCTGACAAAGGAGGATGCAACAGGGCCTTTTCACACCAGCCAGAGTAGCTTTGCAGAAATATGAGCAGTGTGCAGAAATTGAGCCATTCCGAGATGAAAGTTCCGAGAATGTCAATTGGCAGGAGTTTGAACCGTGAACAGTGGGTCAGACTAATATCCATTGTAGAACCATGTGAAAAAAAATCGCACAACCCTTTCAATTCCAAACTCAGAGATAAGATCTCCCAGGATCATGCAAGACAATAGACAACAGTCCAGAGCAAGGGGATAAATAATAAACAAATATAACAACACATAAATAAAACATATAGTGCAATGCAAGTGGTAGAAGTAAAATGTGCCTTGTAAACATAAAAAGTACACAAATGAGTGTAGGTGGAACAATAGTCATGAGCGTTGGGTTAGTGTCCTCTAAGTAATATGGGGTTTTGCACGACCAAGAGCATTGAATAAACAAATGTCAATAGGTACAAAGGAGAACCTGTTGAGAGGATGGACCTTATTATTCAGAGAGTTTAAGCACCATTCTTCCCTTAATCACTGGTTCCATGTGCTCCAGACTCAATCCTATGAGAGAGCTGGCTTTCCTCAAATCTTGTTTACCCTTAAAGCCTACTTCACCTTGATATTATACAAAAAAATGCACTTTTCTCCATTTCCCTGTAAACCTGTGTTGTCATGACAGTCCATGCTGTTGTTGATGGACATGCCGGGGTAGCACTCTACCATATCTACACTCTCCTTAGATAGTCATGGAGCGGTCAATGACTTCCTGTTTAGCCTGAAGTCCACCACTAGCTCCGTTGTCTCTCAGCAGTGCAGTGTCTGTGAGCACCCCCTGCTGGGCTGAAGGTGCCTGTGCTAAAGACCAGGTGTAACTCCCAGATTCACCAGGTCCATCTAACATGCTGTAGCCAGTGATCTTCTTCAACCCTCTCCGTACCTCCTTCATGCTATTATTCTCCAGCTTACATTCAATCCCCTCCCCATATTTCCTTTTCCTTCAAATCCCTCTATGTGGATCTAGTCTCATTACATATATTTCAAACGATGACGCTTTATTTGCTATAGTACAGGTTAATTCTATAGTACAGGAATGCTTCTTTTCACAGATCCCATTGTGCTCTCCTTTGTAATTTGAGCATGGGGTCAGGCCATTTATCTGGCAACCTTGGAGCATTTGGGGGGGGGTGGGGGTGCTAAGGGCCTTGTTCAAGTGTGGCGTGACAGTTCTGCGGAAGCCAGGGCTCAAGCCAGCAACCTTCCGATCACACGCACAGAGGCCAAACCCAGTGAGCCACACATTGGCCCCCAATCAGACACTTTTGTCCAAAGCAACATACAAGTGAGTATCAGAAGGCAGGGTCAGCTGGCCCCCGAGGGCCTTGCTCAATGCTCATGCCCGATGAATAAATTAAGAGCCAATGAAGAGCCCAATCAGTCTGCCTGTCCTATAAGAAATTTCCTCTTACTCATCTTCTAGGGGAGTGTTTTGATGTGTTTTACAATCCAGGGCTTGTTATATTTAAGACACAACAAACTGTTCTCCAGGGAATATCTATGTTCACACAGAAGCTGATGAAGTTCATGATGCAGTGAGAAAGCCCACTGGCGTCCTCACCCTACAGCCCACAATTCATGTCCCTCGTCA
Organism: Mormyrops attenuatus; assembly: GCA_026777985.1. Classification (NCBI taxonomy): domain Eukaryota; kingdom Metazoa; phylum Chordata; class Actinopteri; order Osteoglossiformes; family Mormyridae; genus Mormyrops; species Mormyrops attenuatus. Next base: position 12,364,280 of record JAODKC010000082.1, read on the forward strand.
CTTCTGCGCAGTTCTACAGAACCTCCGATCTTACTCCTGACTATGCACAGAAAGTCGATAGCGTCGTTCCAAAGGACAAGACCTACCACTCACATGCATCCAGACAAGTTTGTCGCTTGAGATTTGGAGGAGAGCTACAAATAAAGAAGGACTTAGTATAGGCTATAGGAGGAGGGCCTAATTTAGATTGTCACCCTGAAGTTGAGTATAAAGTCATAGTCACAGAATACTCAACCGGTTAGTAGAAACAAAATCTTGGTCTGGATTTGTGATTTCTGGGCCTGGAATCCCCAACACTGCTAAACTGTATGGGATAAACCAAGGCTCTGATGACCGTTCCACCTCTTCTGGTTGCAATCTGACCGCCAGCTTCCCAGTCTCCATCTGGAAGCCTCTGCTCTGTCTTAAGCAGTGACACGGTGACCCCCAAAAGCTCCCCTCTGCTAAACACTTTAGCAACATTAAGAACTAAATCAACTCACTCCTCAAACAGCTTCATACCACAGTCCATATCCTCGATAAATAAGTCCTGCACATTAATCACTGTTACTGCTGCATGTATGGACACTGTGCATCTGTGAAACTCTGTGATGGACATGTATTATGGAGAATAGAAGGATGACGATATACAGCCTCTTTAGGTTGTTTAGTTGTTTTGGCAAACACTGTTAGACATAATTATATTATATTATTATGCACCTTATTTTCAACATATACATAATCATTAATATATTAACAATCATGATGAAATGTTTATCCATAACCTCTGTATTGTCAGTGAATGGGCTTGTCTCTCTTTTTTTTTGCTAGCTAGTGATGAACATTGACAGCCATGAATACCAACGACAGTAAGTGGAGTTATTCACAGACCCTTGAGTCTAATCAAGCTGCACAGCCTGCAGATGCAAATGCCAGTGGAGACGACCTCCCACCCCCGTCAGTCAAGTCTCTCCGTTGGTTAGGAAGTCGGAAGTACTCAGACAAGTTTAGAGACAGGAAGGCTCCCGGATTACTGCCTGCTTTTATAAAGCGGCGGGTGGTGTAGTGACTAAGGAAATTACACTGTGAGTAAACCATTGCTGATTTTATCCGAAAAGAGGGCTTGTCGTTAGAGCTGGGAGTGGTGTGAAAGGTTTAATGTTTTATACACTATTGTACAAATTCAGATTCCCACACGTAATGTATAAGCAAATACCGAAATGTTGGAGGTGTTTGAGCATATAAACGATCTCCCATGCTATGTCCCACATTTATTTATCTTCTTCGCAAATAGTAGAGGCTAAGAACAAGCTTTTCTAAAATAAACTCCAAAAAGCACATCTCATAACATTGAATTGAAAGGGATATCCTAGTTTGCAAAACGCGAAACACAGGGTAACATTACAGATAGGAGGCAACGATCTTTAAAAAGCGATAGAGACTGCAAGCCCACGCAGGGAAACAGTTATAATATTTTGATAAAATTGCACGATGCGAATGAAGTGTACTAATTAAACTATCATACGAAGCATTACAGTTATGCGTTGCGTATTTTACGCGGGTTTTGGCGCTTTGTAGTTGGATCAAATAAGTGTCATACTTGTTTGATAACATAATAGATCTAAAGAACGAGTGGTCCTGACATAAAATGCTGACTCGTGGTCAAGTGAGAAGAACACCAATTTCCACAATTTAGTAGCTATTCTGATTGTGTCTATCAGTTATTGCCTATACACACCCGTTTCCACACACCGATGTGGCGCCTTACCGTCAAAGCCTAAACCCAGAATTTGGCCCCTCCTACCACTTTCAAACTCTCATACATGGGGGGAATCAAGAAGTACTTCAAATTAGTAAACATGACAAATCCTCGATGGTTATACAGTGAACACAGAAATAGTACGTTTTGTATTTATATACATATATAAACATATAAAATCTGGCAATATGACATCTAAATGAACCAATGTGCGTATAATGTCCTTCATGCACCCCTACAGAGACTAATGCTTACGCCCCAAAGCGCGCTTAGTACTGTTTGGCGCTTATGTACTGTTAGAGGAAGAAATATTGCTACGAAAATAACTTTGTGTTGTTTTGTGTCCGCTGATCAGTCACTCCTTTTCACTGGATTACCTTCTTCAAAATAATGTCGGATGAGGAGCTGAAAGTTCCGGACGAGCTGTTTAAAGATGTCAAATTCTACGTGGTTGGGGATATTGACCAAAAGGTGAAATGATCCTAAAAGCTACATAGCTAACTGGCTATCAGTTCTTGTTTACCAAAAAAACACTAACAAGCATTGCTAAATGGGGGGACCTCTTCCATGCGTATTGGGAAAAACCTCCACATGGAAAAAGTTACGATCGTATTAGTTACCTTTGAAACAGCCTTTGAGAATTAAGAGTTTTCATAGCTACCATTCTGCAGTGGTGTGAATTGCTTGTCTTGGTCGTATCTAGCTTGCTAATGCATTAAAGCCGATCGAGTGGCTGCACGGAGTTTGATATTACGGAGTCAGTTTTCTCGTGTTCTTATCGGTGCTTATTTTGTTCAAACCGATGCCTGGCAAATGAGCCGTATGTGTTTTAATTGATTGACTCCTGTGTCTTGCTGAATTTTGCGCTTCGTTCTGCGCATGCTCGGGACTGTGTAATAAACGGACGGCGCACGGGGTTTAACTTCCTGCCATATAGTGAGACCGAGAGCGAAGATGGGCTGGCAGCTACTGTATCATTAATACACGTTTTCAAAACGTGATGATAAATGCCAACGAGACACTGTGCTTGCTTTTGTTGCCGTGCCGTGTATTTTCATTGCCATTAAATATAATAGATAACGTGTCGTCGTATGTGTGATTCTTGGTTTTGGTGACAAATATGTTAATGTAAACAAATGGTTGATATCACGGTGTCTACGCACATGGTAGTCGTTATAATTAAAATTTTGCTGACTAAACAGCATAATTCTTTCTACTTGTGTGTTTTGTGCGTCAGGTTGATTACTGCCTGTGTTCCTTTAGGTGGTGCAGTTACTCAAGGCAGGTAAGGCGAAGGAGGTAAACTACAATGCACTGGCCACCCACATCATAGCTGAGGACGGGGACAATCCCGAAGTCGGAGAGTCCCGCGAGGTCTTCGACCTGCCTGTCGTCAAGGTTTGCCCCCCCCCCCAAAGACACTTGATGCAGATTCACTTGTGATGTGATTGATGACGTTAAACAGCCTTCCTAGAGTGGCATCACATTGAAGCCCCTCTGAATGGAGAGAATTCTGGACCAAAAAATAAATGCACATATTCAATGTTTTGCTTAAATTTAATTGACTTGTTTAACCGAACAGAGATTTATTTATCTTGCATAGTGTCTTACATGACTGCAGTGGTACTAACACAATGTGAGATGCAGTGACATGATAAAGCAATTGTGACTAATATAATATCTGATTTATGTTTTCCCCTTTCAGCCGGCTTGGGTGGTTTTGTCTGTGAGATGTGGTGACTTGCTTCCGTATCCTTTTGCAGTCCTCGGGGCCCAGAGATCTTTCTGGGCACACTAGGTTATAAGCTCTCTAAAGTCCGACACCCCTGAGCTGCCATCAGCATGGTTACAGCCAGCCTGTTCTCATTATTTCTTTGTGTGAGCTTTTTGTGGGCTGGTTCTGTCGTCATGGATAAATATATGTCATGTGAAATTTTGCAAACAGCTAGTTGAAGCCAGAACTGCCCTTGAGACTTTGACAGTAAGTTTGGTTATGTGATGTGTATTGCTCAACATACATAGCCTTGTTGTGTGTAGGACAGTTGTTCTGAATCAGAATCAGAATCCTTTTATTTGCCAAGTATGAAAAGTCCAAGGAATTAGCTTTGGTGCATTTGGCGTACAGTTAAACATACAGTCACACGAAAGACATTAAACAGAATGAAAACTGAAGTAGAAATCTGCAGAAATGTATAAACATGTATACATATACACTACCAGTCAAAAGTTTTTGCCCGCCACCGGTTTTTACCGCTTTTCAATTTATTTCATAAACTGCATTAAGCACTTGAAAGTTGAATGAACATCTGTAGATGAAAAAATAAGTCAAATAAAAGAAGTTTTCTTTATAATATGGAAAGAGTTTGTAACAGTAGGTTGGGTGAGCAAATGGTGTCTGAGTGTGCCCTACGATAGGTTGGCAGCCCATCCTTGATTGTTCCCTGCCTTGCGCCTGTAGCCTCCGGGATGGGCTTCAGACCCCCCGCGAGCCTGAGTAGGACAAACATTTTCAGAAAGTGGGTGGGTGGGTGGGTGGATGGATGGATGGACAGATGGAGTATGTAACAGTGCATGTCTGACGTCTTATTAACTGTTTGTGTGGTGATGGCATGGTCACACTCTATGCTGTCCTTTAACTTTAAATGCACTAGTTAACACTTTCATCCCATGAAACAGCAGTATTTAATGTCCCTTGTAGAAACAATGCCTCGAATTTTCTCTGCCGTTATAATTGCTAGAGGAGTTTACTTTGAACGCTATGACATTTTCTTGCTAATACAGGTACTCAAATGGTGATCATACAGTAAACTCATTTGTTAGCAAAGAATATTGAGTTTATTTTTAATAAATGTTTAATGAGTAATATGGACATGTAGAAAATGTCAGCGTGTGGAAAAACGTTTGACTGGCAGTATAAATATTGGCGAGACAACTATAGATCGCTATAGATCATTTGGCAGCTGAATATCTTAAGCCACATACATTAAAACATGTGAAACATCTGGTTTGTGCCATTTTTGTTCTGAGTATTCAGCCAGAAATATTTTAGTAATGATTTGGTATAAATAAGAATGTTGAAGATCAGCTTTCCTGAATGTCATTTTGGACAGAGTGACAGGTTTCTCCCCAGAATCTGGGCAGGTCTTCTTTGGAGTCGCTGCATGTCTACCCAAGGTACGTGAAGCATGTTTCATGTCTTCCAACCCATGCCTGGTAGCTGTTTGTTAGTGAGTTACCAGTGTTAGGGAATGACTCTGCTCATACAGTGAATGAAACCGTAGTATCTCTGACCTGTGCTCTCTCCTTTTAGCTGCCGGAGGATCTGAACGCTCTATGGGCGTTAATTACTTTCTATGGAGGAGACTGTCAGCTTAATCTTAACAAGAAGTGCACTCACTTGGTTGTGCCGGAGCCGAAAGGGGTAATTATATCTGGCTTTCTGCCTGTTTATCGTTGTCCTTTTTTTTCCTCTTTTTGCCTTTTTAATGGTGGTGGAGAAACTGATGTTACTATAATTTAGAAGTTTAAATCAATATTTTTAAGTTCCTCTGCCAAAGATTTAGCTTGGTTAATAATTCCATGTCAATAAAGATATTTTGTTTTCAAAGTATTATATTAATAAAAGTCTAAAGACCTGCGGTGTTTTCAGAACTGGTGTTTTTAGTGGCTTTTATAGTGCTCTTCTCCTGGAGTCTTTGTCTTAGTAATTTATATGCAATTGATTGGGCACCTTTTATGTCCTGACAGTAAAAGGCAATTGGAATGGCTAGCATAGTGCTAAGTGGGTATTGTATTGCCATCGGGCTTGCATTGGTTAGGGTAATGCTAGGGGTTTCAGAATGTGAGTGCGCTGCCAAGGGCATCAGAATTGGTAGCAACCCATTGCTAGCATAGTGCTAAGGGGCCTGGAAGGGACAGTGTATTGCTAAGAGATTTAAGAACGACTAGCGTAATGCTAAGCTTGGACTTAGCCAGGAATACAGGTGGTTTTATTTCTGCACATTCTGCATTGTAATCAGCTTTAAGGAGAAGATGGTCTATGTGCAGTCCTCGTCCCAGTGTCTTCTGAGGGGCCTGTTTGCCTGTGCTCAGTTTGGGCCGGTTTGGACTGGTTTTTATTGGTCAGGCCTCTAGGGGAGCACTTTGTTTAATTCTTATGACAGGAAGGGAACTCGGGGGGGGGTTTATGGCTGCTTCTGGGGAAATTCTGGGGGAGTGCCGAGCAGGACCGTTACCCTTCCTGGCTTCAGACAGCTCCATCATCACATTCGCCGTCTACTTGAATGCGCTGGACTTCCCAGATAGCTAAACTGAACTTGCAGAGATGCTGTTAGTGCTACTGATTCTGATCAGGCCTGTTTTACACCGCAACGTGAGCTTCGTCAGTCCTTTGAGTTGTCAGTATTGCTATGACAGTCATTGCCCTTTATTCAGTTGCCTGTTATTCCAGATTTTTTTTTCTTAGTTCAGTTGATTCTTTTTAGATGAAAACCTAACAAGGTGGTCTCTCATGACATTCTGTTCTTTTCACTTCTTTCTCAGTGTTCAGGAACTGTCTCCTCCAGTAGCTCCTGACTCCCTGGAGGTTTAAATATGTGGTCGCATGAACGCAGAATCCCTTTGTCATCTGTTAATATGGGGAAAACCTAGTATGGATGTGTTATAGGTTTTCATATATTGAACTATTGTGGAAAAAGTGGATTACTTAATTATTTAATTATGTGAAGTATACATGTATACTGAGAATGTAAATTGTTGGTCCCAAGACAATTTGATTTGATTACAATTACTGAAGGAGCGATTCCATCCATCTTTAATTGCTGTCCTTATTCAGTTTGATAAATTGATTTAGGTTATTAAAATAATTGAATAATTCAAACCCGTTTAACTTCACTGAAAAAAAATCACAAATATCACCATGGGAACTCCATTACATTATGGAATGCAAAGAAAGTAAAATCTCAGAACATTAATTTTTATTGTTATTATTAATCAGGGAGAACAAACCAGTGTAAAATTTTCAGAAGGCTGACTAGTGAACTGTACCGAAAAAAATAAAACAAGCTACCTGATAGGGGGTTTGCCGGCCTTGGTGCTTCCTGAGCTTTCTGGCGCAGTTTAGCGGAATGATGTCACGTCGTTTTTTTATTCCGTGGAAAACCAAAGATCGATCTGCGGGCCAGACTTAATAATGAATTCTAAACATGTTACAGGCTGGTACTTTTCAGACATCTTCTAAGAGATGAATGAGCTGATGAAATCCCTCGTCCTCCACTATGGAAGTTGGCTGATTGTCCAATGCAATCATCTCCATTATTTTAATAGTGTCTTCAGCTCTAGTGCTGCTAGCTTTGAATTCTGAAAGTACACTTCATAGACAAAAGTATTGGGACGCACCTCTTAATCATCGAATTCAGGTGTTTCATTCATTCCCATTGCCAAAGGTGTGTAAAATCAAACACGTAGCCATGCAGTTAGGTTTATAAACATTTATGAAAGAATGGGTCGTTCAGAAGAGCTCAGTAAACTTAAGCGTGGTGCTGTCATAGGATGCCACCTTTCCAATTAGTCAGTTCATGACATTTCTTCTCTGCTAGATGTTCCACTGTCAACTGTAAATTGTATTATTGCAAAGTGGAAGCATTTAAGGAACAACAAACTCTGCTACAGATTGGCGGACCACGTAAAGTAACAGCGGGGTCGCTGAGTACTTAGGTGTAAACACATTGTTGACTCAATAATTGTAGAGTTCCGTACGTCCTCTGGTATTAACCCCAGCACTGTGCGCCTGGAGCTTTATGGAATGGGCTTCCGTGGCCGAACAGCTGCATGGAAGCCTCACATCATCAAGTGCAATGCCAAGTGTTGGATGGAGTGGTGTAAAGCATGCCGCCACTGGACTCCAGAGCAGTGGAAACGTGTTCTGTGGAATGATAAATTGTGCTTCTCTGTCTGGCAGTCTGATAGACAAGTCTGGATTTTGTGGGTGCCAGAATAATGTTACCTATCTGACTGCATTGTGCCAACTGTAAAGTTTGGTGGAGGAGGCATTGTAGGATTTTTTTCAGGGGTTGGGCTAGGCCCCTTAGTTCCAATGAAGGAAACTCTTAATACTTCAGCAAACCAAGACATTTTGTACAATTCTATGTTTCTGACTTTATGGGAATAGTTTGGGGAAGGCCTTGTTCTGCTCCTGCATGACTGTGCTCCAGTGCACAAAGCAAGGTCCATAAAGACATGGTTGGGTGAGTTTGGGGTGGGAGAACTAGACTGGCCCGCACAGAACCCTGACCTCAACCCCATCGAACACCTTTGGGATGAACTAGAATGGAGATTGTGAGCCAAGCCTTCATGTCCAACATCAATGCCTGACCACACAAATGCTCTGCTGGATGAATGGGCAAAAATTCCCACAGACACACTACAAAATCTTGTGTAAAGCCTTCCCAGAAGAGTGGCAGCTGTTATAGCTGCAAAGGGGGAACCAACTCCATATTGATGGCTATGGATTTAGAATGGGATGTCATGAAAGTTCCTGTGAATGTAATGGCCAGGTGTCCCAATACTTCTGCACATATAGTATATTTCGGCTGGTAGTATCGACCCAGATTGATACTTTGGACCGATGCCAATATCTTGATTTTTAATAAATATTGGCTTATACCAATATATTAACCCATATGTCGTGTATCTCTAGTTAGTTGCCTCAGGGTCACCGTTGGTACCATAGCTTGCAGAATTGACTTTTTTTGCTTTTGTTTCCCAAAAGCATAAAGCACAAAGATTATCTAAACCATAAGGGTGAATATTCTGTGCTACAAAACAGGGGCGAGTTTCCCCAAAGCATCGTATAGCAAAGACTACCAGGTAGCCCTACCTTTTTGAACATTAATTAACTTGCCTCTGCTATGCCATGTTTTGGTGCTTTGTGTGTCTACCGATGGCACGTGAACATGAGAGCGTACAACCCTGAAATAGGAGTATCTTTATTTTGCCCCCAAAAATTGCCTGGAATCGCCACCTTAATAATTGATTCGTATCGATGCATTGTCGCAACTCTAATACATACATGTGTAATGATTCTATCTTTACTAATACGTTGACCACTTGGCTCTCGATTGGAACTAGATTGTATTGCTCTTTGTTAAATAGACCAGCTGAGCTGGAGATGGCAGCAGTTGTTCCTCCCGGGGTGTATGGGTTAGCAGATGGAATATGTGTCTCATGTGCGAATTGGAGGCTGATCGTGGCCTGTTTCCTGCCTCTTAGGAGAAGTATGAGTGTGCTCTCAAACACAGCGGCATTAAGATCGTCACTCCAGAGTGGATTTTGGACTCAGTGGCTGAGAAGAGCAGGAAAGAGGAGGCCCCCTACCACCCCCGGCTGACCTATCAGGAGGAGGAGCAGGAGGAGGAAGAGGAGGAGAGTGAGGAGGAGTACGACCGTGGTTCTCAGTCGGACGGCAGCTATGTGGAGCGGCGTTCCCGGCGTTCCAGCCCTCCCTTCTCCCGGGACGGTTCCCCGCTGAGCACGACCCGCGGGCCATCTCCGAAGCTCGAGCGGCGGGATGAGCTCATGTTCGACGACTCCTCCGACTCATCCCCGGAAAAAGAGGAGCGGAACCTGAACTGGACCCCCGCGGAGGTGCCCCAGCCCACCTCCGTGAAGCGGAGGCTACAGGACAGAGACTCGGGCCTCATCAATCTGTGTGCCACCGTGCCCCCCTTACCTGGCGTTACACCCCCTGATGGCAGAGCTGCCATGCTGAGCACGGGGCAGGGTGCCGCTGCCTTGGACAGGCCTGATGTCATAGGGCCCTGGAACCCCACTGCACGGACCCTGAGGAATATCACAAACAACACTGACATCCAGCAGGTGCCCAGGCCCTCCAACGTGACCCAGGTATGTCATGATGCAGTCGGTCTTCTGCGTGCCATTGAGAAAATGCATATCTTCTAACGCTCATTTGTTTCTGACAGATTTTACAGAGTCTTTCAGCACCGCCAAAGGTCGAGCAGCAGTCAAATCAGGGCCAGATGGGCCACCAGAATCCTCTTCTGTTCAACCAAGTCAAACCGCAGCCCCAGCCCATCGCAGCAGAAGCCCAGCAGCCTCCGTCACATGGAATCCCACAGCCGCTGCAGGTGCAACAGCAGCAGCATCAGCACCCACAGCACCACCCACTTCTCCACCTCTCGCCACAGCAACTCATGCAACAGCAGCAACAGCAGCAGGGTCCCCCGCAGGGCTACCTGCAGCAGCAACAGCAGCAACACCAGTTCTTGCAACAACCACATCAGCAACAAGTGTTCTCGCAGCAGCTGCAACAGCCGCCACACGCCTTCATGCAGCAGCAGCAGCAGCAGCAGATTCGTCCGCAGCAGATGCTTCGGCCCCCACTACAGCCGCAACAGCAGCATGCATTACAGCAGCATGCATTGCAGCAACATTTGCAGCAGCAGCAGCTCCAGCTGCAGTTGCAGCAGCAGCAGCAGCAGCAGCAGCAACAACATCTGCAGCAAAACCATCATCAGCAGCTACACCACCAGCAGCAGCAGCATCTACAGCAGCAGCAGCAGCAGCACCTCCTGCAGCAACAACACATGCAATTGCAGCAGCAGCAACACCATCTCCAACAACAGCATCAACAGCAGCAACATCAGCATCAGCAACAGCATCAGCAGCTCCAAGGCCCAAACTCCCAGCAGCCCCTGCAGCACCCGGGCCCTCTGCAGCCCCTACAGCCTCAGCAGCTGTTCGGCCACGAGCCAGGCTTGGACAGTAAGGCCCGGGTCATGTTCTTCTTGAAGCTGTCAGATTGTAACACCCGTAGGTCAGACATTAAGATGCCCATCACTAGGCGAGATTAACGGGTATGTAAACCTCCCTCGTAGTTCCCGAGGACAGCTTCCTGGCTGGCTGCATCTTCTCCATCGCCGACTATCCCGAGCAGATGGCAGATAAGCAGCTGCTGCTCACGTGGAAGCGGGTGAGTCTCGTAGTCCCCCCCCACGGAGGGGGGGCAGCTTTCGGCTTCAAGATGAAAATCTTGGGTGATTCTGTGCGGTTTCATCTTGCAGCGAGGTACTCGACCTCCTGATGTGTTACGTCGCCACCGTGAGAGGATGTCTGGTGTTAGTCTGCGGGTCCCTGTGACCCGAGGCGCCTGCCCTCTGATGTTAGCTTCCCATGTACCACGCTCCTGTTGAGGCGGTCCGGCTGTTGACCCAGAAGGGCAGCTACACTTGGTGTGACCTAGAGTCTGTGGGACCTGAGCTACTGCTGCTGCATTGCAGATCATCCAGTCTTACGGCGGGACTGTGGATTCGTCTCTGAGCAGCCGCTGTACCCACCTCCTGTGCGAGAGCCAGGTCAGCAATATGTACGTCCAGGTGAGTGCTGCCCCCTACGGACGTACTGTCAGGTATACATGTGTGCTTGTCTGTGTTTCTGTGTCTCTGCCTTGCTCTCGTTCTCTGTCTGTCACACTAACCAAGTCTGTCTTTGTCTGGTTATCTAAGAACATAAGAAATTTACAAATGAGAGGAGGCCATTCGGCCCATCAAGCTTGTTTGGGGAGAACTTAACTAATAGCTCAGAGTTGTTAAAATCTTATCTAGCTCCATTTTAAAGGAACCCAGGATTTTAGCTTGCGCTACACTAGCAGGAAGACTATTCCATACTCCAACTACACGCTTATCTCTGACTGTCTATGTCTCTCTTTGTGTCTTTCTCTCTGTCTGGCTGTCTCTGTGTGCCTGTTTGTATGGCTTTCTATCTCTCTGTGTCTCTCTCGCTCCCTCTTTCTCTCTATCACTCTGGCTGGCTGTCTTTGCTTGTCTGTGTGATTGTCTGTCTTTCTGTCTCTCTTTCTGTGTCTGTCTCTGGCTGTCTCTTATCTGTTTAGCTGTCTGTACCTTTCTCTCACTGTCTGTCTGTGTTTATATCTCTGCCCGTCTTTGTCTGTGCATCTCTCTCTGTCTCTCCATTCGCACATCTGTCCGTAAGTGTGTTTAGCCGTCTCTGACCATTTCGCCGCCCTTGTATCTGGCCCAGGCCTTGCGAGAGGGGAAGCGGTGTGTCACAGCCCACTGGCTCAACACCATCCTGAGGAAGAAGAAGATGGTCCCACCCCACAGGATGCTGCATGTGCCATTCGCATTCCCACCTGGTGCCAAACCCTGCTCCCAGCATGTACGCATCACTTCCTGTCAGCACCATTCTAATTGGAGGGGGGTCAACATTTCAGTGCATTTAATTTCAGGTCTACCTGAGGAGGTTGGTTGTTAGGTGGATGCTAGTATCTGGGTTTTATGGAATTAAGCAGACGTTTTTGGGTTTATTTTTTTTAAATCCTGTGATCAACTTGCAACCCGCAGATTATTTCCGTGACCGGTTTCCTAGACACGGACCGGGACGACCTGAAGCTGATGGCCTATCTGGCTGGTGCCAGGTACACAGGTTACCTGTGTCGCAGCAACACGGTCCTCATCTGTAAAGAGTGAGTGCTGTCGTCGCTGGCCAGAGATGAGGGCATAACCGTGTGTGAAACATGCTGTAAGGGTGGAGCTTTGTTTCCGTGTTACACTTAGTTACATAGTGATCTCATGTTAATTCACCATTAATGATCTGTGACGCATTTTTTTTTATCTCAAACAATTGCTGTATTTGTCCCTGTATCTGTTAATTCTGTAAACCTTTGTGAACCACTGAAGGAACAAGTAATGAATAACACAAGTGAAATACTGACCTCATGTTTATTCATCGTTAATGAATTGTGACGCATCTTTTATCTCAAGTAGCATCTATATTTGTTCACGATTTGTTCATGATTTATACTTCAGTAATAACTGAGTTACTAGTAAGTATTCGTGCCCCGTCAAGTAAAGTGTTACCGTTATTATTTAATATGGAGTTGGACAAAACAAGAGAAATGCGTGACAATATATCAATATCAGGGACTTGATAAGGAGGAGGCCCGCCCTTTGCCTGATTAGAGTGCCGCCATACAATCCCAAACAAAGCTGCCTCCTGTTGCTTTGAAAACTCACATATTGAGGTTTTACAGCTCTTATATAGCTAACACATCCTGCTAATTGGCAATCAGCCTAATATGACTCATCTTAGCGGCTGTGTTTGTGATTGTAATATAATTATTTCGGAGTCAACTCATATTCCATGTGGCGTTTCCCATTACTTGGTCTTCCATTGCTTTTATGACTCGTTTATGCGGTTGACATTTCACTATTACGATTTGTGCCGGGGGGTGGGATTTATATCGTCACTGTTGGATGATAGTGATGGCTGCAGTTTTGGGAGGGAGGGGGGGATCTGTTTGGTTTATAATGTTATTGCTAGCTGTGGCTGTAGTGGGGTGACATGGCCACGGCGTAGCCTAGCGGCTAAGAAGTAATGTGATAATAGCTGAGATGTAGAGAGTGGCTTATCCAGGGAAACCCCCACCCCTCCCTCCCAACCCCTCCGACCTCAGGGCTAGCGGGCTAAAGTACGAAAAAGCCAAGGAATGGAGGATCCCCTGCGTCAATGCCCAGTGGCTGTGTGACGTCCTCCTGGGCAACTTCGAGGCCCTGCGGCAGATCCAGCACAGCCGCTATGCAACATTCGGACTTTCCGAACCACTGGCGCCTAGTCCGCACCTGGTGCAGAACCTGCTGGGTAAGTGACCCGCTCTAGCATTTTGATGCTGTGAGGGCAGGTGTTCGGTTGCGAGGGGAGGTGAAACACCTGACAGCTTGCATATTAACAGACTAACAGCAGGTGGCATGGCGGTTAAGGACATTCCAGGCAAGTGCCATTTCTCACTTTGGCTCCAATCTGTCCATGTGCCATGTGTTGTTCTAGTAAATATCACTTCTTTTAAAAAAACTCTAAGCTGGAGTGTAATGAATGCATGTAAGGTAATGAATTGCCCCCCCGTATTTAGCTGTGCTGTGTTCTTTAATGTGTTTCATTAGCTGTCCACATAAGAATGGAAGGCAATGGAAGGCTTGTTTTGAGGAGTTATGTGCTGTATTTTTCTCATGCAGCTGCCTGGAGAAACCCCGTGAAGATCTCCCCAGAAATGCTGGTGGTGAGTGTCCTCTGTCTTAGTGTCGTAGGGTGTGTGCTCCTTATTTCTGCCAGAGGACATATCAAAAACCCTCTCTGGTTGAGTCGTAGATGTTAGCACGTTAGCCTGGATGCTCCTTATCACTTCTAAAGGATATGTCAGAAACCCCTCCCTGGTTGAGTCGTAGGTGTGTTAGCACGTTAGCCTGGATGCTCCTTATCACTCCTAAAGGACTTGTCAGAAACCTCTCTCTGGTTGAGTCGTAGATGTTAGCACATTAGCCTGGATGCTCCTTATCACTCCTAAAGGATATGTCAGAAACCTCTCTCTGGTTGAGTCATTGGTGTGTTAGCACGTGAGTGTGCATGCTCCTTTTCACTCCTAAAGGATATGTCAGAAACCTCTCTCTGGTTGAGTCGTAGGTGTGTTAGCACGTTAGCGTGCATGCTCCTTATCACTCCTAAAGGATATGTCAGAAACCCGTGTCTTGTTCAGTCGTGGGCGTCTTGTGAGCACATTAGCATGCATGCTCCTGATGTCTGCTGGAGGGCATGTCAGAAACCCGCTGTGAGACCTTGCCTTGTTTTAGTTTTTTCCATAATGGTTTGTGTGTCGATCACAGAGCATCCGCCTTCAGCACAAGCACAAGCAGACTGAGTCCAGCTCCCAGCCTCCTACCAAGAAGCCCAGGTGAGATAAATCTCCATGGCTCATCCCTCTATGCCCCTCCATTCATCTGGTGTTTTCTCGTTTGATTCCATATTTACTATTTGTAAATCATTGTGTCCTGCAGCATAATCCACTTCCTCCATTACGGTTCATACATTTAGCATATTAACACTTCTTAGATGGTCGTATCCAGTACATTGCAGTTCAGAGGATGACCTACATCACTGTTCCCCAGTTCCGGTCCTGGAGGGCCAGAATCCAACTTACTTTACAGATTTCCATTGTTCAAACACATTGACTGAACCTGGTAATTAGCTGAGTAAGATGTGTTTAAGCAGGAAAATCTGCTAACTGTGTTGGATTCTAGCCCCCCTGGACTGGAACTGGGGAACCCTGACCTACATCGTCAGTACTGGTGACATTTACTAGAAGTGAACCAGGCAGGTGGGATATGCTTTCCGGATGTTTGTTGACGCTCTGGGTAAGCAACACACCAACTGAAAATCTGGAAAATGCCTGTGAATGAAACAAGGCGATCCATTAGAAAGCCCATGAGTTATGCCCATGATTTTTTTCAGCATTGGGTGAAGGACCCAGGAATATGGGTGAGTGGTGGTGTGTCACTAGGGGGCGGTGTTGGGCAGGGTGCTGACATTTTTTGTTTCTCCTTAGCAAGGGCTGGGAGAGGCAGGGGGTCAGCGATGTGTATTTTGGTATTTTTTTGTTTTGTCTTGAATTCGTTTCATGGACAGCAGGTCACATGATAACCGCACTCTCCATCCACTGCTCACTCGTTCGCAGGCTTGAGGAGCTCCCGACACCCCTGAAGAAGCTTCCAGCAGAGTCCACCCCGTACGTTTTCTTCACGGGGTTTGAGCCCATGCAGGTCCAGCTGTACATAAAGGTAACCATCTGTGGGGGGTGGGGTCACAGTACACATCTGTCTTCCTGTGTCATCCAGTCAGTTTCCTCCTAACAGTGAGGTGGTTCCACTGCTCCAATCGTAACTCAGCTTTCTTTGACCCATTGGCTGAGCATCTGAGGAGATTTGATATGACCTGTAGAGGGCATGTATGTGTTTCCAGAGTAGTGAGGTTTGCGTGTTCAGGCGCTCGTCTCCGTGTCGCATGTGCAGAAGCTGTACGAGCTCGGGGGGGAGGTGGCAGACAGTGCCCAGAAGTGCACCCACCTCGTCGCAGGCAAGGTGACCCGCACCGTCAAATTCCTAACGGCCATTTCCATCGTGAAGCACATCGTCACGCCTGAGTGGCTGGAGGAAAGCTGGAAAGCCCAGAAATTTTCCGGTATGTACTGTTGTAGTACCTGTGTATTAATTATGTAATTATCTGTTATTTTCATGGTGGACTTTTAATCACAGAGTCCCTTTTAACGTTATTTTGACATTAATTATTTTGTGTTATATTTAGAAAGAATCGGTGGAAAAAATAAAATATTATTTATTAGTGATTAGAATATATTAACTAGTAACCAATGAAAATGGACCAGTAAAAGTGTACCAATGAAAATGGACCAGTAAAAGTGTACCAATGAAAATTGACGAAAAAGCCAGACATCGGATTGGTCCCCCTCATTTGGGATGATGAACCAAAAGCTTGGCATAGACTCGTGTGGCCCTGTTTCCACAGACGAGCAGAACTTCATGCTGAGGGACGCTGAGGCGGAGGTGCTGTTCTGCTTCAGCCTGGAGGAGTCGCTGAAGAGGGCGCGCACGGCACCTCTGTTCAAGGTGAGCGGGGGCGTGGGGGGCCACGGTGTCACGCCAGGGAAGCAGACCTTCCTGTTATCGCACACACAGAACGGGATCAAACAGCACATAAATGGAGACAAAACACTGGGGGTAACAATGTGTATTAAGGAGATGGTGGGTGCTGGTTCAAATCCCATGGTCGGTAGAGTGGTTTTATCGTTGGGCTTGTGAGCAAAGCCCTTAAGCCCCAAATGCTCCGGGGACTGTTTGACCCCGCTTTCAAAATAATCCATCACTCTGAATAAAATTTCTAATAAATGTAAGTAATGGTATGAAATGTAAGCTATTGTGTGTTGGGGTGATGGCTGAAATGCTAGAGGCTCAGATGAGTTCATTTAGAGGGACGGCTGTTTCTCTTCTTCTTCTAGGGGAAGTACTTCTACATCACCCCTGGGATCTGTCCGAGCCTGACCACCATGAAGGCCATAGTGGAATGTGCGGGTGGGAAGGTCCTGGCCAAGCAGCCCTCTTTCCGGAAGGTGATGGAACACAAGCAGAACAAGGTAGAGCGGCAGAGCTTGGGGGTGCCGGAGTCGCATTCGCAAACGATTATGGCATCGGGTGGCGGCGTTATAGGTGACACCCCCCAAATCGGAGGACATTTCTTATATAGCTCATCGTTTTTTGTTCCCTTTCCCCTTCTCAGAGCCTTCCGGAGATCATTTTAATATCATGTGAGAATGACCTTCACCTATGCAGAGAATACTTCTTAAAGAACATCGGTAAGCCGCGAAATTTGTGTTCAGAACCTCAGTTTGGTATGCGGTGCGTTTTGCGTGTCCTGATATAACCTGCGGCTCTTCCTGTTCCAGATGTCCACAACGCAGAGTTCATCCTAACGGGGGTGCTGACGCAGACCTTGGACTATGATTCATATCCTTTTCTAGACATCTACCTCTAACAAACCTAAATGCTATAAAATCACAATAATACAGATTTTTTTTCTTTTCTTTGAATCATCGTGCTCTTGTCCATTGTCTTGCCTTTGTGTCCCTCGGTGGTAAATGGACCTTGGTAAGTAATGGAGCACAAATATTTAAGGTGCTCTGGGTTTCTGTAATAAAAGCTTTTCTGATTGCTGGTTATAATGTTACAAAACACAGACAGGGGTCCTTTGAATATTATAGCTTTTTTTTTTTGGAACCCTTTCTTCTTGAAAGGCCTTCGGAGTGCCTGCTCTGCCTGCCTTGTTAGCACGCCCGGCTCCTCCTGTGCACTCGTCCCCTTCCTTAACGATGCCACATATAAATTCACATGATGGAGCCTCCTGTGGACGCGATTGGGCCTTACAGGCCCCCCGTGCGATCCTCCACCTCCAGCCTCCGGACGGCCGACACCGGAGAAGGCCGAACAGGTTCCTGCTAGTCTGGGCAGTAATAATGTACAGCTGCGTGATACTGGTTATCAGTCTGCAATATTTTATATACAGTTACTACTCGGAATCAATGTCGTTGCATTTTTTTTTAAAGAATTGAGTGATGACAGTAAAACTTGAACGTAAAAAGAAAAAAGCTGTTATTTTTAAAGACTTTAAATTATAGATCAAAATAAATGTTTTTTACTGTAAAGTTCTTAATCACGTGTTCTTTTTGTTCCCTTTCATGATTTTCAAATAAAACTTTGTGGCTGTCACCATGTAATCGGCCAGTCGTGTTCCTGTCATTCTTCTTGGGTGACCTGTCAGGTCCTGGTTTATAGGGAGCTGACACAACAGGCTTTATCAAGTAAGAATGAGTGATTCCCAGAGACTAAATGTTACTATGGCGACATTTTGACATGCATCCGTTCATCTTCACGCCACTTATCTGGTGCAGGGTTGCGGGGGGGTCGGGGTGGGGGGGGGGTCTGGAGCCTATCCCAGG
>JAODKC010000082.1:12382486-12395061 GCA_026777985.1 Mormyrops attenuatus
CCCCCCCCCCCCCCCCCCCCCCCCTGGAGCCTAGCCCAGGCAGCAAAGGGCACCAGGCCAGGGATGCGCTGGGCGGGGATGCAGCCCACTTCAGGGTGCGCACACACACACAAAATTCACTCATTGATTTGGGATCATGAGCACAATGAAGTTTTAAGCTAATTTTCATGAAACTTAAAACTTGATGGAGGCGGTGAAGCGTGCGTCTCTAATTTTATTTTTAAGTGATTATTCCTAATAGACTTGATTTAATTAATTGTTAATGAAGTATTGCAGTACTTACTGATTTCAGAAAATTGGTTCCCGCTAATTTCTCCGCCGTCAGCTGCTCCCCAGGTCCCTTTGGGTGTGTAGCCCTGGGCGGTCGGCGTACAAAAAAAAAATTTGAGCAAAATTAGAGCTGCTTCCTCAAGGTCACGCACCAGAATCGCCCGAGAGATGCGGAGGCTTGAGTGGGACTGGAAAAAATGGCTACCGGCTGTTCTCGCTGTGAGTTAACGGTAATGTCACCGTTACTCGCATGGACGGCATTATAATGCTCAGACAAGAACAAGCTTTTGGTGGGAAAATGGTCGTCTGTCCAGATGAAGTTATTAAAAAATATCATTGTTAATTTAATTCACTTTATAATTCATTGCACAAGTATTTTGACTGATTTCTAAATGTATGAAACAATGTGTCATTTGATTCGTCTAAATATGTGAAAAGGAAACTAATTAACCCAACTCTGAATACCATAAAAGAGAAGCATTATGGTTTCTGAAACAAATAATAAATATAGTTTAATAGTTTCATCTATCTATGATGATGATTTCAGTCACCATGGCCTGATATGGATAATTTAGTACCATTAAAATGTTTAAACCTGCCTTTGAAATGCTATACAGACAGGGCAAAGATCACGAAAGTTTGTCACAGTATGACACCGTCAGTGTACTTGCTCAAAATAATGGATGAGATTTCCTATAACAACAAAATCCAGTTTATTAATGCATTAATGTGTTACTACAATACTGCATCAATAACATGACAATCTTAAAAACATACAGTTATTGCTCTTTGAGTGGTTGCTAAATATTCATGGTGTACTTGAATATACAAAAAATAAATATTGTAGATATTTTTATGTGTGTTCATGTGACGTTTAGTTCTGAAGGATGTAAAGAATGATGTGTTTAAAAAGCAGAAGTCAAATGTACTACGTGATTAAATGAGATTACAACGTCTTAGTTGGATTTGCATACACGTTAATTGACGCACTTGTAAGTTCTGCTAATAAACGTTAATTAGGATATAAATCTTTGATTAAGTTATGCTGTGTTCCTTGTTGGTTTGTAAATGTCCTCGAAGATTTGTTCTGTTGATACAAATCTGCTATAAAGTAATGGTGAAAGTCACTCGGCTAATTAAGTTAAAATGCTAAAATAAGCTGCTGTATTCTTAATTACCACATTTTCCTCCCTCTGTTCAACATCTCAGCATCTGGACTTTATCGTTTTGTGTTAAATAAAATAAAAGGAAGGAATTACATGCTAATTACAGTGGATGTACTTTGGGATCAATTAATTCTGAAATTTGCATATGTGCTAATTATCTTAAACAAAGATAATTAACAATTTAGCAAATTAATTGGGTGATTTACCCAGTTGCGATCCATGTTTAGGCTATTTCATTTTTTTTTGTCATCAAGAATATGAACGAATAATTCAAAAATACTCAATATATGTGGCGCATGGCCATTTAATCCTTGAAAGAAATTAGCATTGTTTAGCAACAAATAGCTTAAAGCAGCATTTCCTTGCTGACAACTGTTGGAATGCCTTGACCATAGTAATGGTGGTCGATTGGGTTTAGATATGCGAACCTTGCTAACAGCTAAAGAACGACATTTAGGCTCAGATGAAGGGACCTGGTGCTGACATTTGCTGTGGGTTAGGAGGTTTTCGGAAGGGTTACTGGGCTGTCAGGGGTTGGTGGTCTAGGTTGTTTGAGTGGTATCCATCTATTTTCAGTTAAAAGTATGGAGTGGTCTGCTGGATACTCTACTGCAAGCCGGAAACTCAAAATTGCCACCACTAATAAGTGGCCTGTACCTGCTGTTTTCCATCTTGTGAATTTAATGGCGTGTTGGCATGCTGGTCAATGTCTGAGGTTAATGTAGCAACGTGGCTATGCTCGCTGTAATACTGAACATGTGTTGTCACAGTTGGTTGGCCGGACCCTACATGCTGTGCATAGACGCATCGTGGCTTTGGTCTGACTGGCAATTATACCACATATGACATCCACAAACTCCTGGCACGAGCGTTTATCTTCAGCTCAAGAAGCTAAATTATCTCCACAGATGTATAGGAACAACACAGGATTCAGCGATACCAAATTTCTAGGAGGGTAGCTGAGGTCAGAGGATTGTTTTAATGTTAACATCAAGAACACAGCGCTGCCAGTAGCGTAAAATGAAGGTGGTAAGGCGTAGGAATAATAAGAGCCATAATAATAGCATGGTTTTCGGATTAATTCATGATAGCACTAAATCAGCAACTCAGGTCATTAAATACATACATTATAAATATAGGAGCTGATGGGTCATTTGCAGTTCAGTGCTTTTCAGATGGTAGCCAGCAAGCTGCTCAGCACATAATTACATCCTCCAGGTATGTGATTGGCTGACAGCATTCAGGTATCAGCATAATGGTGCCCAATGGCCTGTAAAGTCCTTTGGCTTTTCTGTTCTAAAGCACTGAACAGAAACAGTGAGAGGTCACCGCCTGCCCATGCTGAGGACAGGGCACACATACCATCCCACCATAACGCATCCTCAGATACGCCAACACAGATTAATTGTGAGCAGAAAAAAGTTTTTCTTTCCATTACCACTTCAAAAAACAATTCTAAACTCTAGACAAGCTAGACCAAGATGAAAAATGCTTTGCCATCTCCCGTTGGTCTATTTTGCTGTCTGAAAATGGTAATTATCAGTTAATGAGTAAATCCCAAAAGGAATATTAATGATTTGTCAATGTATTAATATGTTTAACTAATTAGCCTTCACTTTCTAAATTGTCTCAAAGGAGATCAAAATCAAATTAATAGGAGTGGGAATTAATGGGTCATTTGTCTCAGTGGTGCTCCCGGTTCAGAGTTCCTTGGCTTTCTTTACATTGGCTTTGTGATTAGATTAATTGACTTTAAAAGTTAGAGAATGAGAGGGGAGCACTGGGGGAATTGGAGCGGTAATCAGCTTTCTGAGGAAGTCAACTGCTGTCTCTTTTAATGGCTACCAATGTGGTCTTTGATAAATTGTTTTATTTCCTTGAGTTCTTTCAAAATCTCTGTCTTACACCCCTAAAGTCCTTTAGCAGATGCTCTTAAGTCAGGTGCTGGGTGCCGCTGCCTGAAAACGTTTCCCTTTTCCTCCTGAAAGCTGTCCTTGATCTGAATGCACTACATCTGCTTGTGTTTTGATTGAACTCACCTGGCTTTTAAAATCTGCAACTTATGTATTATTTATTCATGGTTTAAATCTGTTTCATTAAGTCTGTTGTTTTATTCGTACCCTTTAAATTACTATGGATGTGGAGCTTAATACTCAGATAAAATTGTTTCCATAAATAGTTGGTAATGGACTTTGGCTTTTGGAACCGCTTATTAAGTCTGTTAGCTTTTTTCTGCATCACAGGATTCGAGAATGTTGGGGCCAATAACCAAGCAATAACACAGCCGAAAAGCAAATGCTCACAGATCGCAAAAGCAAAGCATTCATACTGCGATCAAAACTCCAGTTCCCTCCTCCATATATTTTTGAACAAATCAGGATCATTTTGCCCCAAAGACAAAATGCACGGGAATAAGTAACATGTTCAAAAATCAAAGAAATGTTTAAATAAAAACACCAATGTCAAATATGTCAAATAATGTATTTAAGTCCAATTTGGTTTTTTTTTTCCCTTTCTTTAACTATTCTTTTGATTTCAAAACTTTAAAGCTATAGATGTAGGATTTGTTCAACCTTAACATTTTTTAATTCATGATTGATGTTTCTCACAGGTAAGGGCATCTCTTGTTAAAATAATGTCTTGCTTTATTTAAGATATTTGTGGGTGGAAATTGTCTAAAAAGAGCCAGATTGTTTGAGAGTTAAATTGAACGTTTCATTCAGAAAAACAATGAATGACAAGGAAATGGACAAACTAATATATCTAATGTCAACATATCATATGATCATTGACATGCCGCTCACAGTTTTAACTGATATCTGGAAGTGAATGTCTATATATATAGTTATTACTGATTTTGACATTAATTCCCTCTCCCACTCGCGTCAGTGGAATGCTTTTTTTTACTTTCAGAGTGATTATTTTATTCCCCTTTAGCCAAATACGTTTGAAATTAGATATAAGAATTAGCATTCAGTGATGATCCATCAGGCGAATTACCTGGAGAAATGTCTCACTCCCTTGGTTTCTGTTACGCAGAAGGATGGATGTAAACCCATGGAATTATATCCATACATCCATTTTCCTGCTGCTTATCCTGCTAGGGGTTGCATAGTGGTCTGGAGATTATCTGAGACAGCATAGGGCACAGCACTGGGAAGCAGCTTGGACAGGATGCCAGTCCATCACAGGACACAGGGCAGGGGGACACCCTGGACGGGACGCTGGTCCATCACAGGACACAGGGCAGGGGGACACCCTGGACGGGATGCCGGTCCATCACAAGGCACAGGGCAGGGGGACACCCTGGACGGGATGCCGGTCCATCACAAGGCACAGGGCGGGGGGACTCCCTGGACGGGATGCCGGTCCATCACAAGGCACAGGGCGGGGGACACCCTGGACGGGATGCCGGTCCATCACATATGGTCAGACACTACAGGCATATTTAAACATACCAATTAACCTAACTTGCAAGTCTTTGGACTACAGTAGGAATCCGGAGATCACAGATTGGGGGCTGTCAACTGGATTATCCTGAGAAAACACATTATTCTTTGGTCTGTAAGCCACAATCCAAAATCATGGTACCAAGCAGAATGACCTTACATGGCTACCTAATAGGTGTGCTGTGTGGTACCAACAATGAGCCAATCATTCCATAACTTACAGCTTGACTTGTGAAGGAGTGACCATGGCTACAATGCCTTAGCAGCTGTCAGTCACAGCTCAACATGGTCGCTGCATGGCTAGCAGTCAGCAGGAACCTGATGCGTTGGGTAACGTGTCTGTCACCTTTCCAGGAAGCTTGTAAAATGGAGCCTGCATGTTATTAGAAGCTTATCAGCTTATTTGTCGAAGATTTGGTCCCCACGTAGCTACCATTGCATCGGATCAGCAGCCTCCAGACAGATGAACTTCGGTACTGGGTCACCAGTGGTTTTAATATCGCACCAATGTCCTGTGTCTTCCAGCTGTGACATCAAAGGCATAACTGGGGATTTCATTGATTACTTTGAAATGCCACGTTCCCACAGGTATCCACAGATTACCTCCCACTGAAATATCAATGGAAAATGTCGACCTTCCAGGTTCATCACATCACCTCTGTGCTACCAGACCCGCTGTACTCTAGAAATCTACAGACATCCATCAATGGTATTTGTCTACCATCTTGTGGATATTCTATGAAGTGCCACAATCAAAAGATGTTGCCACGGTGATGGAAATGACGATTAAACCCCGTCGCACACCTCCAGTGGTGTACGCAGTGTCCCCAGGTGGTACAGGAGAAGACCCTGGTAATATGTTGTGTGCACTGAAAAAAAAAATTGGAATTGAAAATTGAAATCAATGTTAAACTACTTTATATAGCAAAAATCTTAATCGTTTTCAGGTTGATTGAGATATTCTTCATATTCTCAGTCAGGGCACATATAGGGTGGGTCAAAGAAACCTGCACAATACACCATGTGGCAATCCTTGAGCTATATTCTGCGTGTAAAGCTTACTGCGCTCATCCCTGACATTTCAAAGCTTTTTCCTTCCAGACAGGCTCCCCCCCCTTGCTGAAATGGTAACTGCTGTTTTGTTTTCAGCGTGTGTGTGTGTGCATGTGGACATGTATGTATTACATCATGGAGACCAAATATTTGCCAGCCCATAATTTCCTGTAATTGTAACCTTGTGTGTGACATTCCTTATTAAATTTTGTTTGATTTTGACATGCTAGAGTTTAAGGTCGCCATACCTGGGATTAAGGTTATGCCCACAGGAATGGAGAGTCCCCACAAAGATACAGACACCTAATCTGTGTGTGTGTGTGTGTGTGTCTGTGTGTGTGTGCACACACGTGCATTCAGGTTACTGTTTACTGTTAATTTTTTTAACACCCATGCTTGGCCGCTTTGGTTTGATCCAAAGGAGTACTTCGTCCAGAAAGTTTGAGAATCACTGCTCTAAGATATTTTATAATTGCAAGGGAAAAAACATAAATTAAACAAAAAAAAACAAAAAACATAATTATTTTGGATATCAGTTAAGAAAAGACAGCATTTGCAAGCAGGAAACCCTTTATTGTCTCTTTCCATAGTGCTTTTTGTACAGAATGATGTAAAGCTTTAGACTATTTACAAAATCTCTCTCCACACTGGAAATGGCTCTTTCACTCGGATCGCAGTCATGGGATATAAAACATGGACATGCAATGAAATAATAAGCGTTGGTGTAACTGGACTGTCGCGGTTCCGATGCAGCTGCATACACATGCACTGATGTGTAAGCCTCTATCCTTGCTTTAAAGCTAATAAACGTTACCTTAAGTAACAAGCAAACCCTAGGCTTCTGAAATTCATTTTGAAATTAATATCCAAGGACTCCAGCCACCGAATCAGTTTTAATGCATGATTTACCTGTTGCCAACATTACATTTAGTCTGTTACAATATGCACTCTCCGAAAAAAAAGGGTAAAAATTTCTACCTTGTACCCTCAAGGTTCTGCCAGTTGTACCTTTAGCTGTAGGTAAATCTACCTTTTAAAATGGAATCTTGGGAACATTTCTGTACAAATGATGGTACATTAATGCCGTTTGTACCTCTGGCATGTTCCTCAGAGTCTCATTTTTGCCCTTTTTTCTGATAGTGTAGTGGCAGCGCCTTGGTTTCTGAAGGAAACTAAAATACAACACAAAATCTGCGTGAAGCTCCTCAATCGCACAAATACTGCAAAGATGTCCGTCAGCTTAGAAATATAAGCTCAAATGACACTATTCTAAATTTCATAAAAGGCCACAGAGGTTGTTTTGTGTGTGTGTGTGTGTGCATGAGTGTGTGCAATTTTTGTGCGGCGCTGAACACATTTTGTAAGCAAGAAGGAAGCAGACAGATTCCCAGACATCACACCATGGTCTTGGAAGTAGAAGCAGGTGCTAGGGTGGGTTTGGTGCCATTGCCAGTCTGAAGCTTGTAGCTGGTGAAGCTGGGCGTGTGTATGGTTCTGATGGTCCTGCCTCCCTGACCCAGGGAAGGAGGGGAAACTGGGGAGGAAGAGCAGGGCGGGCGGCCATTTTGGCTCTGCGATGTGAGGGAAGGGCTTGAGAGATGAAGAGAGCCATTGCAGGGGGATGGGATGGAAGAGAGGGATCGGTGGGCTTGTGGGGGAGGGAGGGATGATTTGGAGGAGGAAGGGGAGGGATTTAGGTTAGTAGCCTCGGAGTCGGCAGCAGATGGAGGACTGCTTTTTCCAGAGCTAGGACAAAAGGCAGGGATCTTAGAGGCGGGGAAAGCAGGGGGAAGAGCTTTAGTGTCCCCATCAGCTTTCTTAGCACCTCCGTTAGCCTGTAAAGAGAGAGGCCGGGAGACAGGGGTCGTCACAACATGAGACACTTCCACACAATCAGTAACATCCAAAGAAAGACAGGGAGCCCTGGGCACCTACCCCGGCTGGGTATGTACCGGAGATGCCGCAGTGAAAGGCACATGGAGGCGCTGCAAAGTGTGTGTGTGTGTGTGTGTGTGTATCAGCAAGGGCAGTTTGCGAAATATGTCAGAGGTCCTGGGGGGGGGGTCCCCTGCTGGGAAAGCAGGATAATTTGAAAAAAAAGTTGTCGACCAGGGGAGGTGGTGACAGTAGAAGTTGTTGAAAGGGGGGGTACTGAATCATAAGACGGTAGTTTTAAAGGGGACCCCACAGGTGCATATGATTATGGGGGGGGGTCTTTGAGGTCTTATGAGGGTCCTGTGACACCCCCCCCCCCCCCAAATCCCCCCCAATTCAAAAACTAGTTGAGGGGTTAAACTACACCCTGTAATTTAAGCTAAAGACTGTGTGTCTGTACCTAGGTAGTGCACTACTGAGTGGTTTATAAGCAAGAGCGACAAGTAGTGCTGACGGTCCACTAAATTTCATGCATACAAACTGTGTTAGAAAAACCCCTCAACCCCTCCCACCACCTTTCTCTCAAACAAGTAAATTTTATCATTTTCATCTGGCTGCTGTAGCCCTACCAACTGGTGGTTTGCGCGTTGTCATTAATATAACCACCAGGGGGCGCTGGCTACAGTAAAACTACCTGTCGGAACTGCCTCTGAGGGTCCTGAAGCGCTTGTGGTTTCCCTGCTTTTTCTGCCACAGTGGGCTGCGTGCGATGCTTGCCGTTGTTGGCTGTCTGTGTCCGACTGGAGGAGGAACCGTTCTGTATAAGTCACACAGGAACAAGGGAAGTGGCAGAGATGCATGTTAGAGGTCATGTAACCATGCCACAGTGTTTAAACATCTATGATTTATTTTCGACATATACCAGTAAAGAATACTGCATGCACCAGTACACCAACAACGGAGCATTCGCCACTGCTCATGCACTAAGATCACATGACACCCAGACGTAAAAAAAATGATTCAAGAGAATTCAGACATTTAATCATTTGTCTGCCCAAAATACCAACTTACAACAGACAGGAAAACACGAAATGCAGAAAAAACAACAGCCCACAGTGGAAATCCTGAATCGAACCGATTCATGATCACACAAATGATTAAAGAGGCTTGCCATCATTGCCCAGCACCTGAAATTATACACAAATCATTTGTGGTGCACCAAAAGTGAAAGACCCAAGAGATTAAGCCAGCGGCGAAGTGAGAAGAGCTTAATGGGGACACCTGCTGGCTGTGGGTGGCACTGCGAGGAATGACCGCTGGCCGGGGATGAAGCTGCGGTTTGGGCCGCTTGTGGCGCGGAGCCTTGAGAACCTGGCAGCTCAGAGGGACTCCTCTGTCCCCCTGTTGTCCCCCATCTTTGATTACAGACTCCTTTGACTGAACCGAGTAGGTTTTGTGTTCTTCCACGCCTGGCCCTTCAGCTGCTTTGGGACTCAGTCCACTTCCTGATGTCTCCTGTTGCTGGAGATCAGTCCTTGTGGATGTTTTCTGCTCACTTTCATCTATCCAGTGTTGGAAACTGGACGAGGTCAGCTGAAGTTCCTCTGTCCTCACAGAGTTGGTTATGTTTGTACCGTGGTCTGCTTGGGCTATTTTGCAACCAATTTCAAATCTCTTGGCTTCCTTAAGCTGCTTCACTGTCCCGTCTGGCTCTTCCTCATCTTCGTAAACTACCACCTGAAGCGTTTTCTTGCCCGTCTTTGTACCCGTACGGATGGCTTGGCTCAGAGCAGACAGCTTCTTTTTGGGGAACTTGAGCTTGAACTTCTTCTTGAGGTCCAGCTTGCTGTCATTCACTGGCTCAGCATCCAGCCCTTCAGCTGACACTGAAGGTTCCCCAGATGGGCTGTGACTACGTGCAGTGACTTTGAGTGACCGGTGATAGTTCGGGGGGTGTGCTACCTGATTGGCACCTTGCACTTCATCTATACGGGATTTTACCTGGACGACACATCTTTCCAGTTCTGCCATCTTTGTGTTCTTCTGACCATCCAACATCCTGTCTAGTTCCTCCTCGCACTCAAATATTGTAGAGAGCCGGTTGTAGGCGGCCCGGATGTCCATGGGCTCGTCGAATATGATAATGACCGGCTTCTTCCCGAGCCCACTCTCCTCCTCGGCAGTCATCTCCCTGCTCTCACCCACCTTGATCGTCTGAACGTTTCCTCCTTTTGTGTTCACGATCTTCTCATACTCCCCACACGAGAGAGCCTGGACTTCGGTGTCGGTGATCATGAAGGCAATGTTGTCAGAGGCGGGTGAAGATTCCTCGCTAGCGGGTGCCGGGCTCGTGGAAGCCTCGTCAGCAAGCCTTACCCTAGCTTTGGATGACCGTAATGCTACTGCCTGGTCTCCAGCAGCAGGCGCATCCAGACCATCAGAATCATTTTGGTCCACTGTGAGCTTCTCCCTAACTACCTTGGCACCTGCCCATGGAACACCTTCCTGGACAAGTATGGGCACTAGCTCCTGGTCAGCAACATTTTGAAAAAGCATACTTTCGGCCACCCCTCCTCTTGGAACAAGACTGTCTGGAATTGGGTCCTCCAGGGCTCCACAGTTTTCAGTCAGTGGCTCTGCTGCAGTACCTGACTGCTGTAGCCCTGGGGAGGTTCTGTAAGCATTTGCACTCTGAACCTGAGAGACGGGGGCTGCTCCTTCTCTCCGACTGATTGGCTCATCTGCTCCCGGTGAAGGCGGCTGATTGGATATCTGTCCTGTGACGTAATACAGTACCTGCAGAAGTGGTAAATAGGATAAATATCAAATGGTGAATATGTTTCTGAACACAGAAACAAAATGACAGTGGAGAGCAGACTTTGGAAAGTCAGCATACCCTTGGAGCATGTCGAGCCGGGATGCTTTCGTTGGTTTCCAGTTCCTTCTCTTTGCACTGGAGCCCCACATTCTGCTACGACAGGATATGAGTTCTGAATAAAATTCCTTCTTGGGGGAGATTTTGCTCTCACTAGGAGTGGCTCACCCGCCCTCACCGGATCAGCAGAATAAATCACCATTCAGTCATACGAAAAAGTTTTTAAAAACCAATTGCTGGCAATTGGGAAATCAGATATTTGAATATTTTATGTTAATCTCTTCCATTCGGTCCTATATTTTACTGGATATTAACATGCATATAAAATGGTCCGATAATTTTTTGTTTACACCATGAATGACCAAACGTTAAATATATATATGTATGTATATGTATGTATATATATATGTACATATATGTATATGTGTATATATATATATATATATAAATAAAAGTAGTGTGGTACTGCATTCAAGCACTCTCTAAGGCATTCATGTTTAACACGATTCAAAAGCATTCATGATTTCAGGGGATGTTCACTTTCTCTATGAAGAAGATATAGCCTTGGGAATATTATAAAAGATTAATGGGGGTTGAACTCCCTCTTTGTAGTTAAACTGAAGGCGTGGGGGGTGTTTCCCAAAGGCAGCATGGAGCTACAATGAATTTAACTTTACTGAATTCCAATAAACAAAAGGTCATTGTTTGCTTTTGGAACACGTGAGAGAGAAAATACTCAGAAACCACAGTGGGAGGGAAAAGAGTAACATTACTCGTTTAGATGAAAAAGCAGAGGAAAGACTCACATATTTTAAAAAGCTACAGCATGTGTTGACTGACCTGACGAATAGTACAATGTGCTCCGTTTTTAAGGAAGACCACCAGCTTGTGTCCTAAGGTCTGAGCAGTCCACAGAGGCGGCAGTGCACAGTGACTGAACTGTAAGGTGGAAGTTATCACCAAGCTCAGAATTCATGCAAGGAGTTATGAGAGGACAAGGATTAGAAAAGACCGAAAAGAACTATGCAACCTGGAAGTAAGATCTGAGCACGATGTGGAGGAACTGACGTGGAGAGGAGAATGGGACATCGCTGACACAGTTTAGGAGAGCGAAAAGCCACCTGACCCAAAGCGACCTGGATAGACGGAACCACTTCTAGACAAACTGCAACACTGTTATCTGATGTTTTCCAGCAAACTTTTCAGCAACTCATATAAATACTTGGACTGAAGACAGATTCTAACATCACCTGCATAATAAGGAGGAAAACCTTGACTGTGATGTCATTCATTCACTGTTCTGTTTAGTTTGTTAGTCCTTGATTGTTTTTAATACTCTGGGTATTAAAAGCAGATCAGGCTTAGAATCTGCAAAGCATAGTGCAGAGTTATTTAAATCTCCTACAAAACTCAGGTTGATTGAAAGAATAAAGAACCACTGAGCAAAGAAAGCCAGTTCTGATCTTTAATTTGTTCAGCCACAAGCAATATGGGTCAGTTTCATTTGTAGGCAAGATACCAAAAGACCTTAGATTCGCATGAACGTGACCTGTAAAATTTTTTGATTGCCCATTCGTGTTTTGGTTCCCACACATAGTTCCAGAACATAAGAAGTTTAAAAAGGCATGTGTTAGACATAGAACATTCCACAGCCTGTTAGCTTTATCAAGTTAGCGTTGGTGTGAGTGGCAGGCCAGGTTTGAGGGTGCATTGACTGGGCAGTGTGGCCAGGGTCATTGGGGGGGTTTGGTGGGGATGGGAGGGGTTTGTGGGGGGTGGGCGGGGTTGGGTGGGGGGGGGCGGGGCTTGGGCGGGACAGGGCCGGTGTTAAGTCTAGCGGGATGGGCCGTCGAGGGCCACCTACGATGCCCCTGGTTGCCTGAGTTC
>JAODKC010000082.1:12425123-12442851 GCA_026777985.1 Mormyrops attenuatus
TCAGCCAGCGCTGACCAGCTTCACTTTCCTCCCCTACTGGATGGATCATCTCCCCCCCACGTTGGTTCTGAGGTGGCCCACTGTCCCGGCCCATTTTGCAGGTCCTGACTGCCAGATCCCATGGGGACCGAGGGTCACGGGGACATTACCAGTATTATGTGCACGATGAGCTAAATCACGTGCACCTGCTGGTATGGAAACACATGACAATAAGACCCCTGGGAGTCAATCTGAACCTTGTGTAAATGCGATCTGGAAGAAGCTGACTGGAGCAAAGCAGTCGACATGAATGAGGGCAAAAGTGAGGCCAAAAGAGCCGGGAATTGGCAAATGGCCTTATTTTCGTGGAGGTTAGGTACCTGCTTCTGGAAACTATGTGTGCATATTTCCGTGTGTGTGAAGACAGCAGGACCTAACGCCCTGCTGGGCCATTACGGGTCGGATTGCAGTGTTCCTCACACGACACAGCCGGGATCCTACTATGGGGAAAAATATGATGAGCTGTCATCATAAAGAGGATATTCAGCGGAATCTCCACTAGCGGGAAGACTTTCCTAGAATGGAAAAGTACAAAGGAGGAGGAGGAGGCGAAAGTTCCAGTTTTTCTGCTCCCAGCAGTGGCTCCCAACCCCCCTTCCGGTTACAGGCCCCCCCATCTCAGATCACGCTTTCAGCAGCACTGGGGTTAATCAGACTGAACCACTTGTGTCGTTTGTAGGAGGCTTACGTAAGAGTCGTAAATGTAGCCTCACGCTATCAAGCAGTCGGCTGCGACTATTGACTGTTAGCTGGGTGGCAAAGACCACCTGCTGAAAGCAGACCCCTGACTGAGAATCGCACTCCTGTCATTCTGTCCACACCTCTGGCTCAAACTCCTTGATGAGAATAATTATCGGTACCTAGTCATGCACAAACCCCCCCGGACACCAAAAAAGGTCCCAGGCCTCATCGTCGCGGTAGGTGGACAGGACAATGAGCTCTGTGTGCAGCCGTTTCGTGGTCCCGGGCACATCGGAGACCTCATCCCAGCGGTCCTAGGCCAGGGCTGTCTGCAACGCCCCCCCCCTCAGAGCTACCACAGCATAGTGCCTCTCGAAATACTGCCCCCGAAAGATTGCCTTTCACCCATCCCACAACGCTGCCTCCCTCTGACACAGTCATGTCAGCTTGTGTTGGGTCATTCGAAGCGACCCCTTTTAAAGATGGTCACGAAGATGGAGAAGAGGCACAGAAAGTCAGAAGCAGGGCTTCCGATCCACCAGGAATTTAGGTTCAACGTGACTGTAAACATAGGGAATATGAGCCACAGATATGCGTTGGGGCAGCTTCAGGACGTTAGATCCAGAGAAACACCTGACTGAACCTAGACAACAGGCCGCTAGCCGACATTAGCTATGCTAACATCCTGGACGATATGAGGCCAAGCACTGGGGAACCTTGCATGTAGTGAAAGTACATCCAGTGTTATTGGGGCTTCTTAAACAGCGTCTCCCTTCGTGTGAGCACAAAGCCTTAAATCTCCATTTCTGTTTTCGGCATCTGCACCCCCCCCCCCCCCGACGTGTCATGGCCTGCCCTCTGCTCCTGAAAGCTGGAATCGATCTCCCAGCCAACTGACAAACCCTGGTAAGCGATGGACACAAATGGGGCAGAAAGGAAACTTCAATCCCTCGCTTCCTCCCCAGCACGTACTTAAGTGGGGGGAGAGAATGTAAGTGACAGGAAAATCATCTCGCCCAGTCAAAACAAACACCTGACTAGCCCCAATCAGGGCTGTAAGAAACATGGAGAAAAACAAAACACTCAGTGTGTATTCCTGAACAAGTCTGGGGGTGGACGGGGGAGGTAGTGATTGACATTCGGAAAAAGAGAAAATGAGAAACGTACATCAAACATACATCAAATGTACACCAAACATACATCAAATTCTTGGAAAAAAGAAATTGTTTTTTTGACTGCGTTCAACAGACCAATATCCAAGAAACCAAAGGTAAATGTGGGCTATTCCATCTCTGAAACACCCAGAAATGATCATTATATTATAACCCCCCATTAAAGGCAACACGTGGATGGTTCCTTGTAAGGACTGATTAGCTTACTTTGAATCCGCCACATTCAAACCTGTCCTTGTTTGTTCTTGATCCTCCTTGTTTCTCAGCAATGTTATTGCTTCTCTTGTGCTGCTCTACCTCCTGATAATAAAATTGCTTGTTTTTCAGCGAGATCCCTTACGCCCTTAATACCCTATGCACGTCAGCACACATTTCTAGACACTGAACACTAGAGCAAAATGAAACTGTGAAGAAATGGCTGTAATTAACACAAAGGCAGTACTGACCGGTGTGATAATAATAAGATTGTTTATATGTTTTTTTTTTTGTAATTCCAATAAAACAAATTGACCCCTGGCTACACACCTCCAGGACCACGAGTCCAGCGGTGGACATTTCAGGTGCAGAAAGAAAAAAATCCAGACCAAGATTTTATTTCAACCAGTCAGTTGAGTATTATGTGACTGTGAGTCTTTGTACTCAGCTGGTTGGTTGAAACAAAATCTTGGTCTGGATTTGTACTTTTTGGACCTGAAATCTCTACCTCTGCTTGAATCTCACCCCTGGCCCCTTGTGGATGTTCTCACCTTCCTTCTGGCTAATTCCCACCAAACTGAGTGTGAGTGTGCCCTGTGACGGACCAGTGTCCCGTCCAGTATGTACCCTGCCCCGTGCTTCCGGGTTCAGACTCCACATTCGTCGTGACCCCGCTTAAGATAACTAGTTACGGAAAACGTAGAACATTTAAATGTCCAAACAGCATTTGTTGGCAGGGACAGAAAGATCCTTATGTTTGCCAATGAACTCATTTCTTACATTCTCATCAAACTTTTCTGCACCCATTTCAACTGTAAAGGTCATCAGACAGATCTGATGTATTTGATAAATGCTAGAGAACATCATCCAGCACCCTGTTTAACACGGCCCTCAGTCTATGACTAACACCAATCCACACGATTAGCCCAGAGTGCAACTAGTTAGGACTGGAAATTAAAACTGATCCTCTAAATGTTTTCCAGGCTTCTTAAATTTGGTGGATTTGGGTGGGGGTGTTATCTGTATACTCGTTCGGAGAAAAGTGCTCCTGTGGTAAAGCAAAAAAAAAAAAACATCTTGTGCCAAGAATAGGCTAGCCTTACTAGCATAAAAAACAACAAAGGCTTTGTGTCTATGCTTTGCGCCATCTACATGCAATAAGCATGCCTTAAGCGCGTTAAAGCCCTCGGCGCAAATAGGAATGCGGACAGACACAGGTAACTACACCTTGAAAAAGCGCCGCCTCATTTTCCATGTTTTAGTGCCATCTAGCGGCCAAAAAATACAAACAAACCCCGCCGTGCAATCACCGGGGCTACACGACTACAGTACTATACCACCAAACACTTGTTCATATTGGGTCGGGTCAAGGGTGTATAGGTTTGGTTTCAACATTGATAGGGATCAAGTCAGCCCTTAATCCCCCCCGTAAACACACACGGTACTCCAACAATATCGGTAGGTAGGCTACATGTCCCTACGATCCATATCCAAATCTTGGTTTGGGTTGGGTCCATCGGAATCGCTGCACTTTCCTATCCATTTAAAATAGTGTATTAACAATAATCAGAATATTACTGAAAACAGCCTGAATTACGTGTTAAAGAAACTCTTCTTGCAAAAGTTTCTCAAAAGTACTCTTCTGCCTCCCGGCCAAATGACTAAAAAAATCAGGGTAAATATGTTGTTTCCAGTGGAGTAATGCACCCCCCCACTCACACACACCCACCCCCAAAACATGTCCCGATTTGAAAAACTCCAATTTAGTGAGCACATCCAATAGCTGCGCATCTGGGAGCCTGCTACGGACATCCAGGGGGGAGAAGACATTTAACCAAACATTAAGGACAATATAAATGTCATCTTAAGACACATGCTACCAATCATAACTCTCTTAGCGTTTTCATCTGCTTCTTGACGTGTAGAGAAGCAGGAATGCGTGGCTGACCGCAATTTCTCGGTGCTAGAAAAGCGTTAAAACAGATCGACTGCATTCTCTTAACCAGAATACAACACAGTCCCACATATTAGCTATGATATAACGAATGCATTTATGAACACGTAAAAAAAACCCTGAAACTCGACCACAACTCAAACACACACAGACATGAAAGCGCAGTGTCATTCCTGTGTGGAAAATATCCGGCAAACGTGAAAATTCTGGTGCTTGGATAACTAAGGTTCCCGCGTAGCAGACAGGACCGCTACAGTTTATAATGTTTCCTGAAGAAGAGACTCTTTCTGAAAATAAACTCTCCGCAGCACCATTGGAGTAACGGACATCCCATTCACAGGACTGGCCAAAGTGAGAACGAAACGGCAGACAGACGCTAACTCTGGTGAAAGTGCAGGCTCTGCAAAGTCAACGCGTCGCCTGTACAAATGTAGGCGCAGGATTCATCTATTAGTCCGACTTCAACTGCATGGACCTCATTACGGAGAGCTAGTTTCATTACTGTTTATCTTTTAAACTGCCAGTGTTTTTTTCCCCAAGCTGGCTTTTGTTTAGTCTATCAGGAGTAAGCAAAGTGGTCAACATGCGGGTCCCGCTTTCATCCAAGCTCCTGTGCTCCACTGATTCATGTAGAGGCCATACGTGCATGTTTATGTAGCTCAACCAGCGGCCTGGTAGCACAGTAAGGAAAAACGATCAGAAGGACTGCGAGGCTTCAAGGAGGAGCTTCAAACCGATCCAAGGTCCAGCAATTTGGTTATTTAAGAGCAGAAGGGGTATGGTGCCCTGAACTACAGGCAGCTTGAAACTACTGGACACTTTGAAAAAGTGGAACGAAATATTATAGTTTTTGCAGTTAACGGGACTTAAACCACATTTGATACCAAATGCTAGTACACTCACGGAACTCCTCTTGCGATTTCGCTTAAGTGTTAGCGGAGTTATAATGCTGGCAGAATGACAGATTGGTATTGTGGTCTGTGGTGACGGATGTAGTTAAGGTTATTGATGTAAACACAGGCCAGTTGGTGAGGAGAAGATCTATTTGTCATGTCAGCGAAGTCTTTAGGAAATAAGACGTGTAACGCTGCAGAGGTGTTCCTGGTCATGGTTTTTGCCTTATCATACATTAAAGGTTTAAAAGAAATATTGGCGCGTCCCTGCAGTTACCCTTCAGAGTTTTCTCTGCACAGTTATTATATCGGGGGTACTTCAGCACTTTATTACCCTACCATTCGAGCCCTTTGTTTACTTAAGGCCATCTCTCCAGTACGGTCCTCTGTTTAAACTACTAAGGACCTAAATTAACAATCCCTGCAGTGTATTTTGGCAACGTAAACATTTGCCAGTACATAACTTATAAATAGAAAAAAAAACGTTTCAAAATTAAACAGAAATTGACGGCGTGCTTAAAAAGCAGATTCATATATAACGAGATCACAGTAAATTGTTTATCTTTGTGAGTTTGACGTGTGACATTGTGACAGCGGGTATAATGGAAAAGTTACTTTGTACACCAGAATCACAACCGATTTTTTTCTCATTAAACTGTACAGAATGTTATTTCCATTGTATATAATATATTCAAATAGGGCCTAATATGCTTCCCGGGCAGCGGATCAGTATCTTGCTTTGCGATGACCCACACGCAAAGGGAGCGTAAAGGAATTTATCAGGCACGTGTGATTTTGCACGCTGATAAAACAGAAAGTCACTGTGTAAGTGAAATCAGATCGTATCCCTGCATCACAATAAGAATACATTGTAAGGTATACACGTCCTAGCTCTTCTCTGTGGAAAAACGGGAATCAGCTTAATTATGATGATTTGTGAGGATCGTTAAATAAAATTACTGCGTAAAAGAGGCCATTGGCTCGTTTATGGTCTCCCTGAAATGTATCACAGCAGGTTTAAGTTCCTTTAACGTTTTTTCATGCATAGGCCACTGAGACAGAAAAGTGCAGTTAAATTGGTTTCACCATAAAAAATGTTTGACTGAAAACTTTCCTGAGACGCGTTTCGAAGTCCTAGCGCTACCAGATGCGAATATAGGTCTCGGGGCCAGCCAAAATCGGCAGTATAACCAGAACCGAGTATTTACATGGCATTTAAAATATACAGCATATGCAGAACTGCACAGTTTGTGGAGCAGGACATAAACTTAAAAGTTGCATTATTTAATCTTCAGCTTTTTCCCAACAATAAAGCATTTGGAAAAGGTCATTAAACGTCCACGCGGTTTCTGACAATTTCCATAAATGGAGAACTCTCGAAGGAAACTTTCCAGAGACACAACCCACTAATATGGTGCTACTTACATATTAGCGTGCCAACCCATTAAAATCTCAGATTCCCAGACAGCGGTCCACCGTTAATATTCAACGAGGCTAAGTCATACCAAAGGGTGGGTTCGTGGATGGAATGTGATGCAAGGAATTAAGGACAGTAAAGAACTGCACATTCACAATCCATCCATTTTCTATACCTATCGAAAAAAGATAACAAAATAAGAAATAAATTGAAAAACTCGCCGCCAAATGTTCAACACCAAATGTTCTAGGTGTTGAGCTACCAGGATATATGACTTAGATAAGGCATCCATTTGTCCGAAATCACGTCACTAAAAGTCACTACTTTAAAATTGAAATCTGAGTTTTCTTGAAAAACATCTCAAAAAGATGCAAACGTATATAATTTTTGAAAACGCATTCCCGCAAACTACTACCTTTACCATTACTTAATAGTATTATTTAATACATCGTTTAAAAATATAATTATCTTTTTGTACAAGATTCTTCATATCTTAATCCTACATAAACCTTGTTCTTGTGGGCCATAATGTTATAAACCGCGCTAGTTAGACAACTTGATGAGATAGACACAAAATCCACCGAACTTTTAAAGTATAAGTCCATATGGATGTGTTCGTGTAAAACACAAATGCTCGTTTGTAGGCAGTCAGGATGTTTATCTTCACGCTCAGTAAGAAACTGAAGCAGAGCCTCGTAAGCGTCTACGCTAACCCACCTGCTGAGCTCATGTTCCTTTCAAACGTCTTAAGTCATTTTAAAACCTGCGTCCCTAAAATCATATTAAAACGGCGCACGGCTTTGCGCATTTAATCTAGCCCTTATAAAAGCATTGCGAAAGACTGCTGGTAAACACATGCTAGTCTACTTAGATAACAGAACCATGAATTCAGGAGATCGATCATTCACTACTGCTGCAGCTTATCGCGTTACTCAGTTAAAGAATCCTTCTACCTTTTCGAAACTTGTTTCAATCTGTCCCCACAAATCCTAGCAGGAAAGATAAAAAACAATACTCTATATACGTGCAACCATTTGTAATATTAAGGGGAAACAGTTAAAAATGATATCATAGCGAGTGATGAAAGTTCACGTTTTAATTGGTATTATAAATGACAGCTGGCGCACTGTTAAAGTCAGACTTCCTGCATGCTCGATTTGTTTACCTTAAATCAAGGTGCTTTAAGCGCTTATCATCCTATACCGCAGAATCATTCACGCGTCAAGCTTAAACTGGAAAATCTGACCCCAGGTCGGCAGCAGAGGAATGCCCTGCACGGTTATTTATTTAAACGGGGGATTCAGTGGGTCTTTGCGGAGATACTCACGCGGCCAGGTTCAGTCTGCTCGGTGTGTGCGCGCGCGCTTGCCTCTGACTGCTAGCTCTGCAGAAGCCTTTGCAGAATCCTATTCAGTTTGGGGGGGACGTTTGCAGAGTGGCTACATTTCCAAGGCTGCCTGTTTACACAAGGCTAGTAACCCCCCCCCCCCCTCCCCACAACCACCATTCTGGATCAGCCTGCTTTCAACCCTAATAACTACTAAGTGCACTTCTGAAAGAGTGCTGCTCATCCTCTGTGGAGCCAATGTTGCCGTCTTTGGCAGTGGGCAACTCACTCAAGGGCAGAAGATAAGAAAAGAACCAAACAAATCCTTGTTGGCTGTAAGAAAACATATGGAGGCTGCCCCTCTGCTCCCCGCCCCCAGCAGACTCCTGCTGAGACAGCCCAGAGGCTGGTGGACGTGCCAGTGTTGACATGTGACACAGCTCGCACTGATCGGCAGTGTGAGAGGGGCTGAGGTGGACTCCGTTCCTCACCCTCAAAGCATGGGGAGAAGGGCTCATGATTCCCTCACCCTCAACGCATGAGGAGAAAGGCTCATGATTCCCTCACCCTCAACGCATGAGGAGAAAGGCTCATGATTCCCTCACCTGCTGTCTTCAGAACTTCAGAAGGAGGGATTCTGCTGGTGTCCCCAAACTCCCTGTTGGTGACCTCTCACTCTGTGTTTGGGGTCCCCTTGAATACTGAGGTCAGGAATTGCGATTTAGCTATTTCCCAGTGAAAATTGTAACCCTACTGGTACCTACTCGAGTTCTGGGTTGGGAAAATGCAGTTATTCTGGTACCCAGTGAAAAATCAAAATATGCCAGTGCAGAGTGACCAATGCTGTTATGGTGATTAAAGATGGCAATGCAGCTCTGTGGGTTAGCAGTCTGTGATCAGCAGGTTGATAGTTCAAATCCTCGGCTGGGTGACGTCACCGTTGAGCCCTTGTGCAAGGCCTTTAATCCCAACTGCTCCCTTAATTGCTTTGGATAAAAGCATCTGCTTCATAAATAAAGTTAATATATGAGTGTATAGATTGTGTTTGTTACAGGCTGTACTGCAGATCCACAATGGATAATAACACAATGGATAATAACACAATGGATAATAACAAGCGTCTGCACTAGGGAGAGCGAAGCCTGAACTGTCGTTATCCATACTGTTCAGATGCTGACTGTGTAAAATTCACCTGGATAAGACTGGCAGCTTCAGTAAATCCAGCTTCCTCACTACACTGTGCTGGCATTGAGCATCGAGCCAGGCCCTAAACGGGAATTTATATTCCCAAAACACCTCATAAGTCCTGGGAGTCAAAGTCCACTATGACCTCAGATTAGTAGTCCTACATTAGAACATAAGCCACCATTAATTACATCTTTTTCCTTTTCTAAGTCATGTTTTCATACATTTAGCCCTGGTTTTAGGCTAAGTATCACCTTTTCTATAATCCAAAATAACACATAAATATACCAGTCGCACCCCAGCATGATTCCTTTAAGACGTTTGCTGCAGAATTTACCTGAATACCATAAAGTAATAATGCAGCCCATTCTTTGGCAGCAATTTGCACAGATGAAATTTCTGACCCTCTGCATTCCCTATGCTGTCTTTAAAGCTGACTTGCGTTTCCATGACGATAAACACCCGAGGTTACCGGCCCAAAGGCTGACAAGCCGAACGCTGATTACTGAATGCCATTTATCAGGGTCTAGTAAACTCTGTACGACACTGGGCTTTTAATTCACCTGAATTACTCTCCAGGCAGCCCATTTGATCACCAGACTTTTCTGGAAAAATAAAACTGCTGTAGGTCAATATGTTTCTGGGACACAGTGGAACACTTTTTCTCCGGATCATTGATAGCGGAAAAGCCGGCACGCTGGTAAATTCCTCTGGAAATTTGACTCTAATCCCACACCAGAAGCGAGCACCTTTCCCCCAGGGAAGGGCACATCACCTACAGCATGCATAGCCCCAGGGAGAATTTCTGTCGACTACCTGACTTCTCACACTGAGAATCGGCTCCCTCGACAATCCTCGCCAGCCACCTCGTAGTTTACAGACTCCTTGACGTACAAATAGCTGAGCCAGCCGGGCTGTGAAGGCCACAGATGCTGAAGGAATTCTGGGTGGGTTTTTTTTTTTTATTATTTCTAGTTAACCCTTCTTCTTCACTTTCGACAAATGCGTTTATGCTTTGTATGAATTTCTCATTCATACCCTACACTCTTTCATTACAAGTAGCACCTCATCACTCTACCATCATCCCAATACTCAGAGATTTCTGCCGGAACTCTTTTGAATTGATTAATAAGTATCTGGCGACACAGTGGCAGGCCTATCAGGAAGCCCAAACCGCAGGGCAGCCCTCTCATTGGAGGAGTCATTGTAGCCCGAGCAGCCCAGGGCCCAGTCACATGTCTGCTCAACTTGGGCCTTCACAGAAACCACTGAGCTTGAGGAAATGCCACAGAACCATACTCAGCGATTTCACTCGGCAAACAGTGAAGCAGAACAGGCCCAGACTGGGGTAGGGATCATGAACCTCTCTTCAAGACTTCATCTTGCAGCAGGGATGGGGGGGGGGCGGCGCCATGCTGAATCGTCCTGTGGTGGTTGGCAGAGAGATTCACTGAACAAAAAGCAGTAGAAATGAAGTCACTCTGCTTTTCAGAAACCAAAGTCCTTCTCACAAAGAAAACAACAGCTGTTCCATCCCTTTGCTTGTTTGGCAAACATTCCGCCCATCCACAGCCTTTCTGAGGAAAAGTCTCCCTTCTGTTTGGTCTTTGCTGCCACAAACCATCACAGCTGATGTGAAGAGCTCTGCGCCCAGCGGTTCGGCTGAGCTCAAAGGTGTTCAATAAAGGGAACTTTGTCTTTGAGGAGATGCTGAATGCGAGTGAACTTCAGTGGATCCGCTGTGCAAACATTTCACCTTTTTGAAGGCGCATGACGACTCCTTCAGCTGCCCGAGATAAAGGTGTCCAACAGAAGTTCTGTCTGTGGTTGGGCCCGGGTCTACCTTCACCCTGTGATGTGGTCACGCCGTATCGTCCCTGGTTCAGGCCGGAAGCGCTCACAGATATCAAAGAGCTATAATGAGGTAGGCAAAAAAACAAAACTGTTCCTGTGAAATAACTGACCGCCTCAGTTCAGAAACATGCCAAAAACCACAGAGGTAGCAAATGAAATAGCTCACAATAAATCGTCCATGACACCAGAACCACCATCAGTTCTGATTCAGGGGAAAGGGCAAGAATGTAAACAGAACACAGTCGGGAAAATGGCTTTCCTGTCCTGGAAAGCAGAAAAGACATTCATGAGAAGTGATCGCTCCTGATTGATGTAAGATCTATCTCAGGTGTTTATGCCTGACTGGGAAGGACGGGTAGCCTAGCAGTGCTGTGCATTTGCTAGTGTATGAAGAAATCAAAGCACACCTTGCCTTGGAGGCATCGGAAGAGAAGTGGGGGGCGGGGGTATTGCGGGGGAGTTAAAAAAAAAAAAACACTGCAAGAAGGAGCTATACATTGGAAATAAAGCTGCCAGACGCCACTGATACTAGATAATCCTGGGGGGGTGTTTATCTCAGATGAACCCTGAGATTAAAAACATAAGGCCACTTAATCAGAAGTTTCATTTACTCCCAGTTTCAGTTCGCTCTCCAGGAAACACAATCCCAACTCGCTCACATTTTCCAGGTGGAATCGGTGTCACGGATTAAAAGGGGGAAAAGAGGGAGAGAGAGAGAGCAGAGATTAACGAGTAACGAGTGTTTAAACACCTCGTGTGTCCTGTGGCCAATGAAAAACGGCAGGAAGCCTGCAAACAGAGCAGATAAATGGTGTCATTGTGTGGGGCGATAGCGTTATCTAATCCTGGAATGCCATGATAGGGCTGAGTGAACACCAAAGCAGGGGCGGAAGCCAGGGCCCCAGGGCAGCCGAGGCAGTCACACTCAGGTGCGCTGCGTCCTGCGCAGACATCTGACATAACACTCCAGAGACAATATCCAGATGCTTATCACGGACGGCATTGGAGGGAAACCAGGGGAGATAAATCAAACACAGATGCATCGCCCGGATTAACCCTTTCAGGGCCCCTTCGCCCCTCATTCTCCATCACCCACCCGTTGCCCACTCTGCAGGAATTAGGTAACAGGCTGCTTGTACCATTTGTCGTATTCCCTAGTGGGTTAAGGTTAACCCTAACAATAACACGTTTTACCATTGAGCTGACAATTGAACAAAAAGTACTAGGGGGTATTACCTGGCTTTGTAAAGGCTGTGAAAGGTACAAAAATCTGCAGCTGTAAGTAAAATAAACTAACCCGATCATCTAATTATCTCGCAGTAGGTTAACAAATAGTGTGTTGTGCTAACATTGCAAAGCCTGTGAGTTTGAATCCCAGGGAACCCAAATGAATTGTAATCCCTCTACTATAAGTTGCTGCTGACGGGATGGGTGATGCTAATATCTGCCATTAGTGATGGATGGTCTGTCAAAAATGCAGACAGAGAATACATATACTGCAACAGTCTTAATAAGATGGTCTTATTATAAAGCCTGTTCAATTTCGCGCTCACCATTAAACCCGGAGTTACGTGGTCCTTGGGACCGCATCTGTCACCCTGGGGTGCCAGTCCATCACAGGGCACAGCCACTATGAGCGAGTCAGAGACACCAGTCCACCCAAACCATTGCAGGAAATGCCTTCAACTGCGAGAAGATGTCTCATTTAAAGACATTTAAAAATCCAGACACACTGCTGGAGAATCAAACCCACGACCCAGGAGGGTGTGAAGCCACCTTTTCTACTCACTGAGACATAATACCCAGATACTTTTTGAAGTTACTTCTGTAAACGTTTCTCAGCTTACTGGAGATAAAGTCTTGCAGCTGCAGGTTCCACGAATGTTGACGTTGATGTTCTTGGCCACTCTGAAACAAGGTGTTCCTCCCAAGTTAATTCAATAAAATATCCACTAGTTTCCTTCTTCAAATGACATTCTGCCAGCTCAAACTGCTCCCCTAAGCACTGGGTGATTGGCAGGTATATCACGGCTGTCCTATGTCCGGCCGTCTGTTCAGACACGTATGACTGCTCTCCTCCACCATGTCGCTGCACGACGCCATTGGACCGGAAGGGAATAAGGGTGTCAATTGATGTTTACGTCCATCTGTTTAAGCAAACTGGACCACAGAGATGAGGTAATCACAAACAGCCAGGGAAAAGTGCATTACGCTGATGGTGGATTTAAATTAAAAAATGCATAACAATCGATTTGCAGGCTCACATAATCCCCGTCCTGTGGCCCCAGGTGATCACACCGGAATGTGATGATGCCGGTGATGTGGGGAGTCAGCAAAGCCCAGCGCTGAAAGATTGGCCACCGCTGCCCTAATCCTCATCCCCCAGAAGGGGGGAGCGCACAGGGGAACAATGGCTCACAAGCTGACGCAGGCTTTGACCAGGAACGCCACAAATAGCCAGGGCACGAAGCAGGAAATGAGTCTGCGCTCGACTGGTTGTTTAGCCAGCGAAAAGCAAAGCCCGTTTATTGACTCAGTGAGAACGGCAAGTTTTAACACACTTCTTCAGTTAATCCACAAGATGGCTGTGGTATTAAAGATGCATTATCTCCAGCTACTACCGCTAATATGTCTCTTTTGTCTGTATATGCAAGTGTTTATCTGCAGTGATGACATTTCTGGTTATTACATATTATTACTGTTGTCCCTATTGTCTTGTATTTATCACCATTGCAGTCTAAAGAAAACACA
Organism: Mormyrops attenuatus; assembly: GCA_026777985.1. Classification (NCBI taxonomy): domain Eukaryota; kingdom Metazoa; phylum Chordata; class Actinopteri; order Osteoglossiformes; family Mormyridae; genus Mormyrops; species Mormyrops attenuatus. Next base: position 12,438,592 of record JAODKC010000082.1, read on the forward strand.
CAAGAATGTTATTTTACTAAACAGGCATGGCAAAACTTGAGAGAGCTGAGCTATTCCTTAATTAAACTGGTAAATTTGTAGCGATGGCTGAAGATGGCGCATGGGACACACGCAGACATCCGTCTCCAGGGTCAAGGGATTCGACTCAAGCCTGCAAGCCCCGGGAGCTTTCAGGTGCCCTTACCTGTAGGGGGCGCCATCTCACGCTTGCTGAGTGGTTCGTCCACCATGGGTCGCTCTCCTAGGCTCAGTGCCCTCGGACGCTTGTTGAAGCCTCTCCCTGCGGCCGAGGGAAGCTTGGACGCCGATCCCCCCGACGACGGTCTCAGCAGACGGGTCGGTGGGAAAGCGCGGCGTGCCGAGGACTGCATGTTGATGTCTGAAGCTCCCTGGACCTTGAAGGTTCTTGGGTCTTTGGGCCGCAGGAGGATGAGGGGATGGGAATGGGGGTTATTGTTAACCCTGTTTCACCAGCACTCATCTCATGGTCCCTACAACCCAGGTGCTGCTGTGGTTTCACACCTGTAGAATGAAAGCCCTGATGGTCTCAAAAGCACCAGCTGACCTTAACACTGACTCTACTCTTTCTTCTCAGTTCAGTCAGCCTTCTCCTCGACTCTCCCTCTCTCTCCCGTTCTGCCACTCTTTTTTTGTAGCCTCTCCCTCCTGGTTCACTATTTTCTCCCCCACCCCAGCTTTTAAAATCTCCCCCTCTTGCTGATTGGCTGGCTTTTCAGCGCCGAAGAGCGGTGCCGGTTGATGGAGCGAATGACGCGCCGAGGCATGAGCTACAGTCTCCCAGAAGAGCCCGCCTTCTCAGGTACAGCCGCCGACGGCCAGCCGCCGAGGGAGGCGAGCGCTGCCTTTCTGACTAACCCCGACTTGTCTCAACAGGCTGTCTTCCTTGTCTCAGTGCTTTACACGCCCTACGGCAAATTCTCGCGTTTTACACTCTTAAAAAATTCATACATCATTCTGATACAAGACAAACGCACTTTGCAGATTGTAGGTCTGCATGTGAAATGACAAGTATTTACATAAATTGCAAGCAATTAACATTCCTTTGGATAAAAGCGACTCACAGTAAAATAGCAACAAACTACAATTAGCTGTATGCAAAAACCGATGCTGAAAAGACAGACTGTTACCCGGAAGAATAATAACGATTCCTAGTGATATAAATACGTTTTAATTCAACATCTCACAAAATATAGCTACACGTGACACATTCTTGCGCATCCAGAAATTTATGCGAATGTGTTAAAAGCTGCATGGTATAAATTTCGCGACTTCCATATAATTGCCTGCAGAATTCATCATACGTCTGGAAAACTTCCGAATATCACACAGCACGTACCTTCATAATAAAGACACTGTACGGTGCTCTCGTGCGGTGACAGAAATCACCTCCAGATCCGCTGGATTTTCTATTCAACGCGTAATTATACAGGTTCGACGTGGCATCGAGTTTTCGAGGATATTTTCAACAGTAACATTTAGTGTTTTAAATTCTCTTTTTTTTTAATTATTAAGACCAGTATGTAAACGTAAAAAGAAAAAAAGCAATACGAACATACGAAAACACTTAAAGCAGAATTTTGAGTCCGATTAAATTTGTAAGGATGACAAAGACGTTTTTAAGACTGGTTCTTTTTCACGCTTAAATTAATTTAATGCATTACACAGGCTAAATAAACAAACGATTATCAATAGTAATAAAGTAAGTTTAAGTAACACACTACATTTGGCTCTTGAGTGGTTTACTTTTGAAGAACAAAGTGTTCCTGTCATTGGCACGTAACCTCTGAGGGTTAACCGCGTTCGGACTAACGCAATCCGCTTATAATTCGCTTCAGAAGGGGATAAGAGTTCAACTACAGATGACAAATAACAAGCAGATCGTGAGCCAAAGTCATCCCACCTGAGCATGCTTTTTAACTAAATGATTAACTTTTCCGAACCCCCTCACTCTGAAATGAAGTAGGTGACATATATTTTTTAAGTCTGGCCGACGCTGTGGTATTCAGTAATTATAGGGGCCTCGTCGGAACCTGCGAACTGCAACACTGAGCAGTGGAGTCAGATGTGATCAGCCCATCATAGTGGCACTGGCTGGGACATTTACGGGTTTTAGCGTCAAGGCAGATGTACCCTCGGTAAACACACTCTGTTGACTCTGAGACAGCAAATGACAGGGTGCTTCAAAATGTACACTAACAAACATGAGTGTTTTCGTAGCAAACAGGCTTTTGCCAGGTGATCTGCCAAGCAAACTATGACAGACACTAGGGTTTTCGTTCCATTTTATATAGAATTAGCACATTACACCAAAATATTTAATTTCACATAAGCTAGTTAACCAAATTGTTTCATACCGGCCACAGAAGAAACACTGGTAGAACATTCATTGCACCTCCAAAATGCATTCATAATGCATTCATAGAACATTTATAGTCAGCATGCAAGTATACCTTCACATCCTATCATACTTTAACTGCTGTATTCATCAATAACAAACATGACAGACAGACAGATTGACATGCACACAGACAGACAGACAGGTAGGCAGACTGACAGATTGACAGACAGACAGGCAGGCAGACCGACAGGCAGACAGACAGACAGATAGATTGACAGACAGATTGCCAGACAGGCAGATTGACAGGCAGGCAGACAGATTGACATGCATACAGACAGACAGACAAATTGATAGACAGACTGGCAGACAGACAGACAGGTAGGCAGACCGACAGGCAGGCAGGCAGACAGACAGACAGATTGACATAGCCCGGGTTGGTTTCACTTGGTAATGCACTGCCATTAGCTCGTTATCATTATTCAGAGTCTGTCATTTATTTAACTGTAATCTACATTAACACTATATGTTCACATTAAATAATATTTTTAAAAACACAAATTACAGATAATTAATAACAATACTTGTCCTAGATATCGACCAATATACATTTATAAACCATGTATCAAACTAGGTGCACCCATATTGATTTCCAAGGAATCATTTTTTTTTCTCTTGTTCAGAGGCATTGGAGGGGGCATGCAGAAATCTCCAGAGGGGCTCCCCCCACCCTGGCAAAATCTCCCGGGTGGGACCTGCCCCCCCGGCAAATTCTACAGATTGGGAAACCTACTCTGCAAAGTTCTGTTTACCGTGGGATCCATATTTCATCAGACTGAACGTACTAGCCATGCGGGGGCCCAGGGTGACATTTCGTCAGGGGGCCCAGAATTCAAGGCTACGCCCCTGTTCACATTCACACCATGTGTGTGACTAATAAACATTTCTGGAAGCGGTGGGCTTTCCATAAACTCTCAGATGTATTTTTTTTTGTCGGTTGCTTTTTTTCCTTCAGTGAAGCACCCCACTAGCATGCAGACAGTGTGTTTACTCCAGTGCTGCCCGCAGTGCTAATTAGAGGTTGTTGAAGCCAATACTTCTAATTGCCTTGCTACTGAGCTGAAGGCTTTATTATTCTTAAATGAACAGAGATTCTCATTAAGCGTCATTTTCACCCCAGCTTTGTAACTCGCGGCTTTTCATTGCAGACGATGCTGTAAAACTAAAGTAGTAAAATATAAAACTAGTATGTAAAGGTTTGAGTGTCGAGTTACCATCACTGTCTCCAGTCTCCAGGTTCACTTCATACCCCCAAATCTTGGGTTCAGTTATGGTTCCTCATTATTTGTGTGGAGTCTATGAGCCCCCCCGCCGCCTCCCCATTTCTGTCCAGGCTTCCTTCGGGAAGATATACAGCCTATGTGAAATGGTGTCACTGAATTTCCCATAGTGTGTAACTGTATACATATGTGTTCCCTCCAATGGGATGGCATCCCATCTAAGCTACACTAGTGTTGTATTCTGTTTTTCCTGGGACAGACTCCAGGCTCTCCACAACTTTGTACCAGATAAAAAGCTGTGGAACAGTGAAAGACTCCCAAAGTGACGGGGTCCTTTCTGGAGGAGTTAGCATCTCCACCATTTTTAAAATAAAATTATGAAACAAGTAACTTTGAAATAACTAAAATTACTAAAATCTTATTCACATTTAAAAACCAATTCTTTCTCTTCTTTGCAAAAAAATCACTATTGTAGTATTGTAAAGTACATTATCTCCTTACCTCCTCAATTCTTTTAGCCACCAGCCACTACAGATGGACATCGGTGGTACATAAGAACATAAGAACATAAGAAATTTACAAACGAGAGGAGGCCATTCGGCCCATCAAGCTCGTTTGGGGAGA
>JAODKC010000082.1:12442951-12463807 GCA_026777985.1 Mormyrops attenuatus
CTAACCTCTCCTCATACGACATTCCTCTAAGACCAGGAATCATTCTCGTAGCCCTACGTTGCACCCTTTCCAAGGCAAGGTGGTAGCTGGATGTAAATATGTAAATAACTGAAATAATATCTACTTTAATATATTTTGTTTTCCATTTCATCCTTACATATATTCCTCATGTAAAACACATTAATTTCAACAAATCAGAACAATATAAAGTCTTCAGCTAATTTATGATTGCTTGCGATTTGATTTGGTGAATTGGTTCAGACCAGAGCTAATTAAGGCTAATTAATTATACTCAGCAAGGATGAAAGCAAACAAACCGCTCGGCTTGTCGGGGCTTAAGTCCCCCATCCCAGTGACCTCCATCGGCCTCGAGAGCCCAGACATGAGGACAATCATTCCACGACCACGTCCAGCCAAACACCCAACCACATCTATGTAAACATAACACGGATGTTCCTGGAGAAAGGAGAAAACCTCTGGGTTGGAAGCTGGTTGGCAGGGCAGCACTGGGTCCAGACTTAATCTTGCAACATTCGCATCAACATTTTTGCATGCACTTAAAGTGATTATCGTGCCTTTCAGCCTCTCACAAAGCTTGTGCAACTATTATGAGATTCTGTGGCCGGAAAGCAGCAGACTGAAATGCTTTCTGGCCACACACCCACAAAGTCAGTCTTATCCTTCTGTTTGTCTTTGGCTTTGCTCCATTATTCCAGAATTTGGGTCAGCGGTGCCAGAATACAGTCGAGGTGAGTGACACCCTGAGGAATTACGAGTGTCTGCTGAAAGTACTGAAGAAAGCAACAAGCATTTGACCCCCACCATCCTCGCAGAGTGGTTTAACCCACTTCCCATTGGTTACTCTGTTTTCCTATCTGGTTGAGCCACCTATTGACTGCTTCATATTAATCCGAAACATGGTGAGTTTCACAGCTTCATTATCCCCCAACATCAGTTCAGATCCCCTAAATGCTGTCAGCAGGAAATATTCTGCTTCTATATCTCGCTCCATGTCCACTGTTCAGAGGGTGGCACTGTGTGGCTTTTTATCTTACTGTCTCTGGGATCATATGACCTCTTGATGTTTCAGCACTCAGGCCACAGAATGTGCAGAACACTGTGGGCTGTGACCCTATCAGTGCGGTTCACTTAAGTATGACGTACTTCTGTGTTGAGCCTACGCAAGTGGCCAATGCTGTTGCAAGCATTTACACTCGTGTGCTGGTGTGTTTGTGTCGCTCAGCAATTATACCAGCAAAACACTAGGTGACACAAAGTTTTCTATGTTGCATGTATTGCCTTCCCAGCCTGCGTGATTGTTGCATCACATAACTGAAACAAAACGAAGAACATTTAACAAAGTATCAATTTATCGATTCCTGTTTGTATATATGCTGCTACAAACTTTTAATGCGTTTCCCTACTGAAGTTAGTGTCTATACTACTTTTTACTTTCTTCATAGTCTTGTAAAGTGCAAAAAAACTTATCAGCATAAGGGAAATCGGCGCTGTCATCCTGAGTGTTTTGTAGACCTGTTGCTACAATGCCTAGGGTGGGTTATTTAATGCTAGATATAAATAGCGTTTCAGGTTCAATCAGTGATATAAGTACATCTGGGATGTATGCTTTCAAATTCAAATTCGAATTTTATGTCACATACACCATCATACATAGTATGACATGCAGTGAAATGTATTTGCAGTGCAATTTGCTCCCATACAAAAACGAATGCTACCAAGCAGACCAGTCACAGTTCTTGCAGTCTGCATCACTGCAACATGTAGTTACATTTCTGGGAAGGTGCCTGTCAGGCTGCGGCGAAGGTTATGGGGCAGGGCCCCTGGCTACGGTGTACTTACGGAATCAATTTGACATAGAAGTAAAAATCAGCCTTTATGGATCATGTGATTATGGCTACCTGCCCATGTGACTCTGTATGCTTTGTATTCTTTCTGTGTTGTGTCATTTCTAGGTTTGTAGGTCACCCTGGGAAAGAGTGTGTACAAAATGAACAGAGCTAAATAGACGACCCGAAGAGAAACTTGCGATGCACGGACTCAAACAGTAATCTTTCCTTCAGATGTGGTGGAGACGCCCAGACAACAGGGAGGGGTTTAATGCCTAGCAATGGCTTGTGGGTAAATTGATTCTGAATTATAAGTATGTGCTTCCCGCAGCCTCCTTTGAAAGATGGGTCTGTGGAGCCGAAAACGACATCTTAAGTGCTCTGGCCATTTGATGATTGCTGTTGTTGGTGTTATTCAGTGGGTAGAACTACAGTTGATGGCCTGTGTTTGAAGTGAGAAGTTGAAAGCCAGGGAGTGATTATTCCCCACAGAGATGTTAACATCCCGATCAGGGTGAATCCTGCTCCAATCCCCCATGATTCCCTTGACTGTCACACCACTACTAAGGACAAAGAACTACTAAGGATGGATGGATGGATAGATGGATGTAAGGCAATATGTATGGACGTTTGTGTGCCTCTTGTGGTGGTGTACGTGGCTTTCATGACAGAACAGTTATTTTTCTATGTTTATAATCTGATTTGCATGTCATTATGCTGACTATACCCGCCCCGTTTATCCACATATTTAACAGTAAATGTAATATTACTTGATTCATCTTCTTCTAAAGTCAAACAAAAAAGTTCTCTAGACCATCAGAACATATGCCAGACAAAACCCCCTCTTTACTTTTAACTGATCACCAAACTGTGCTATATAAAGGTTGCCTGTAATGAGATACCTAAACTGCTTTCTATGTCTCTCCACAGTCGCGCCGGCGAATGGCCCATGTAGATTTCATCTCCAAATAAGGCGGTATTTGTGCGGATTGAAGGAGGAATCCTGTTATTTTTCAGGTGTTAATGATTAAACAGTGAAACACTGAGCTATTTATGTTAGGATAACAGTGTCAGGTAACAGGCTAAATACATGCAAACATTTTCAGTCTGTTAAATTCGATAATTACATGTGACTAACGTAGCCTGAAACAAATATGGTTCGTTTGTTGGAAGGTCAAGTCCTAAGTAAACAGTTCTGTTTACAGGGTGACATCCAAAAAGGCAGCACCAGTCAGCTCCAAACAAAAGGAATCTCAACAGCTTCGTCTGTTTACAGTAAACAGTGAAGTTCATTCCCAGGCCACCTAAGATCGCGGAGGTAGTGACATCAAAGGGGTTCATCCTAAGATCATACCAAAATGTGGTACAGGAACGTGTACCGCGAATGGCTAGGCTGCCCTGACTAATCTCTGCTGCTTCTGACACTGAACCCCCGCCTGCCCACCCCCATCCCACATGGCTATTCCCACATCTAAAGACTGAGAACAAGTTTGCCCTTGTTTTTTTCCCCCATCTTGAATTAGTTCTGTCATCACTCATTCAGGAACAAAGGGCCGCACATGAAAACGCTGAACCATTTTGGATCAAAGCAAAGACAGAAATTGTTGATAGAAATCCCCCCCCCCCAGGTAATGAAACTACAGTCATATTCACACCAGCTAATTTATTATATTTTAACAACAGGAAAAATGTATCCAGCAATCCCCAACCAGCAAGATTGGTCTATTGTTTTTAAGATGTCCTTATGGTGCGCTCTGGATAGAAAATGCGACTTCAACGTCCAGGTGATTGTCCTCATCTCACTTTAGACCAATACCACGTTGAAGTGTGACCATGAATCGTTGAGCCCTCTCCAGAAAAAAAGGCAAACTGCTCAGACATCTGCTCAGGGGGGGCTAATGTAAATCATGTGATCACAGAATAAGTACAGAACAGTACTTTCAATGGGGCTAAATATTTACAGTCTTATCTATTGCTTAAAGAGGTCATTTGGCCACCAAGACAGCAGGTGGCGAATTGTTGATGTTCCCTCAACCTAAACTGCTATAGTAAACATCCAGCTGAATGAACATCCTAGATCAGTTCTGCTTGGAACCATCAGACTATGATCCACTTACTTTTTGCTTGATCAGAATGGCTAGCCTCACATCTAGTTGGCGGGAGCCGACGGAAGTTTTCAACATGTGATGACACCCCCAGCCGGCAGCCCCACGCCCCCTGAGCTGATGGATTGCCTGGTGCGTAGCTCGACAGTGCTGGGGAGGAAATGAGCTGCATTCCTCAGGTGTGTGTGAGCGTGTGTGATGTAGCGTGAGGTCGGCCTGTGTGCGAAAGCTGCTCACCACTGGAATGTGCGACAAGGAGCGATTATTCAGTGACCTGTAGGTTCCCTGTTAACGAGGATCGCCTTAGGTGGCACTAATTATTATTGCTTACTCTGCCAAATGTGTATTTGATGTTAATTCAATTGTCTATTCAATTTTATATTGAGTTATAATTGACAGCTTAAAAATGATGTAATGTTGATTAGTTACTGGCATCCCGTCCAGTGTGCTCCCATCATAATAAGCAGTTGAAAGATGCATGGATGGATAGCTGGATGAGTAGTTAGAATTGTCTACATTATAAGTGTTTTTGGAACAATGTTGCAATCACAAATGCTCAGAACCACATCTTCAGTCCACAGAAAAATGCGCATGCATCCATGTACCTGCAGGAGACAGATGTTCTTGTGAAGAAACTGGAGATCTTCCAGAGATTATGGAATATTACATAACACTGTATGACACTTAGAGAATGTAATCCTTAGGACAATACTACAAAGATGTAACCTGTAGACCATAATGTAACTTTGTAACTGTTAGAGAATGCATGCCAATTGCTGTTGGACGATGTGATCATATAAGTATGTTTTGCCCCCCAGTAGCTCTGTAGCTTATCGATATGTTGAAAGCCAAAAATACAATCAGCACTGTAGCTAAGCAACATGTCGCCAACTGAAATGACCGAGGCTTGCTACATCCACGGAGTGTCCAGCCTTAGTTCTAAGCTGCATTGTTGCAATAAGTAGCTCCTGACTCCTGATTTGGTGGGGAAGGAAAAACCACAAGATGTCCGCACACTCGAATCTCAGAGTAGAAAGATGTGGACAGGCATGACCTGGGAAAGAGCAACACTGCATCAAGAACATGATGTGGAAAGATCTCCCAGTGGCCACCCAGTACCGCTCAAGCACATGTCAAATCAGCATCTAGATTGAGGAGGAAGTTTCCAGTTCATTTTGTTGAATACGAGCTTGGATACCTTATGAAATCAAAATGTCGAATGCTCAAACATCGGCTGACTACCCTAAACCGCCAGCTCTAATTTCCTTCACCTTTGTGCTTTTTATGTCAAGAAGGCTCAGTGATGTCACAAGCTGAGGTGAGGGTGGTGTGCAGCTCAGCAGGCTAAGACTCCTGCCCAGGATGACCAGCTAATCCATGATTGGGAGGGGGGGACACTATAAGCTACTTCAGGTTTTACAAACTGCTTTAAAACCGAAAGGCCCAGTGCTCGGCTAAATTGTTTGGTCCGTCTTGTACTTTTACTGGTTTGTTTCCTTGATTGAAAAACTCATCCAGCTCTTTCACATTAACGTGAAATGACACATGCAGGATTATATGAGACTGACCAATCAGCACACGGCAAGAACTCGGTGCTTAAGTGAAATCCAGTTCCTTTTCATTGAAATGGTAGTTTACAAACCCTCATAGTGTCCCTCCAGACATGGATTAGGTGGTCACCCTACTCTTGCCTGTAATCAGAAGGTTATTAGTTTGAATCCCACGGCTGACAGAGTGATGCCACTTTTGGGCCCTTGAGGGAGAATCTTAATTGCTCCAAGGGTGCTGGACACTGGGTGAGCCTGTTCTATCTGTGTGTCTCATGGAGAGTAAGACGGGGTAGGCAGAAAGACAGTTTCCCTAGGGATGAATGAAATATCACGACTGTACTATGAACACTGACATTTCTTACTTCAATGCACAAAGTCCTGGTAAATGTTCTCTTCTGACAGACCTGGAGATGAGTTAATGAGTCAAGCATTCGATCTATAACAAGAGCCTTCTGCAATAAAACACAGTGAGACTGAACCACAGCAGAGTCCTGCAAGCGCAGAGAGCCCTGCCTGATTTTACCAAAGCTCAAGCAAGCTGACCTCAGTTATAGCTTCAGCCCCCACATATCTACTGATAGCTGCAAAGATCTTGAAATAGCACCTCTTTCATATTGCACAGGGAAAACAAAAACATTTTTTGTCATAAGGAAGAAAACACAGATGATTTCTGAGGTTTATTTAAACCGGATGAGTGACATGTTAGTCTGGTGTCTTCAAATGGATAAAACAGGATCTCTGTTACACTATCAGGAGTTCACAGGTTTTACATCAGTTTGTAAAATGTCCTGTACGGTTACATACAAACATCCACTCTTATGATGAACTAAGAAAATGCAAAAAACATGCAAAGATGTACTCAATTTGTGTCCTTCATCCTTTTGAGAGGAATGAATCGGGATTTTGCTGGCAAACCCTTGAGCACCAAACATATTATTTCAGTTAGGCAGGCCAGGTGTCTTGGGTTTTCATTCTGGAACCACATGGTATCAGTTATTATACATAATAAACGTATCATGGAGGAATTCAGCTCCCCAACTCCCTGCCTCCTCTGCAGGTAAACATCAAAAGAAAAAGGTCATACTGGAAAATCACCTGCTTTGTAAAGTCGACTCAATGACACGCACAAATGGCATTACTTAACCGCACTCCCGGCAAAGAATCCCTCTTCGATGACTCCTGATGCTTCCCTGTGAGGCTGAGTCACAAACGCATCGGATGTCACTCGTCACTGAACTTTTTAAACAGCGCAGAATACTGGCCGCAGTCTGGTTCTAGTTCCTCCTGATGCTAGATTGTTAAATCAAGGTAAATCACACACAGGTGAAAGCAAAAGAACGCATCGACGAAGTGACGAAACATAAATGAAGCCAGTGTAGGTGATAATTTGCATTTTTGTAAGGTCACACAAACCACAGAAGCTGGTTTTTCCACTGTGGGATAATAAAAATTTTACATTGTGCCTTAATGGGTTCGCTAAGGTTGTCATCAGAGTGACCTACATGCTAAGGCATCGATTTATGTGCGAGATACAGGCGTTCCACATATTTTGGCTAAACACCTTCAGAGCATAAAGCTATGAAAATTAGATGGCTGACACCACATTTGTTTTTGAATAGGAGGCAAATGTCCTTGCCGTAGTTCATCTTCAGCCAGTGGAATACAGTTTTCATCTTTCAGCAACTGTAATTCTTGTATAAAGCGGGGAATTTCAAGGTGCCGCTGCTGGGTGCCATGAATGTCTTGCACTTTCAAGCCAGGTGCTTCTTTTTGTGCTACCAAATGTTTATGCATATTTTCCCCTGTGAGCTCTACGCTAACATCACTAGCTGTTGCTCACAGTTGTCTGTCAGGGATTGAACCCAGCTGAGTTTCACCATCTTGTTCCAATCTTCACGATAAACCAGAAGCCAGATTCTCATGATGTACTCGTTGCACCCGAAGGAGTACATGAAGATTATTCCTGTCTGGTGTAGAAGATGAAGAGCCTTTCTCTTTTTGAGAGTGGCAGAGCATGCCCGGTAGAACCTGCTGGTAAGCTTGATATCACCATCATTCTGTATATCTGTGATTCGTCCAACTAAGCTCGGACCAGGGGAGCCCATGTGAGTGCATGGGAACTATCTTCTCGTCAACCCGAAGGTCTTCCTCCTCTTGACACCATGTATATAAACCGAGGCTATGAGACGCTGTCATATAAAATGACAGCTTCCATCTGGGAATTTCCTATCTCACACAGTGGCATTTTGTCCCATGAAATATCAAACACATCTCTCTCCTCCTCCATTATTTTCTTCGCTGTCTGATTCTTTGCATTACCGTGCATCACCATGTCCCTTTGACTTGTTCCCTAATCAGGACTTAAATAACCAAAAATCGTCTCTATACACTGACAGCTGTCAGTGACTCTGTACCTCTGGCGCCCTCTAGAGGACAAACTGGAAATATATTTTGAAAACCATACACAGCCCTCAAGCCCTTTCGCATAAACACAAAACAGCGATGTTTCCCACCAGCATGTCCAGCCTCTTGTGCAATAGTGACCCAGTGTAACACAACTGATTCTTATGGGTCAGAACTCCCCTTCTCCCAGTTAACCCATATGCGCCCGTAATGATAAGCAATCTCGTCAGACGCTTCACTGCCCTCCACATTAATTAATTACTTTATTTATTTGCATATGGGCACATTTGCTAATCTCTTCACGGGGGGTGAGGGCTTGGTTTGCTTTTATTTTCTATTGCAATCTGGCCTACTTTTCTGTTTGTCTGGATCCCACAGGGTTAATTTACCACCCATGTTAAAAGCCAAGGTTACAGCGTGCCTGTGATGTGTTTCAGCGCCGCGTAAATACGCTCAGTTAATCCACTTTGCTAGCATATTTCACCATTTTTATCTGACGCTTCACCTCATGGGACGCAACAAAAGGGTGGTGTGTCAGGGAAGACGTGCTAAGATGGCTCTTCTCGTTATCACAGTGACCGAAAAAAAGGTGATTTGGATTAAAACTGTAACACAAAGATCCAGAACCATACAATCAAAACACGTGATAATCCAGTTTTCCTTGCTGTGCAGAAGTGCTCTGTAATTAACATCTTCCAGCCAGCCACAGCTGAACATGTCTCAAATACTTGGCTGATGGCCCATTTGTGACTTTAGTCTGCGTTTAAATCTGCACACAGTGTGCTGACCTCATTTCCACTGGAGGTCAGAGACTGGGACTGTCACTACTGTGTACTGTCAGTGCTATTTCCATTTAATAAGCATTGTTAACATTAACCAAAACACAATAGGTCCAAAAATGTTACAAATCTTCTTTGATAATTTCGGTAGGTTAGTATTAAGAAAAATATCTGTGCATTAAATATAAATCATTTAATTATAGGATAAGGCTGAACTTAAGGATGTGTATTTTACAATAGAGGTTGTAAAACAATTAATTATTTTATTCCGCATGTTAACAGAATTCGCACCACTGGGTGGCAGCACATGTAAAGAAATCAAATTCACGTTTGTATTTTTGTCCTTATCTTGCCTTTTTCATCTTTTTCTTTTTTCCCTTCATGATTAAAACATAAATAAATTTCTGTGATGAAACTGGGATGGTTTTAATGCGTTAATCGTCTGTTCGTTTGAATTTAAAGCTGCCAGACAAACATGCTACAGCTCACTTCATTTAACCTGTGTAAATCAAAAAATGGAGATTATTTCTAAGAAAGAAATATACATCACATTAATTAAATCGATGTCTTAAAGAGTACTAAATCTTATTTTTTTATCTCCCCACTACCATAAGGTGGCAGCAGAAAATATATGTGTTAAATTCTTTAAAATCCGATTGCAAAAGACGGTCATACAGGAACAGGCCAAATGTGTCAGGATTATCGGAAATGAAATAATGGAAAGTTGTTATTAAAATGTCATTAAGCACGCGGTAGGCCTGTATATGACCTGCTTATGTGTATGTCCACGGGCATATTAGGCTTTTCACAGCGACAAGAACAATGGTAACTAAGCAGTAATCTCTGTAATGGTAAGGGTTAAATGCAACAGGACGTGTTTTATAGCGTTTGTCTGGCTGTCAAAATTATAACACAATGTCAAAGAGCTTTTTGCTGCCAGTTACAATTAGATCACTTAACTTTAGGGAGCATATTTGCGTCACTACCACTGAAAAGCCACAGATAGCAAACAATCAATTAGCGTCAAATACTATTATCCCCCTTCTTCGCCAATTAAGTAAACACAATTCGAACTCTTGTATAATAAGAGATATATAATATCTTATAATTTCTTTCAGTTTCATCCCCATTTCGCAAAGTAAACCAATTTTTTTTTTACCAAAAGATAATTCAATTTAGCGCGATAGCTTCCTTATATGAAGAATATTTCAAACCTGGGTGCGTTTCCCAAAAGCGTAGTTGCTAATAAGGTTAGCAAGTACCGTAGTTGGAACCATGCACGTGAACGTGTAAGTTGCTAATGGGACTTTTTGGGATGTCTGGGAAATTTACTAACTCAAACTCCAGATTTTGCTGGTCTTAAATTCTTTTTCTGAAGCTCTCCACTCTCTCGGCCCAGCTCCGCAAACTTTGCCGGATTTTACTGTTTATCTGACACTTTTACGAGATCTGATATGTTGGTATGTATCAGTTATAAATATACATTCCGTTATATACAGTTGCATAAAATGCACATTTCCTTACAGATTCTTTGCTTGTTGAGCAGAAAAAATGCAACAGTTCGGTTTAATATTAGTGTATTATTGGCGCAGATTTAAAAGAATCTGAAAAAGCTTTTTCAGTTACGCCCTTAAAGAAACTTTAATATTCAGTGAAAAGTGGATAGACAGTGCAAGCTGTAGCTTTCGTGCCCTGAGGGCAGATAAACGATTAATTAAAACGCCATATTGCATAAGCTACCCCCCAGGGCAGACTCGTACAGAGCAGGAGAAGCAACGCCTGCTGTTTGCCTCTGGGACTGGCGGCTGGGTGAACATACCTCAAGTATCTGTCAAGAGCTACTGATAATTTAGACGGCGAGCATTTCAGATCTAGAGATAATATAGCCTGCTGTTAAAACCACCGGAGAGATAATGCCACTTAAAGGAGACGCACAAAGATTATGCTGGTCTAATGTATGTAAAGTTTTGGGGGGAAATAACAATCGGCTTTGAGAATAATAGGATGAAGCATGGTAGCTACATATAAAGTGAACCTAAATTGGATTTCCCCACACTGTATAAAACCGCAATAACAATTTCAAGGTTTTGTTGGTAATATGTTTAGATTATTTTCCGACGAAACATAATTATCTGCGGGCGTTTAAGTTACATAAGCTAACAGTTTCAGGCTACATCTTGGAAGATGGTGTACTCGCCACTAGCTGTAACCAAATATTTTTTATTGCCACAAGCAGATTAACTCCCGTAGGCCAACTTGGAGAAATATTTTGATTGGTCGAAAATAATTGATGCGTCAGTTTAAAGGGAATTTGAACAACACTGTAACCCTGATATTGATAATTAGTCAAACATAAGCGCGGCTTTACGCGTATAACAGCCGTCACTTTAAAAATGGACATACACATTTATGAACTAAAACCTAAATGGCTTTATTTTACATGAAAAGCTCTCACCACGATACTGTATTATTAGTAATGTAATACATGTTATTGTTGATAATGACTACTAATGTTTTTCGATGTATTAACCTAACGCTTTGTTCGTCTTCACGGAATTCATATTAATTTTAACTATAGTCCGAAGACTTGAGATATCATCTGAAAAGTATTAGCTTGCTAATATACATTTCCTGCTACTAAGCTTTATAAAAGGAAAAAAAAGGCTTTACAAATGACAACAAACTGAAAAGTCGTACCACACAATTTTCAAATCTATACTAAGACTAAAACTTTATTGAGACAACGAATAAAGAAAGAATAATTATTTGGCCCAGCAGAACATGCTCACTCACCATTACCTATCACGAAGACTATTATTGTTCTTACGGTCAGATTATTAGACATCTGTCAGATACAAACGATAGTGATACGAAACTACAAAATTAATAGTCAATAACCCAGTTGTTGCAACGTAAACATCTTGCTATGTGATATAAAATGAACATAGTTATGAAATAAATAGCTTAAAATAACATTTATATTCTGGGATATAGATAAAAGTGTATCCGTTTTGTTAAGGTGCCACTGGTTTCGTCATTTTACACAGACACGTGCCCATATATACATTCAGGAGTCGATGTACATTTTGGATAAGCATGTTGCTATTGAATTTGCCATTTCCTCGTCCCTTTTCCTCTGCGCCTGTATCTGTCTGCACCAGCTGTCGTATTCTGGGTTGGCCAAACACCTGTCAAACACAACGTCGTAGTGGCCGCTGCTGAGCCAGCTGAGCCAGATGGAGGGCTTGGAGGCGTCTTCTTCGCCCAGGTAATGCACCATGGTAGACACGGTAGGACTCCCCAAGCCTCCGCCCGTGGTGAGGTGAATATTGACCCTGAGCATCTGACTCATCGCCAGCAGCTCCGGGTAGCCGGCCCAGGCGCCGTCCTGCGCGGCGTCGATAATAAACTCCCCAATGTCCCCCTCAATGATGGGGCCAAACTCCTCCAGGTGATCGGCTATGTGGTGGACAGTATACTCTCTCAGCTCCTCATGTCTCGACTGGTCCCCATAAACAGCTTTACACACCGCCCTGTACAGGCAGTTCCCGTCCGGAATTATGTGGAATCTGTACATATTCCTCTCTTTGAGGTATTTGTTCTGTTTGTCCAGTTCTGTTAAGTAATTCACCACTTTGTAATTTCTTTCGGATTCGTCTTGCAGGGTATTTTGTACCTGATCGGCACTGTTTACAGAGCCCTTCATTGGTATGCAGCGCTCCGCTTCGCCGGGCTGCGGGACACAGCTGCGCTTCTCGGTTACATCTGCGGAGTACGCAGTAGATTCGGCGTCATTCGAACTCTCCGGTGGAAACACCTTGGTTCCCCCTGCCTGGTCCATTTCCCTCTGTTTTTCAAGCAGCTCCACATGACTGAGAAAGTTATTCAGAGATTCGGGATCCAGGGTGTAACGATTCTCCCCGTTGACGACCTCATACCGAATTCGGTATGTGTTAGGGGAAAGCTGAGCGCGATCTGAGGGCGGCTCCCTCACAACGCGAACGGGAACCCGACTTTCCACTCCGCTTGGCAGGGAGATGATGATTTCCGCGTTCGGAACGAAGCAGGCCGGGTCATCGGAAGCAGTCTCGTAAAATGAAAAGGCCGGCATGTTTCCAGTAGATTCAGTACTTTCCAGTTGGTTCCAGGCAAATGGTCCTTAAGACTCAGTATGGAACCATTACAAAATCCAGGGTGACGGACGCCCCGCAGTACAGCTGCATTTAAAGACTGCTATTTAAATACCACCCGAATGATAATGGTGGTTAAAAATATCTTCTGCCATCCACAGATATCTATGTTATAAAGTATGTTTCCACGCCTGCGTCTCTGATTACTCTCAGGCGAAATCCATATTTAGCCGCCTGCGTCAGTACTATAAGCTCCCTAAAATTACAGGGCTGCCCGAGATATCCCGATCCTTTCTTTTACATTCCGTTACGAAGCAGTTCTGCCGGACACATCAGAAGCAGTTGATCCACAGCTCCGAGTCTTGGAAACAGAATCGCGCAGGTTGTGTTTGCCCTTCAGTGTGACTGATGCGTCATGGTGCTGGTATGCGCGAAGCTCGCCAGGGCGCAAATATAACCACAAGAACATCAAGAGAGGCGCACTATCTCTCCCCGGCGTCTAGCGCTTAGGAAGTCCCGCCTTTCCAATAGCTGTGCTGGTGTGGGAGTACCATTAAACATTGCCAATTAGTCACATAATGTATAACACATGGTGCTTTTATATGCTTTTATACTGTGGAAAAATACTTTCATTGGAACTACCCCGTATTGCCCTGTTCTGTGATGGTGTGTGTTTATTTATTCTTTATAATTTGAAATATGTTCGTTATTTCTTCGTAATTTTTCCTCCGCGTCCCTAAAACCTTTTCTTATATTTTTATACTGAAATTAAGTTCTGCTTAAAATATCAACTGTTGATTAAATTATCAATTTCGATTCAATGTCTTAGTAATACAATAATTATTGCTATTATATTACGAATTCCTTAATTGGAATTATATTCGTATTCCGTTTCAACATTGTGCGACAGCCAGCCCAAAACAAGCTGGTGACGGTGCGCTGGTGAGACACTCAAGGGAACTTCTGTCATACTTCCAGGTCTCGGGACAAATTCCTGGGGGCTGCCAGTACATGTAGCGTCAGACCTGGGTGCTGACAGCTGCTTCCCGTATAAGATGAGTCAAAAGTGATGTGCTGGTTTAGGAAATGACCCTGTGAATGTAGGGTAGGGTCCCATTCACTGAAATAACACCATCCACATCTCTCCGATAAAACAGCAGTACATATAAATACAGGAGATTATAGGCTTGACTTAAATGAACTCGTAATATTCTATTTGTTCTATTACTTTTTATCCGATGTGCCCTAATCTGTCGTCTTAATCCACCTGCATAAATGCTTCGGTTAAAACGTACTTTGTTGTGGATTATTGTATTTTTCACCCATAGCAACTGAGAAACTAAACTGCACATTACAAATTAAATTTGGACCAGTACGTGGAATATCTGTTCTGTTAAATTAAGTTTGCATTTGCTGACATAATTAACTTACTTATAATGAAAGAAAGTGGCATTCATCTAATTTACTTTTTAAAACGCATACAACCAGGGAAATGGTAATGGTGTATTGAATTATAATGCATTTATAGACCGATCGGCTAATTTTTTATGTTTATAGATGCATTTTCTGAATTACAGGTGGACACTTAGGGTATTGAACGGTTAACCTTAAAACACCTGAAAACTTATTAAAGATCGCAAAACTTTTAACCATGATTTTAAACGTGCGGTTAAAAGAATCCGTTTGATTAAATCGGATATATCAAGTCACTGATTTTGTTGGCGGGCAAGTGTAGGCCTATCTAGCTATTTATACAACGTTGCCTTATTATATAACTATGAGCACACGCCTATGTATCTTAGTAATTCATTTATTTAGACTGTCAATGGACAATTGCATGGAAACCGGTGTTTCGGGTTACCTAACATGGTAACAATGAAAGGCTTGTCGAGGTAATTTTATTGATTTTATGCCAAGTAGTCCACTGGTTTTAGGTGTTTACCTTTATCCAGAAAACAAGGACAATCGTAATAATAACGCTTGGGTTCAAGCACAGTAAAGTTTTATATATACATACAAACCTAGATAGACAGATACATACGTACACACACACACATACATACGTATACATACACGCATACATACATACAAAGATACATACACACATACTTACATACATACACACGCACACATACACACATACATACATACAAAGATACATACACACACATACATACATATATACATAGCCTACATAAAATACATACACACAGATACATAACGACTTAAATACATACATACACATATACATACATACAAACCCCCAAAAGTCCATATAATTATTATAAGCAGTGAAGCATTTTAAAACTGGCCCGAATAGGCTGCAGGTTAGCAGCACAGCAGAATACCTGCTAGGAGCTGGATAACGCCTAGGCATTCTAAGCTACACGACCTAGGGCCGCGAAAACAGCAGCGCCCCGCCCGCCCCACCGTGGGAAAAAAATGGAATCGTTATTTACATCAGCAACACACGCCTTTGAGTATCGAAGTTAAAATGTAAGTAAAAATCTAGGTTGATTAAAAGTATACCTGTTTGAAATGTCACCCCATTGTACCGTGAGGTACTGTGGTGGGCTGGCAGTTTGTCCGGGGAGTACCTCAGCCTTGTGCCCTTCGCCGCTTGTGATACCCCCCCCCCCCGCCCTGCAGCCCAGACCAGAATAAACATTTGGAAGATGGATAGAGAGCCTTTTCGTTTTCCATTATTTGTTTTAACCTGAGCTACTGAAAATATATACAAAATACAAATATATACAAAAATTGATACATTGATTTTATAGCTAAAGGAAAGTCTATTATTTGATTGATAGTAATTGTGGAATAATGTCTAATTTTAGAGAGCATTGTATTGCCTGAGAGGTATTGTAATATGGCTGTAAACTTGTGATGAGGTATACGAAAAAGTCAAAAACAGAGGTGGAGTCCGCAGGGTTATTATAAGCTGGAGTAGGATTCCTAAGCTCCTCTAAATACTGTCACGCACTTGTAATTATCCCGAACGTTTTTTTCTGTCTTTTGTGCTCCAACCGTCTGACCGGTAAGAGGATGAGACGATTGGGCGTTTTCTTGAGACTCGCGGAGCGTTTTAAATGCAAAAGAGTTTTTAAATTATCCAGTAATCATCATCAAGATATGGAATGAAATGTTATATCTTTCAAATAACGCATGAAGCAATGTACCAGGGATTTTTAATAACTAGATAAAAAAAACCCGAAACGCTTCAGTGTGAGAAAATATACACACACTCCGCTGTTTTGAGAACCAAGAACACTGTCCTCGTTCTCGGGAAGGAAACCCAACAGCATATGGCTATTATAATTTTCCTTTGTAACTGTGCTATATAGTTGCATGGTAGTTATTACAAAAACATCACGACTTGGATCCTACTTGGTTTATACTTCACACACATATGCCTCACATGCCAGACCCGAGTCACCCCTACTAATATGGGGGACGGGAGGGGAGACATATAGGCAGACCTCATCATAAATAAATAAGAGCAAGTTCCTTATCTTTTATTACGAATCCCCGCGTTACTGAGGCCAATTCTCTGCGCATGCAGAGCGTGAGGATCAATTATTTATTATTATTATTTATTTATTTATTTTGTGAAACTGCACCCTAAAAAATGTTAGACAAATTAGAAATGATGAAATCTTAATTATTGTAAAATTATATAAAAATCTTTCTTACGTCACATCCTTTCGCGATGCGACTACTGCATTCTGCCCATTGTGATGTCATGATATACATCGCACCCAACCCCCGCGCGGCGGGGCGAATTCGGTCCCCTTCAATGTCGAATGCTGTCGAACGTCACTGCCCCTACTGGAGCTACAACCTGTCCCTGCCCCATTTTTACTTTCATAGTCTTTACACTCTGTCCTAACTGCTATCAAAGTGTAGCTTACACCTATATCCTACTTTTAACCCGGATAGGAAATCTATGGCACCAGTATTGTTTGTCTGTTTACAGCTGAGAGATATGCAGTCCATTATCCACCCATCAAAGTCCTTCAGCTCTGTTTGTGACTTTGAAAGTCAGTGAGTTTAAGAGTTCGAATTGCAAATCTGAAATTGCACCTCTATCCGGTTTGGAATTAAATGTTGACTATCTTTTTTGCAAAGGGGTACAGTAATAATAGCCTTCATTTGATCTGGGTTCTGGTCTAATTAGTCTGTACTGATTTGGACCGCAACCAAGTGTGGTTCTGTACAGCAGCGTTTCCCAATCCAATTCTCTTGGGACCCACAGACAGTCCATGTTTTTGCTCCCTCCCAGCTCTCTGTGTGGACTGTCTTCAGGGAGTTCGGCGGGAGCAAAAACATGGACCGGCTGTGGGTCCCTGAGGACTGGATTGGGAAACACTGCTGTATGGTGACCTGTGTCACCCTCTGTTTGCCAAGCCTCTCCGGTCTCAGCCCCTGCTTTCCGTCTCAGCGGCTGCTGCCCGTCCTGTTTAGCTAGACGTGCCAAGATAACACCATGGCGACCGCTATCAACATGGCATGTTGATTGAGGCACACGTTATTCTGACATACTCCGCTACTGATAAGTAAAATCAGAGAGCGTTCATCATGCATAGCATTTATGATAACGTCTGAGACCCTAGGCTAATGATATTTTTAGCAGTGAATTCAATTGATATGGACCATGAAATTCAGTCCTGTAGGCCGTACTGATTATTATTGTGGCCAAAACCATACTGCTTTTAAATTCTTAAACAAAAAAGCTAGTGCCTGGATGTGAACAAATAAATACCTGTGATTCGTGTTATTATTTCCAGAGTGGTGCTGATTTCATCTCTAAATAAAAAAGGCAGATGAAACTAAATGCCTAGTTTCCCACAGCTGGTTGCTCTTAGAGATTGAAGGTCATGTCGTCCCCTGAAGGTCAGAGGTTTTAATCTATCATTGGCTGCCACCTCGCTGGAAGCTCCCCATGTTACTAACAAAGTATACATGGTCCTGAGAAAACTACAGACATGCTTTCTATGGGTTTTCAAAAACAACTGTTGTCTTGTTTGTTTATCATTTGCCGTCTTTGAAAAATAAATACAGGCAATGGGGAGAAGGCTGTCGATCGTCCGCATAACTATGGAAGACTGTAGACATCCCTGCATGGGTTTCAGAGAAGCTCGAAAACGATGTGCTCAGGAGAGCAGCTGCAAGATCCAGCCCAGCGAGCTTGATCAAAAACAGTTCTCAGCTTCTGGATCATTTCACAGTGTCTGCATTTTCATTTGTTGTTTACTGAGTTTCTAGGATAGGGCAACATGTGAGAGACAATACACCAAAAGGCCAGCAGGAGGCTGTAGTGAGAGATGAAAGGATTTTGCAGGTCCAAGCTCCAGGATGCAGGTTTCTGCTCCGGAACCTTTTCCTAGATGCCACACTGAGGCAAACCCATTTCAGCTTCACACAAGGTTAGAAGCTTCCTATACCCTCAGTTATCATTAGAAGCTTACTATCCCCTGGGTTATCATTTAGAAGCATACTATACCCTCAGTTATCATTTAGAAGCTTACTATACCCTCATTTATCACTTAGAAGCTCACTATACCCGCAGTTATCATTTAGAAGCTTACTATACCCTCAGTTATTACTTACAAGCTTACTATACCCTCATTTATCATTTAGAAGTGTACTATACCCTCAGTTACTGTATATGCAGCAGGGTATAATTTGTCAAGTTTGATTGTATTCAACACTGAGACAGGGAACCAAACAGGCTCTCACTTGTTAAAATGACTTATTGTCCAAATACATTTGTCTGGACAGACCTGTATGCCATTGGGCTTTCTGTAGGGAGAGGGAAAGTCTGCAGAAACCTTTCACAATGAATTAAGACCTGATTCAGGAAATGATTCATTGTGTTCTTTAAACAAATGTGTCCCATAATTTTTATAGGTTGCATATAATCCCGGCAAAGAGCCCTGACAGAAAAAAAGAGTACCAATTTGTACCTTTGCTTGTCACTGGGGCTGGCAATAGTACCTTGGCTGTAGGCAAATGTACCTTTTACGGTACATAAAAGGACTATGTGGAACACTTTTGTACCATCAGGGGTACATTAATCTTGTTTGTACTTCGAGGATGTTCCTCAGAGTCCATTTCAATATCTTAAATTAGATTAAAAGGTACATGTACCTACAGTTAGGGTACAAATGGCAGACCCATGAGGGTACAGCCCCAGTGACAAGCAAAGGTATATAAACTGCTACTCTCTATTCTGACTGTAGGAAAGAATGGTGGACATCTTATGGCTGCTGTGACTTTTGCTCCAGTCATGTTTTTTTTTTTTGCTCCTCTTCCTGTTTAGCTTTGCAGGCGTAATCCACAGTTTGATGTCTTTTTACCCTTAAACAATCGACAATTTTGAGCATCTTCAAGATCGTCAAGAAGGTAGGCGATTATTGTGTCAAGCCGCTTTTGTCACAGGTCGCCTTCAGCCAATTTAGTGATTTAATGTGAGGGTCTTTAGAGGAGAACAATCAGTTTTGGGCTCTTTGTATCTTCTGTCCTCCTTAGGGTTTAAAGGACATTCGGACGGCTAAAGTGGATGATAGCAGAAGAACTGGGCACAGGTAGGTCTGTTTTACCTAGTGGACTCAGTGTTTCACCCCTCGTTCTCTATTGTGTTAATCTTCTGATTAGTAATCAACGTTAATTAGATATTAGGTGTCAAAAGGTGAGGCTCTTTAATTGCGTTTAAAAAAAAAATTTAAAAAAATGGCGCTCCCCAACCTTGCTATCCGGGTCTTCTTGTCCTAAGCGCTTGAGCTGCGTCCAACCAAAGGCCGCTGCCGCGGGCAGATGGCGGGGAGAGCGCACACACAAAACCTGCCACTCAAAGTGAAACAGATGACCGTGGCCCCAGAGAATCGCCCCTTTGTTCCTTGTGCTAATGAGAGCTCTCAGTTCGCTGGGAGAGCGCATAGTTAATCATCCGCAGTACCGCTGTGCGCCAGCGGGGGGAGACAGAGCAAAGGGATATGAGAGCATGTGCAAGCGAATATATCTGTACGAGGAGGAGATACAAATTATGTGTGCGATGATTTGCGCCATTTGTGCGGCTGGTCTTAAAGCGTTAAAATGCTTTAATTGAACCACGTTTATTTAATGCGTTACAAGCTGATTTTGGTTACTATTATAGCACCGCGGTTTGGATTTTCATTTCGAGTGTTTGGATTGGGGTTAGGGTTTTGGGTGGTCAAGCCAAAATCTCGGTCATCTGCTGAAACACGGATTTTGCCACTGCGGTGGGTGCCCGTGGCGGGGGGAGCTGGGGGCAGATGGAGGCGCTTGAAGCTCACTGTGCGGCTTCCTTACCTCCGTGTCCGACTCTCCGATCCGGGGGCTTGAACAGTTGAACAGTTGGCATTCGCTTCTTTGCCATGCATAACTTCACACAGCATTATGTGCGATTTTTTTTTGGCGTCTGCGTTATTCAGCTTCGCTATTTGAAGTCCAACTCGAGGGGGTAATTATTTTTCTTTGTCTATTTTCATTTTTTCCTGCCTTTTTCTAGCACTTTTCCTTTCAGCGGGCTGAATGGTTCCGTTGTATGGCAGTCAGTTTTATTTGTATGAAACTGGTTCTATTCTCCGCACTGTCTAGAAACCCACAGATTTGGATGCTCTCCAGTTAAAACAAAAAACGCATTGATAATATTTAAAAAGTGAGATTTCTTTATTTTACTGTGACCCCTAGTAACAATGTACCCAGTGCTTTCATAATGAAAACAGAGGCGTATAAAACAAAACAAAGTAGGGTTTTTTTTGAGTGGGGGGGGGGGGGCGTATTGAAAGGCTTTGAGCGTATGCAGGGCCCTTGGTGTGACAGGCATGGAGAGCCCTGTTAATGTCCAGGGCGTGAATGGCGGCCAGGCCGCGTGATTACAGGACCTGACGGAGTCCGTGCGGCCCCCAGACTGCACTCTTCATCGTCTTGACGTGTGATGTGATCCTGGTGACATGGAGCAGCGCAGTCACTGGCGGGGGTGGGGGGGTGGGGGGGCTGCTACAAAGGCAACAAGACAT
>JAODKC010000082.1:12463907-12506405 GCA_026777985.1 Mormyrops attenuatus
CCCCCCCCCCCCCCCCCCGGGCCCTCCCCCCCCCCCCCCCCGCCCCCCCCCCCCCGCCCCCGGCGCCGCCCCCCCCCCCCCCCCCCCCGCCGCGGCTACAAAGGCAACAAGACATCGCCTCTCCCCCCCAGTACTCCGCCCGCTCGCCCGCAGACACACTGTGCTTCACAAGCCCCCTGGTGCTGCCGGGCCACAGCCAACCCCCCCTCCCCCAAACACAAGCCCTGCCTGGTTACGGCCCCTGCTTGTTAGACAGCAGTGAGGGACGTGGGTGGGTGGGGGGGCCCAGCTGGCCCCTCTGACTTCCAGAATAAATTGACCTGAATGACAGGGGTGCACAAACACTATGATGTGTATTATCCCTGTCAATAAAAATGTCCCCATGAATTATGCTCTTTGTATATAATGTACTCTGCTTCTTTCTTCCGGGCAAAAAGAGGTGGGGGGGGATGGGGGGAGCAGAGAGAGAGAGAAAAACCCTCCCCTCCGGCCCAAGTTGTCTTTTTTGTGCCTCTTTTTATTATTCAGGAGAAATCCTAGGAGGCAGAAACGACGTCGCGATCGCTTTGTTGCCCCGATACCCCTCATATTTGCCACGCAGCTTGAGCGAGGGGGCCCTTTGTTCGCCCGACGGAGCGGAATGGAAAAAAAAAAAGCGAAAAGGACTTTCTGTAATTTTTCAGATGAGCTCAGTGGTGATGGAGGACCCCCCCCCCCCCAGAAAAAGAGGCAGTGGGAGGAGAGGTCAGGAGGCGAGGCAGTGTTTAGGAGGTCTGAGGGGCACTAAGTGCCAGACCAGAGTCTGGCCTCTGCTGACTCAGGTGCCTCATTCCAGGGGCATTCTGGGAAAAGTGTGAACCGCAGCCAGTCACGCCGCCAGGCCTTTCCTGCATCACTTTTTCATGTTTTTACATTTTTCAAATGTGTTTCTGAGGGTGGCAGGGTGGCTTAGCGATTTGTCTGGCAGGTTTATGCCTTAGGATGAAAGTTCGAAGCCTATTCCATGTCCAGTTTGCCCATTTTCCCTGTATCTTTTGGCTTCCCTTCAGGTTCTCTGTGACTGCGTGTGGTCTGTCTGGCATCCCATCTAGGGTAATCTCCACCTGCTGCTTCCTAGGATGGGCTCCAGGCTCACTGTGTCTGGGCCCGAGTGATTATGGAAGGTGAAGGATGTCATGTACCTGCTTGTTCTGACATAGACATTTGGGGGTCACTGTCATCCTGGAGCTCTGTGGTCCTGGCAGGCTAATTAACGGCCGTTCTCAGGCCCGCAGCGGTGGTCATGGCATCCGGCCTGGGGGTGCGTGTTTGGTAGCGGCGTGTGGGAGCCTCTTGAGGGAAAGCAAACACAAGACAGGTGCTTTTTCGAGCATGGGGGGGGGTTGGAGTTTCACACGTAGCCGTGTTTGATGTTCGCTTGCGTAGCTCTGGTTACTATCTCACATATATGCCCCCCCCGCCCCCCCCACTCCCCAGCCACTGCCACCCTTTTGGGGGCCCTGGAGAGGCAGGATAAACACGGAAATTGCCACTTCAGAAGTCGGGAAGCTTGTGGACGTGGCGCGTGTTGACATCCCCCCCGCCCGCTCCTGCTAATGTGACAGGGAGCGTACGTGCGCCGTCCAGCCCACTTGTCCTTGGTAATGCGGCAACCCGTTCTTTGATGGCCAGCTTCTTTCGGGGGCCTGTGGAGCCACCTGCTGAAGAGCAGGGGGGCCAAAGAGCACCAGGACCCCTCCCACACTTGGCCCTTGAACTCGCTAGCCGGACTCTCTTTTCCAGGCCAGTGGAACAGTGGGAAGGGGCCGATTCGGCTCAAGGGCGGGACAGGAGGTCGCACACCCAGCAGGCCCTGCAGGACCGAGGCCACCACTGGGTTCAAGTGGACTTTTTCTCAGGGACTGGAGGGTCAGGCCCTGACGTGGCCTCTCTCTCCTTCTCTCCCTCTTTCTGTCTCCCTGAGTCCCTCTCTTTGTTGGACAGAATTTGGCTACAATGAAAGTCAAGCTAGAGGAAGACAAAAGCATTATAGAAAAGTTACAAGCCTCCAGTCTATTGTCCAGTCATAAATGTTCATCTGGTAACCGGGTAACAACGGCAAAGAAATTACTCGTTTACAAAAATCCGATGGCTTCGATTGAAAAGACTTTGTGAAGCGCCGATAAATGCTGGCGGGTTCCCGTCATTTTCGCCCCACACGGGTCATGCAAAATGTTTTCTGTTGAATGCTGATTGATTTTTGGTTTTTGAATCTCTGCTGCCCAATAAGAGCGAGAGCCTGAAGGTGAACCTGACTCAGGGGAAGGGCATCTTTTTGGGCCCAGTGCTGGACACGTTTCTCAGGTGCCCAGTGCTGGTGTCCCAGTTCGGCTCTTGTCCTCCTGGACCAGCCTCTGTCCATTTATCAATCTACAGGCTTAGCGTGCATTTATCATTTTATTTGCATGCTGGCCCCCACCTTTCACATCTTAGAATCATTGTTTGGGTTTTCCAGAAACACCTCGACTGGTTCATCCAATCACTCTTCTGCTCCGTCTTTGTTAGACATCCTTTGGTTATGGTCTCTTGGCAACACTGGTTCTGTGGAAACCCAGTCCTCAACGTGGTTTTGGGTTGAATAGCTCTCCTGTTAGGTTTTTATTATGTTTTGTCCTGTATTGTATATGTTATATTGCCCTGGCACTGACCCATCAGCACTTGTTACTGGTCACTCATTATAAGCTCAGCCTAGCTGTACAAATGGTTCCTGGTATTGGGTCCCTGTTTGGTTCAGCTGTAATCTTGATGTACTGTCTGCCTCTCTTTGGACAAAATCATCTGTTAAATAAATGTAGATGTTGTGGGGGGGGGGGGGGGCATAGCAGACAATATCATGGATTGACACCCTTCTATCCCCAGTGAAGAGGAATAATATTTATCATAGTAATAACAGTAAACATCAGTGTGTTCCTGGTAAAGTGTGATGCAGTGTCGTAGAGGAAAGCAAACTGTTCTTATTTGCTCTGTTTTTATGGTGTTTAAGCGATCTCGGTCCGCCTGCCGGGTACACAGAGGCTCGTTTGCCGTGGCTCTATGTGCTGTCTGTGTTTGGCGAATGGGCCGTGAGGTCCGCTTGGCATATGGGTTATGATGTGCTTGCAGAAGCAGTGAAAGGCTATCCTGTACTTCTTTATTGACGCTGTAAATGAAGCATTATCTAAACAGGGGTGATGCCGCTTCTGACCTGTAGGTGGCGACCTCCTGTCATGTCCATGTTGTGACATCTGTAATGATTTATTTTCTTTTGGCACCTTGATTACTAGCATCTTAAAATGGCCGGTCTGTCTATTTATATTCAAAGATCTATGGTTTTGTAGGACAGCCAGATGTTTGATGAAGTCATAGGCTTTCTGGTTCTCTTAGTCAAACGTTGTTCCATCCACCCTGCTTCTAAATGTTACCATTATGAGATGGGAACAAGAACAAGAATTCTGCTTCCTATGTTCAGTGTCTGTCCCTTCGATCCAAAGTTGTTAAACATCACAGATGACTGCATTCCGCAGTATTTATGCCATGGATGGAGAATTACAACCTTTTCAGAAGGAGAACACTGTCCAGACAGCCCTAGTATACTCCCAATTATATTATTAAAGGGGGAATTTAACAGAAACGCTTTACATTATCTGCACCTTCATAATGGATTCATAGAACATTCAGTGCACCTTCATAATGCATTTATAGAACATTCAGTGCAGCTTCATAATGCATTCATAGAACATTCATAAGCAGCATGTAAGTATACCTTAACATCCTAACATACCTTGACAGCTTTAATATAGTTTAACAAAAATCGTTATATGATTATACGACGATGTTTATTGTGTTATTGTCATTTAATGTTTGTTATTAATATATTAATGCTCTTAAGGTATGTTAGAAAGTGAAGTTATTCATGATATTCATGGATGTTCTGTGAATGTATTAAGAATGCATTATGAAAGTGCAGTGAATATTCGATGAATGCAATTGTATTACAGTCACTACAGTAGAGCAAAAAATATGAAGCAAACGTGATGACATTTTGTTTGTCTGAAAAATATACAGCCGCGAAAAAAACACTCTATATTTTTAAACAAATCTGCATCATTTTTAAATCCTGGTTTAATCCTGGTTCTGCTGGCAGAAGGCTATGCTGAGCAGCAGGTTGATTCCAGGTTCAAAATGTCTAAGACAGCAGTACACAAGAATAAGGTGAAGCTGGAGACACTGAGAATGACCAAAACCCAGCCAGGTAGAGGGCGGAAGTAATTTTCCGATGCCAGAGATGACCATTAACTTATACAACAGTTTCTCATGAATTGGAGGATGACATTAAGTGACTTTCAAAAGGAATGGCAAACATTAAGTGCAGGTGTGAAGTGCACTGCTAGGACAGTTTGTATCAGGCTCCTAGAAGCAGGACTGAAGTCCCATAAAGCAAGAAGCCCTTTATAATGATAAACGGGGAAGAACCAGGCTTCAGTTTGCAAAAAAAACTATATTTTATTGACAGCCACACACCCATAAATTGAGAAATGAG
This sequence comes from Mormyrops attenuatus, assembly GCA_026777985.1. Classification (NCBI taxonomy): domain Eukaryota; kingdom Metazoa; phylum Chordata; class Actinopteri; order Osteoglossiformes; family Mormyridae; genus Mormyrops; species Mormyrops attenuatus. The sequence goes on from JAODKC010000082.1 coordinate 12,468,466, forward strand.
TGAAACAAAAGCAATATGCTGTGGTCTATTAATTTTTTCCGTGGCTGTAGATTTAAGGAAACTCCTTGAATATGTTTTATTATGATCACATGGTAATCTTGGGGGGGGGGGGGGTGCTGTTTCTATGGTCATGTTCAAATGTTCCTACTAAGGGTTAGAAAGGTCCACAGAGGGCCCTCGGACATCAGCCTACTGGGGAGGAAGATTGGAGGTGAGCAGCACGAGAGCAGATGGTGGTCTACACTGCCGGTGCAAGGGACCCTGGTAAAAAAGTCACTAATAAAGACTTTCCTAATGTCATTTCAGTCATTGGTGAAAGGGATCGTGCGTTGATGTTGAGCAATTCACATCCTGCCTTTTCATGGCCCATTGTCCCACTGGCCTTTTGTACTGTGACTGACAAACTCAATGTTAAGTTCTTAATGTGGCGTTTATGCATAAAAATGTAACAAAACAAAAAAAATTGAACTTTTCCACATTATTTTTGTGACTTTGATCAATGGAGCAGAAAATTAGTCTCCATAGCTGGGATCTTCTGAGGGAGCCTCGGGATAAGGGAGCTTAGTTATTCCCAGTGTCGCTTCTGAAAGCCCAGCTGGGGGGGTTGGTGTGCCCCCCCCACCCCAACCTTCTCCCAAAGCTGAAAAGACTTTTAGACAGCGGCAGCGAAAACGACCTGCTTTGCACCAAACGTCACCGTTGCTGCGAACTCTCCTTTGCCAAAAGGTGTCATGAGATGCGGACGATTTAAAATTGGCTCATCTGAAAAAAAAGGATGTGAGATGGTGCATGGAACTGCACAACTAATGTGTTTGCATGAATAGAAATTTAATTACACATCAATTAACTACTGGCATCTATTCCCAGGTGAAATATGTTTGGATGGATGGATGGATGACATACTTTATTATTCCCAGGAGGAATAATTCATTCTGAGTTCCTAAGACCTGTCAATTGCATTAACAAACATGCATTAAATTGCAAATTCCGCACCAACACAATGGATGGGTTCTGCCCTTTAATCTGAGGGCTAGATTCTGCCCTCAGTTCTGGAGTTGGATCCGGGCTCTCAGCCTCTCTCCATCACACTCTTAATTCTGTTTGGAGTATGGAAGATATTAACTGGCTGGTTGCCAAGAGTGACACAGAGCAACTGGTGAACATGTTGAATAACTATAGACACTTGTGTTTAAGATGCCTATCTCCCCTTCCCCCCCCCCCCCCCACACACACACTTAATTCAATTCTGCTGTGCTGGTGTGTAAAATCTGGCATAACATGTAGTTGATGTGTTATGAAGACGGTGCTTCCATGTATTTTGGGAGGGAATCGAGTGTGAAATTTTATTACTGCTATTAAATGCTTTAAACTAACAGTAGTAATGTAGAGTGGCACTGTGCCAGAGGCGAGGATGCTGGATGCAAGTAGGAGGAGCATTTATCATTGCGATGGAATCCTGCTTTATTCCTTCATACATACATTTTAATGAAACATTCTTTTGGCATAGTAGGTGGTTCTAGAAGCAAGTTCTAAGGCTGGTCTTTGAATATGTTCTTGTTCTGGCTTCTAGAACTTTGTGTGGCTCTTGCATTCTACTGAAGCAATAGCTATGAAGGTTATGGATAGAATATGATGTCTAGGTTCTGGGCGCTTATCACAGAAATGTGGTTATGACTTGAAATTTGATTATTTCAATTGTTTTAAGGTTTTGAGCCCAGGCATTGAGTGGCAGTGTTCTGGAGTTTAATTCTGGGTTTGTGTTCTTTTGTTAGATTTGTAGGGCTTTGTTTCTTTGCTTTACTATTGGGAGTTTTATTTCAGAGCTACATAGATATCGGATTTGTAGCTTTATCCTGGCTGGCTGTCACTTCTGTGTCCTGCTGAGATCTTCCACAGGTGTTATGGACCATACATTTACCAAAGGCTCCTCTTAACATTATCTGGCTCGGTGGCCAGGTGACACCCTGACATTCTTCAGAATGTTCCACAGTTTTGTGGTGACGGAAGCTCCTATTCCTGAGCGGAAGAAGCAGGAGGCTGAGGTGACTGAGCACGTGAGGTCAGGTGTTGGTGTTCCTGTGTATGTACCTGTAGCTGCCCACGCTGTGTAGGACCAGCCTAAGCCTAGCCGTGGCGACTAAACACAGCGTTCCCCGCAGGTGGACCAGCGGGCCTGCTGTCCAGGCCAGGAAGACATCAGCCGGCTGCAGATAGTGGGCTGTTTGTGGCATATTGATTCCTCATGTGGGGGTTGGTTAAAGCCCAACCTGCCCCAGCAGAGTCAACAAGGGAACCCATTTGTCAGTAGGACTGCCCTGACATGTGAAGCTCTGAGTCTCCCTGGTGCAGGTTGGTTTCGGGCTACAAAAATCAGGTGGGACTGTGATGCAATATCCAGTGTGGGGTGTAAGCCTGAGTGCAGAACAGGTAGAGACACACACTGACACACACACGTTTGTATTCCTATCTTTGTGGGGACCCTCCATTCATTGCTATGGGAAAAACCCTAATAGCTGCCATGGCTAACCTGAACCGCTACCCAGCCCTACCCTGAACCGCTACCCAGCCCTAACCTGAACCGCTACCCAGCCCTAACCTTAGCCATAAGTAACCAAACAAAATACAAGACTTTTGGCATTTTTAGTTTTTTGATTGCAATCACAGATTTTTTATAAAATTGAGTTTTCCTTGTGGGGACCAAAAAAATGGGCCCCACAAAGTCAAAATTACAGATGTGGGGAGGGGGAACATATCAATCCCCCAGCTGGGCTTTCAGAAGCAATTTGGTATTCACAATGTAACATATACGTTACCCACACACACACACCTATAGTACATGCAGCAAATTTATGAAATGTAAATGAATATTACTGTCACGATATGCAGGACAAAAGGACTCAAGAACTGGCATTTGGGTGAAACAAAAGGAGAGCAATTAAACTTAAATAAATCACGACTGGAAATAAAGAAGATCACGAGTGATGAAAACTAGAGGACTAGAAGGGGAACAAAATGGGCCGACAGGAGAAGGGACATTAATGACCGGACTGGGACTTAAATACACAAACAAAGGAGAGACAATAAGTATCAGGTGCGGCACTTGATCCTGTGCTCTGGTTATCTCTGTCCCTTACATTTTAGCCGGGTGACACTCTCGTGTCTCCCGTGTGCCGGTCGCCCCCGCAGAGATGGTGTTTGCTGGGCACCGCTCGCCGGGCTGCCGCTCTGTCAACACAGTGGCCACACAGAGGCGGGTAGCCCCACCGCGGGAGTGAATGCCGTTTGCCCGCAGCTGACACAACACAGCCGCAAGCTATGGCAGGCTGATCGCCGTGTGCGGGTGCACCCTGAGGGGGGGGGTCGGTGAAAGTCCACTTGCTGAGTTCTGTCCTGTGTGCCATGTATTTCACTCAAGTGCAACCGGGCACCCCCATTAAGGGCCTGGGGAAGAGTGTGATTGGCTGGTCAAATGTGTGGTATAATATCACTTTATTAACCAAATAAAGGACTGCATAAACCCACATGCAACACTGAAAATGAGCTATTTTGACTATGCTATGGATTTAAGTGAGTTACATTTAAAATCTACTGGAAATTTTAAAATGATCAAAGAAAATCCTATTCAGTCTCCTACTTATTCTTGAGGACCAACACACATTATTGTATTGTAAACATTACATGTAATATCTTGTAAGTGAACAATTCCCCTTAATTTAACTTGCTTCAGTGGAATTGATTTGTGGCTTGTCTTGGGCTCAGCATCTCAGCGCGTTTCTTTGGATCTTCCTCATCCAGCACAACATGACCGTAGCTTTTTCAGGGAAATCTAATTCGGAGGAATCCACAGATCTGTCCAGCATCGTCAGTGTCTGGCTATTTCTTCTTCACTGGTCCCAACACGGTCAGCTCCCTCTGGTACGGCTCAGCTTCGAGCTGATGGGAAGGTGTCACCAGTCATGGCCTCGTTCCGTTTCTCGCCTTCTCCTCCCGAAGGCATCCCGCTAATTGTTTTCCTAGCTAGCATTCGCATCACACAGCAGTGCTTAGCAAGGCGTTTAACCGCAGGCCCACGTGGATTCCACACGAGAGATCTCCAACCATTCGAAATTCAAGATTCATGAAGGTTTATTGTCATTCTGAGAACATGGGGGTGGCAGGTAAGGGAATGAAATCAAGTACTGAAGTCCCGTGAACGGCACTATAGTCTAAATACAAACATCCATTTCTAGTCAAAACCATCAGTTACAAGCAATTTTAAGTACAGATTAATGTTAATAAATTCAATAGTATCAAAAAATCAACCATGAGGCGTCTCTACCTTTTAATATCGGATCACAGCCAACTTTTGTGTTGAGCTGATCTAGAACCACAAAACAAATCACCCATCTGCTGCACGACTTCCAGAGACTATTCCTGATTTGTTCCTGCCAACAAATTGGCATTTACTGCTCATATTCGGCATGACTTCCTGTCTTATTTACAGTATGAAGACTCTCGACGATGATCGTATGTCGTGTTTTTGGCTGGCCAATCGCCTGGCTGCTATTCTGACTACAGTGGTAGCTGACAGTCTGTCCCGGCTTTTGTTCTGCATTTCTGTCGGATTTCTGTCCACAGAGTATTTGTGCACCTCGCCTTCCATAGGGGCCCAAGGATGGCTGATCAAAGTGCTGTGTTGACTGCCTGTGACCACACAGACATTGAAAGAGCCAACAGGCTGTGTTACCCTATGTCTCTGCTCTTCGCAACAGTGTCACATAAACTTTTGGTAAAATTGGGTCAACCTCTCATGGGAATCATTGAGATATATTCTTGAAGTATTGTTTATTTCTGATACTTTCTACCTTTCTTGTGTCTACTGTGTAAATTTAATGTGGACCTTGTGCAAATACCTTAAGCTACAGGAATGTTATTCTGCTTCTGTCACACACCTGTAAGAAAGAAATGAGTATAAATAATTCTGAATCTCAAAAAAGGAAGGTTGAAGTCAATTAGTACTCTACAGACATTAATTTCATTGAGCAAACCCAATATGTAGTGTTGACCAATCCAAGCAACTTCAAAAAAATGTCGAGACCTAATGCATGGGTCCTGGTAAGATATACATAGTCTGAGAGTTGGAAACGCGGAGAACTTTCCCACCATTAGAAGTCAGTGGTCCAGCTGTTCTGACACCTTCTCTTCAGTTCTGTAGTTCCAGCTGCCTCTATCTTCCTTACTCACCCACATGTCGACAGACACTCCAGGAGTCTGAATTGCAGATGTGGCGGGTGCAAAAAGCACCCCCCCCACCCCAGAGGGAGGTGATGCTCTCTTTAATGGCCAGCCCCCACCCCCTCTATCTCCGCCCCTACATCTCCATTTGAGTCCCCAGCACAATGATGTGTCCACAACCACTCCCACCCTATTGATGCCCTCCTGACCTCCGGAGAAAAAGTGGATGTCCGAGCCGACCCTGTCTACAGAGCCCGCCCCGTGACCGCCCGGGCCCTAAATCAACTAACAAGAGAGGGCCAGTGAAAGATGTCCAGGTCCCGATTGGACATGCCAGGAAAACAGGCCCTAACCAAACTCAGAGGCGGTTTATAAGAATGCCCTTTGTGACGGGTGAGTTGATGTAATGGGCCTGAACGCAAGGTTCTCCATTTAAATCATGTTTAAGGGGTCTTCTGGGGCCCATTCATTTCTCTGTGGCTGGTCAGTATCTCTGTGAACCATCAATAAAGAGGTCAAGGCTAAAGCGTCAGGAGAGCCTCACAACGAACACGCCATAAACTGGGAGAATCTGGCCCTTTTGATGCCAGTTGTTTCCAGCACTTTCTGCGATTTAATGAACCAGAATGAATGCCCTTTGTTATTTTATGGGTTTTTGTTTCATTTATTTTGTTTTAATCATTTTCGTGTGATTGTTGAGTTGCATTGGGGATTCTAAGCGTGGGCTTGGCAGGACGGATATATCGACGACCCAAACCGTCTTTGTGTAACGTTCTGTGTATGACAACACTGTTTTGTCCCAATGTGGCACAAGGTCACAGTGAGCCTCCTGTGTTTGATGGTTCAAATCCCGGCCCTCCACCGAGGGCAGAGCTTGCATGTTCTCCCCTTGTGTGTGGGTTTCCTTCAGGTCCTCCAGATTCCTGTGCAGTTAAGTGACCCGGGATTTCTAATCTGCCTGTTTTGTGTGAGTTACCTCACATGGATGAGGATCCCATCCAGGGTGATAATCTGTAAATTAAATGGCCATCAATATAGAGGAAAAGAAGTGAGCTCTGATTGGTGAAGAAGTCTAACCAATGGGATGGTTTGGCTACCCATGTGACCCCCCCCTCTCCCCCCACCACAGAGGTGCCATGAGATACAAGTCTCTTTCGATACCCATAATGCTCATGTGGTCCCTTTATCTTGTGCCTGCTGCAGACCCCTGTCCAGCTCAGAATGACGCTGTTGCTTTTATACATTCACACAGAGGCGTCTCTGTGGTTTTTAATCTGGCTGAGAAAAAAGGACAGACATATGGAATTGGTCCTAAAGGCCAACAGCTGAAGTCTGGCAGAAAGTGTTCAGATGCTTTTTATCCTTGACCAATACGTATAACGTTATATAGAATACCACTTCACTAAAACAAATAGTGAACTGATATTTTGAACTTCATGCTGGAGAAGCTTGAGTGGCTGAAATTAATTTCCACCCTGATTCTGTACCCACTTGTCATATTCAGGGTCACAGAGGTGCAGAACACAAGGCAGGAAACAACCCAGGTTGGGGCACCAACCCATCACATGGCACACACCTATAGGCGATTTGGTAACTCCAACTAACCTCAGGTTTTTGGCCTGTGGGAAGTAGGAAACCCCACACCAACACGGGGAGAACATGCAAACTCCACTCATATGGAACCAAGGCAGAGACTTGAACCCAGATCCTCTAGGTGTGAAACAACAGTACGAACCACTACACCACCTCCATACCCATTTGTGACAGTTTATTTTATTGGGACAGCCATGCAATCCCATTATAGTAACAAGGACTGGCGTGGACCCAAACTGGAAGATCTGATCCTGCAAATCTGAGGCCACTTCCCATAGCAGCACACCCTGGTGCTGGAGGATGATGGTGGAATAGGCTGGGTTTATCCCTCAGTGTCCAGCTAAGGGTCTTAGTCCATGAAGCTGCAGTGAAGTTAGCACTCGAAAATGGAAAACAAATTCTGATTGCCTCCTACGGTACAAAGACGCTGACTTCAGACTCAGGCTTCAGTATGCATCTGTGCACTATGATGGACTGGCATCCTATCCAGGGTGTTTCCCAGCCTTATGGCCTGTGCTGCTAGAATCAGTCTCCAGGTTGCCCACAAACCCTGAGCTGGTTGAATAATTAAAAGATGGATGGATGGATTTTTGTTATATCAAACAACCGCAAATTAAACAGTTTATATAAGAGTTTTATACTGATCCCGTATTTCAAAACCATTTAGAATTAGAGGAAACAAAGTGTTTTTGTGCTGTGCAGCTCACATCATCAGGAAGATGTCCGGACTGCTGTGTTTCGGCTGTCGTGAGGGTCTGTCTTTATGGAAACCAACGCAGGTCACCTCGGAAAGGGAGCCACTTTCCGGAATCTGGACCCAGCTGGAATTAAGCTGTGTGTCTGCTAACTGATCTTTGCACCACGAAATGTAAAAGCTCTTTTGTTTTCACCTCGTTACATTAAAACAAAATGAACACTTACGCCAAAGGTTCCTGCAGGTTTTAAAAGGCGGGAAGCCATTACTGATATCAGACGCAGTGCATGGCAGCCCCACCTGGGTGTTGCGCATGCAAATGAGTCATGATTAAGCTCCTCCCCTCCACTGCATTTCCATGACAGACGCATGCGGCAACCCAACATAAGACATTAACAGGTGCAGGACCCTTAAGCTCTCCATCGCTGCCATGAATGGTCGTCGGTTTATGAATATTCATAAGTATTGGCCTGCCCACCCTTCATTGTGCTTGCATGTGTAATCTGTCTCAGATCGCAGTATTCATGCTGAAGTAGGGACTGAAAGGACAGGAAGTTAGTCTTTAAAGGAATAATGAGGTTGAAGATTGTGTTTTTATGAAAATAAGATGGAGGTACCTCTGAGGCTGATGCACAGAGACTGGGCTCTGTTTATCAGCATGACGATTACCTGAAATGGGACTTCACCTCAGAGACTTGCACTCAAACCTAGATGTTAAATTTAAATATATTTCACACCTATTGCCAGTGCAATATAAAATCTCCATAGTGTGACAAAGATGTGAGTGATGGGTGGAGTCCTGTAAAGAGGACAGGTAGAGGGAGTCTGAGTGAAGGTGGAGTCCTGTAAAGAGGACAGGTCAAGGGAGTCTGAGTGAAGGTGAAGTCCTGTAAAGAGTACAGGTAGAGGGAGTCTGAATGAAGGTGGAGTCCTGTAAAGAGAATAGGTGGCAGGAGTCTGAGTGAAGGTGGAGTCTGGTAAAGAGGACAGATGGAGGGAGTTTGAATGAAGGTGGAGTCTTGTAAAGAGAACAGGTGGAGGGAGTCTTAATGAAGGTGAAATCTTGTAAAGGGAATAGATGGAGGGAGTCTGAGTGAAGGTGGAGTCCTGTAAAGAGAACAGGTGGAGGGAGTCTGAGTGAAGGTGAAGTCCTCTAAGAGAACAGGTGGAGGCCGTCTGAGTGAAGGTGGAGTCCTCTAAAGAGAACAGGTGGAGGGAGTCTGAGTGAAGGTGGAGTCCTATAAAGAGAATAGGTGGAGGGAGTCTGAGTGAAGGTGAAGTCCTGTAAAGAGAACAGGTGGACGGAGTCTGAGTGAAGGTGGAGTCCTGTAAAGAGGACAGGTAGAGGGAGCCTGAGTGAAAGTGAAGTCCTGTAAAGAGGACAGGTAGAGGGAGCCTGAGTGAAGGTGGAGTCCCTTAAAGAGGACAGGTGGAGGGAGTCTGAGTGAAGGTGGAGTCATGTAAAGAGGACAGGTGGAGGGAGTCTGAGTGAAGGTGGAGTCCTGTAAAGAGAACAGGTGGAGGGAGTCTGAGTGAAGGTGGAGTCCTGTAAAGAGAACAGGTGGAGGGAGTCTGAGTGAAGGTGAAGTCCTGTAAAGAGAACAGGTGGAGGGAGTCTGAGTGAAGGTGGAGTCATGTAAAGAGGACAGGTGGAGGGAGTCTGGGTGAAGGTGAAGTCCTATAAAGAGGACAGGTGGAGGGAGTCTGAATGAAGGTGAAGTCCTGTAAAGAAGACAGGTAAAGTGTAGCTGCTTTAATTGCCCTCAGTCTTTATAATGTCAGTACATGTATACTATTTTGTAGTCAACTAGCTTAAAATGTGTTATTTTCTGGAAAATGTGTCAGTGCTTGAAAATTTCTTGCTCAGTCTTAACTAAGGACCCATCATGTACAAATCAGATCCTAATTCAGTAACCATTAGGAAGTACGAACTGAGTATCAACAAAAAGCAGCAGTTCTTAATGGCAAGAAAAATATCAAAAATTAAAAAATAATAATCCATGAAATTATGTTAAATACTGGATCTATATCTATGCTAGCAAATCTAAATTCAGCATATCCTATTGCTAACTGTAAAACTTTTCAGTCAAACCTTTTATTTTATAGCATAATTAAAATATATTGTTTTACACATTGGCTGTTAATCCAGCTCCTATTAAAGAATATGAACAATAAAGGGATTTTTGGATTAATTTGTCAGCCGTAAAATCACAGACAGAGGCTTTCTGGCTAAGCTTCTTTAATCTCTCTCTTTACTGTCTATTGACATTTTGATAATTAGGAACTTCACTAATGAGCTTAACGGACATAACTCAGATAACTAACCGGCAGTCTTAATTCCCTCTGTCAATATGGAAGCTCTGAGACAAAATTTCCGATGCACAGAAGCTAACAAATTAATCTGGTAGATTACACTGTTGTCCCACTGAAATATTCAAACAATCCAATAATCAATAAGCAGTCAACAGTTGTCCTTTTCACCCCCCTATATTAAGAAAATCCACTGTCTCTTTGTGAACCTGGATTTTATACAAATGATGATAAAACAACCTAAATGTATTTCTGTAGTCAGGCAGCAAAACATTTTTATTTCTTACAGCTTTCCAGCTCGTTTTCATGACTATTCTCTCTCTTTGAATAAATGCACACATTCGCATTCACAAACACACACACGCACGCACACACATATTTGTGATTATATCTTTGTGGGAACTCACCGCTCATTTCTAGGGGGGAAAACTCTAATCCCAACATGACGACCTTAACCCCTACCCAGCCCTAATCTTACCCTTAAACAACCAAACAAAATACAAGTCTTTCAACATTTTTAGTTTTTTGATTGTATTGACATATTTTTATAAAATTGAGGTTTATATTGTGGGAAGCTGAAAATTGTCCCCCGCAAGTTAAAAAGTAACAGATTTTACCACATTGTGGGTACCAAAATAGACAGAGTGATGAGCTCAGTGGTTTTCACACACATATGTAAAATCACAAGCTTGCCCAGGGATCACCTTCTGGCTGTAGGTGAACAAGATAAAGCTTTAGGCTAATTGGACAGTCGTGCAGAGGACAGTTGAACTGAGGACAGTTGTGCTGAGAACAGTTGCGCTGAGGATAGTCGCGCTGAGGGCAGTCGCGCTGAGGGCAGTCGCGCTGAGGACAGTTGTGCTGAGGACCGTTGCGCTGAGGACAGTCGCGCTGAGGGCAGGCTTTGATTAAGGAGTTAGCATGGAGGGTCCTCGCTGTCTCACATGGTGTATGATACCTGTGTGAGAGAAGCCGGTGATAGGGAGCTGGCATGGCCAATCAACAGTTATAGGAGACGACTTCTACAACATCAGGTTACCCCTTCCTCCCTCCCCAGCCCACACCATGGGAATAGAGCTGATACATGGCTCTTGACACCCTTTAACTGAACAACGCCAGATAAGGTACTGACTTTTGTCTTAACTTCTGGAAAGAGATCTGCAAACACTGTAGTCAGATGCCAGACTGGGGCCATCCATCCGGTGAGCCAGAAACCTATATTGGCCTAGTCGATTGTGCTTTTCAGTGTGGTATCCATCTAAATCTTGAAAAAAAAATTATGCAAATGAAAAAAAAACATCTTGAATTCTCCAGTCTCTGTTAGACGCATTAAAACATTTGCACATCATGTCATAATTCTCTTCATCAGAAAAAAATACCTAAAAAATACACAATGAAAAAATAAAAGATAAAATGCCTTATTCTACAGACACGGACTTTAGAATATATTTTCTTCTGCTTTATTTCATTGTTTGTTTAAAAGCTGTTTTCAAGGTACACATTAACCAATAAAAGGTTTGCCTTTTATCTATTATTGCGCGCTTATTTAGACAATCAATGTTTAAATGCGACTTTTCCACATGGCAAGGCGGTGTGGAAGGACAAAGTCGGCGAGCGAACAAAGAATCATAGCGGGATAAAGCGCGAGACCGCTGCAATGTAGCGGCATAATAAATAGCATTCGTTTCTTTCCCCTGCCTCGTCAGTGAGTCTGTCTGGCTCATATACAGCGACTACAGAGCTACGTGAAAGAGGCGTATACAAATCCAAGCCCACCGCATTAAACTGAAAAAAAAAAAACTATCTTTATTCATGGTAACTTATCAGTCTCAATTAATCAAGAGGAACAATAGGGATTGTGATGTGTTTAGGTGACCCCGAGAGCTGGGGGTCATCGACGGGCCAGCTCTGTGCTCTGCGCTAGTCCTGTGGCGCGGCCAGCCTGCCGGGCTCTGCTTTCCGTCGCGTCCGTTTCATTTTTCTTTTTAGGCGTAAAATGTTTACGGCAAGAACAGGGGGCGAAGAGAAAAATATAGAGAGAAAGAAAGCCAATGGAGGACAAACACAAAGGCCTTTCAGTGTCGCGACGGAGAGTCGAGAGTGAAGTCCCCTCCTTCTCAGATAAGCATGCTCTCTATACCCTGTGTGAATGGCTTTGTGCTCCCTATTCCTCTGCGGCTAAAAAGGGGCAACCACTGGTTTGATTCGGTTATACGGTTTGGTTAAGTTCCCCACCCACCGCCTTGGGGTCTATGGAGGGTGCGTGACCTGTTTAGAATCGCCCGGGGAAATGTCATGTCGCCCCTCCCACGGAGGAGTAGCCACATTCATTTGATTGGTATAAAAAATGATTGGGGATGGTTAAATCACCGCCTTCCCGTCGCAGTTTATAGCACTTAACAGAAATGCGCATTGTTTGCAGGGAAAACACAGAGGATCGCAATCCCCCAGAGGCCGCTTACCTGTGAAACGATACAGCGCCTTACCTGCCTAAATGCTAACCTCTAGGTCATCGTTTTAACAGCACCGGCGATTTGTCAGGTTGAAAATCTGCAAACTGCATTGTGATCTTGTTTTTTTTGTTTATGCGAATGTATATTCTTTTTGAATTTGCTTGACAGATTAGCTCTGCCTATTCTGACAATCCAAAATACAAGAAGGAAAAACCTTCCACAATTACCACCTTTGTCCCCGAGAGAGCGTGCAATCCTCACAATGTGTTTTTTTTGTTTACTTTATTTTATGTATCGCAATTTAGTATTTTCTTATATTTTGAAACAACTAAAAATTCAAGTCAATCTGATCTGCCGTGAAGGTCACCATGTGACTTAGGTTAACGGCACCTTCTGGTCAGGTAAAGCACCCTAAACACTTTCCATCTGATCCGGAAACTCATCAGGCCCAAGGTGGAAGACGAAACGTGGAGGGGGCGTGGGGGGTGGTTAATTTACGGCAGAATACAAGCGAGCATCTGACTGAGCGTGAATGCGATAAGGCGGACCGAATTGGTCCCCGGACACAGAGCGCCGCTGCATTGTGGGGACACGACAGGCCGCAGCCTTGCATGCCGCTAGCGGAACATTCCAGAATGTTATTTAGTTCTCCGCCTGTCTCGGGCCTCACAAAAACAGAGGAATTCCAGCCTTCCTGAGATGCGTTCAATGGCTCTGTGGCTATACTAACAATGAGTGTTTATGTCTTTAATTCATGTGGCCTGTAACTGTTTTCCCCATTTGAGAGCGGTCAGGGGGTGGGGTATACATTTCCAGTGGTGTCAAACATGCAGTCATTTGATAACATATAATGAGCGCATTGAAGATATCAAGTGGCTTGCTCATAATTACATTTTCTCATCCCTAAGAGGCTTCATTCAGAGACTTTCAGGAATGTTTTCTTGTTTTACATGACCCCCCCCATGTTTATTTTGGTTTTCATAAGCCCCCCTCAGATTACACCAGAAAAGGGTCAACATCCTGGTACCTCACTCTACTCTTCCCCAGCACGCACATCTCTGAATCTGGGCGGAGAGAAAAACTGCCAGCACACATGCGACTTGAACCATGTGACCCTTGGCGACAAGCCTATAATCAATTACCAATTTCAGATCAAATATCTGTCAATTATGAATAACGTTCATTGGAGTAAGATTTGCAGATTTTGCTAGGCCATCACTCGGTCTGTAGCGATGATGTGACTCTTCTTTGTTTTTAAACTGTGCTTTTTTGTTCAGGTAGTTGGCTAATTTTATATTCTGCTCCAGTGCTGTGTAAAACACTGCTGTCTGTCGTCAGTGCTGTGTAAAACACTGCTGTCTGTCGTCAGTGCTGTTGCCATAGAAACTTCCCTCAGGTGTCAAATAAACATTTTTACCTTTAAATGTCTTTGAGGGATAGGGGGAATAAGGAGGGAGGGATGGGGGCGCTTGCAACTTAGTTTGTAAAACAACATAAAGAGGATTTTTTTTTTTTAACTGCAGAAATTAATTGGTTTCATTGCCTGCCCGATCAATGGAACTAGCTGGTGCGCTGGATTCCTGCGGAGTTTCAGCAGGGAGGGTTAATCAAAGTGAGGGCTGGGCATCGTCCCAGCCCTGGCTGTCAGCCACCCCAACCAATCACCCCAACATATAGCCAGACCATGCAGAATCACTTTCTGTTCCTGCTTTTCTATTCGCCTCTGGCCCGCGTTCAGCTCCACGCTCCATCCTCCATCCAGCAGCCGCACCGGTTACGCTTAGCGGTAGATAACCAAGGCAAACGCCCCCCTCCCAAGCCCGTTCTACCGCTCCCTCGTTACGCGAAGAATAAGACTCGCTTAAAAATACAACACTCAGAACATCCAACGACTTTGACTTCAGATACGTCTGCCTGTTGAATAAGATGGATTTGCAAGGGTTGTTAACCTCATTGCTGAATTCAAAAACGTATTCATATTTTCTTACAATCCAGAATAAGGTCAATTTAAATATTTTCTATCAAAAATGGTTTGCTTTCATATCGCTCGCACAGCACTTCAAAAATAAAAAAACGACAGATGAATTGGAGAAATAAGTATCTCACGGAAACAAGCGTATTAATCACCATAACTTGAATTTATTCCCTTTGGTGAAAATGTTTGTTGCAGCTTCATTTGTCTTGCAAATACGTCCCCGCTGAGAAATGGATATAATAGTAGAAAGAGATCCGCTGGACAGCAATGAAGTTCATGCCAGAGAGTAGGCGCTGGGTCCGTTGCATGGATTGCCTCTTGAGTATATTAAAACGAGACCTGGTAAAAAATGATGCATGCTTCTACCATTCAGAAACCTGGCAACTAAAAAAAAAACTTTTAGCTTAATCTTTTGGAACAAAGACGCCAGCACATTTAGCTTGGTTGCAACGAGTTGCATGTGCCGACGTCCATTACTTGCATCATTTAAACATATTGTACCGAAATAGTTTTGGGGGAAATACCGGGATAAAAGAGAATGGACTGCTTTGATCCGCGCGCTGGGATCCCGGCATCCGAGTGCGCGCGTTCCGACCGCGAGGCGTTATTCACTTCCAGCGAGACACACTTACAAGACCATTGAAAGAAATTAGCATATTTGTAATTTATCACATTTTTGTTCAACTTTTTTCTCTGGAAGGTAAAAAGTAGACTGAATAAAAACAGATCAATCATCAAAGAAGCGTTAGCTATACAATTCACAGTTTTCTTAGACTGAAAAAGGGGGAAAGCACGTTTATCAAATTCGTTTCTGTTTGATACAAAAAAAGTTCTACAAATGTGGAACAAATCTAATTCCACCATACTACTAGGCTTTATATCAAGTGTCATTGAAATAACCAAATACACGGTTTTAGTCTTTGGGAGTGAAACTTTGTACTGGAAGAAAATATTAATGCACACATTATTTTGTACTTTGCATGCTATAAATTTTAGAATGTAGGGCCTATTACCTTTTTGGTGTTGATCCTTAAATAGTGCACCTTTCCTGTCTGGACTTGTCTTTGCAAAATTCAACATTGACAAGAAAACAAGAGCATTTATGTTTCTACATATTGCCCCGGAGTGGTTCGTGTTATTATTTAAAAAAATAGGGCCGTCAAGAACAAATAAAGACATCTTATATTTAAAAATATATTTTAGATGAAAATCAAGTACGTCAGTGATTTAGATCTAAATGTATTAACAAGAATATATTATCCAAACACCAGACGCGTTTTATAATACTAAAAGTTTGTCTCTTGAATGGAATTGTGTTCCCGACTGGGAAAATCCGTCTGATCGCCGAATCCCAGGGGATAGCAAGGAGGCCGTTAATAAAAGGACTGTAATAATTCATATAGGGCACGCAAAAGCTGGACACAATGCCTCTCATATTAAGCGCGATATTCTTCCTTTTTGGAGCCGAACAAAGATCATAGCACGACGTCTTTATGGCTAATTCAGTCAAAAGCCTGATGCTTATTCTCCCGCAGAAAGGTCAGTGTCGCTGTGTTTGGTCCGCCGAGGGGGTGTTTTCACGGGGGCGGCAGAGCCAGCTGTCCCTGTCACACTCCGACTGTTGGGAGAACGCATACTGTGCATGGTTGTTAGAACCATTCTACACCTGCAAGATATACCGATTCCGACACTTCTCCGCGGTTTTTCTTATTTTGTTCAGGAATTTAAACTACTAAAAGTAATGCGATATTAGGGAATTGCCTAGAAGATACCGATGTCTGAGTATTATGGACCTGAATAAATTCAAATGCTGTAAAAGCAAATATTAGTCTTTAGGTCATCGTGAAAATTAAAAAAAAAATGTCTAAAGAAAGATGCATTTTCCAATTTGTCATACTGAACGCCCAAGTACGTAGAAACACACCCACGCTATTCCTTAATACTGGAATTTCCATATAATATATCACCCCAAACTTCATGTCACGTTGTTATACTAAAGGGAAAGTTCGATTTTAGTGAGGTATAGCAGAACCAGAATCTTTTGCTGTTTAACACCAATTACATCAGGATGAAGGGAATGTTGTGTAAATGAAAAATAATGAATGCAATAGGTCTAATTAATTATGCGTGACCACTTAAATCGTTTAGCGGGCTGTAAATCATTCTATCGATATTTTATCTTCTTTGCAAATAAATAAAAAACTGCTAGGGTAGCTGGTAATTTAGATGGCTCGTATTCCGGTCGCTGACTTGCGTCCCGGTCAAAAAGATAAGAGAGCAAGCGATTGTCCAAATAATTTCACCTCATTAAGCGTTGATGGGTCAAAGTTGAATAATTAAGTTGCGCGCCCCATTAAAACGCCCAGGCTTGTCGTTTACGCACCACCGCAGATAAACCCCTAGTATAAAATCTTCTAACTTTATGCAGATAGTGAATCAGAAACCCTTCTTTAATATTAATTAAATCTCTAGTTTCAATGAAACGATGCATCTTATTTTGTGAGTACATAACATTTGTAAACTTAACCCTTTTGCAGCATCGTCGACTGAATTCTTTCATCTGGAAAAGAATTCTCAAAAACTATCGAAATTATTATTTGTTCTGAACTGTTACATAATGGCATTTTTCGGAAATTAAGATTTGGAAAAGGACCAAGATCAGCATTGATGACGTTATTCCCTTGGATTCACCCGGTCTCGACGCAGACTGGCAGCCGAACGCCTTCCGCGCGCAGCGCCGCCAGTTCTACGTGAATCTTCCATGGACACGTCAATGCGCAAAAATAGACGCCGTTTTGGGGATATTATTTTAACGTTCGTAAGACAAAGCTTACAACCATTAAGTCAATTATTCGTGCCCTACAATCAATGAGGACTATGCACGTTAAGTCTATGTGATTCAGTGGCTTTGATTGGGTTCACTTGACAATATTTCTTCTTTTAAAAATCTGGTACGCATGCGCGCCATTGTCGACTTGTAAGTCTCGAGTTTGCCAAACTTTCATCAAGTAGAGAAACTCGCAGTACGACGTGGTTGTTGTCTGGGGGAGCGTCTTGAATGCAAACGACTGGTGTCTTAGCACCATATGCCCAATGAATACAGCCGTGGGGACTTAATAAAGGTAAAACGTAGTCTTTTAAAGTTGGAAAGGGTCCTTTATTTGATTTAGATGGAGTACTTGCGCAAAAACCAAAGCGCGCTTTGGTATTGACTCGCCCTTTCTTTCTGAAGCGTAGCGGCCACCACGTAGCGTGTTTCATTATGGCATAAGCTTTTCATCAATCTGCTTTGTTCTGAATGAAAGTAATGCTGTGAATTAAAGAAATGACAATATTTTCTATCAGCTTGAAGGTCCAAGAGAAGAGCCCTTGAGTTTGGCAAAAATCAGGCAAATCATTCATCATGTCACCCCGCACCTGTGGTCTTGGCATTCAAAGTATACAAACCTATTCCTATTAACCTTAATTATTCAAAAACTACACAATGGTTGAAATAGAGCAGGTTGAAGTCTGTTTATTGGTCGTAAATGTTTTTCTGAAGATCTCCTAAAGCCCTTTGTTTGCTGGGCGCCGAGTCTGCCCTCTTTCTTTCAGACAGGAGTAGCCTTGGACTTTTCAGTTTTCAATCGCAACATCTGCTTAATCGTACGGATCAAAATATGGAGACACAAAACATATGTAATGGTTGATTTGTTAAATCTTGGTAATGAGTTATTAACAAGCAAAAACAATGGAGCCGGATGGCGAGAGCCGTATGGTAACGGAGTCACTTCATGAAACGCCTTACGTTTCCTTTCTTGATAAATAGGACTAAGGTCTGAACGCCAGGTGATAGCAAGGAAATCAGTGTCTTTAAAAGCCAGAACTAAGACTTTTTCTGTGTGGAAAAATTAGAGGACATAAATTTAATTGGTCGATAAGGATGCAGCAGTGGGCTTGAATCTAATTGCCTGTAGATTTAGCCAGGAAGACAAAACAGTACTGTGGCTGTTTGCTCTCTCATATTAGAGCTTTCACTCCAAGTGTATCAGTGTAAATGTGTTTTATTATAACAAACGTCATGCCTTACAGTTCCCATATTGTGTAAAGACAATGGTTAATGGTACATTAAAGACAAGAAAACCATGCCAACACGTCTTGGAGACGTTGTAAGGGCCTCTCGCTTTGCTTGTTTTAAGCAGCTGCAGTCCAGGACCCAGAAGCACACAAAGAATAAGTTCGAAATACCAGGTGCATCCTAGAGAAGCACGACGGGGATGGATATGTTACAGCCCAGGACATGAGCGCAGCAATAAAGATATCATTTGGATTGTTGGGCGCTTCCATGCCGTGTAAAACAGACTCCCGGCCAGGCTGTTCTCAGGCGGAAAACACTTACCCTCCCTCGCTGTCCCCGCAAGCCAGAATCTCCCTGAGCCAAAACCCGAACACCTGTTGGCGGGCCTTGCACCCCGTCGTGGGAATCCTCTCCTTTTAATAATACCAGATAAGTAAAAATATATATTTTCGTGACCATTCCCACAAGCCGCAGAAATGCTAGGCCCGGAGGGGATTTACCCATGAGGTTTAACCGGAGACACTTAATTGGTACTGGTTAAACCACACAGCTGGTGCTCGATGCCACAGTACAGATAAATTAATGAAAATGTGGCGAATTCCTGGATTTACAGACTCTTGTTTTTGAGCGCTATAATCCCAGTATAAGCATATTTAGTGCTTATGAGAATCATGTCGAGCGTCGTTCCCAGTGCTTAACATACGCTTAATGCGCATCGCAGATCAATACGTAAAACTACAGATTCATCTTTATTTTCATTTTTAACAGGGAATCTTAAACATTTAAGACATATATTACTTGCTTCGGTCGTTTTATATTATTGTTGGTTTAGTGTAGTTATTTGTAATATTGTATTTTATTAGGCTAATTTTAATGGTTTTCATAATAATAATAAAACCAGCAATAATAATAATAATTTCCCAGTTTCGATTCTCATTTAGAATTCTAATATCTTGTCATTAAGTAACTTTGCGGGTGTTTTGGACATAATGCTTAAAATATGTTTCTCCAAGATGACAGGCCATGCATGTAGGCTATATAAAGCGCAATGCAATAAAATGCAACAAAAGTACAATGCAACACAGGGCTTTCATATTACAAAAACAACGTTTCTGATGATTATTCTCTTGCTTAATAACGCACCTGACACGTTGTTTTCCAATACGATCTCTTTCGGACGTGACTGTAAACTGTAGTTGTAATTAATATGTTAGCGTTATACTTATAATAATTATTTAATCAATTTAAGATATAAAGCTTAATTTCTAAGTGCTCAGCGCTGCACGTGTCCGCGTTTAAATATACATAAAACAGGCGCACATAGATGCGTATCTCATTGATTTTTGTGACTATATGTAGCCCATATGATTATGTCGTTACCCTGTGAAAATCTAGAGCCTCCCGAATTGTGAGTTGAAAGTTCTCCCGAAAAGTGCACGGTGATTAGATGTTGGCTGAATACTTGTCATTCATGGCTGCCCACACGCTGCTGTTTTGAATGCCCCTGCAACGCATTTAGAGACCATAAACTTGCATTGCACGCCAAAGGTTTTCGCTCCGTCTGCAACAGGTAGTCCAGCGGGTTTACGTATTATTCTCAGGCTGGCACGCTGAATTCGAAGCGTCTCAATAACAGCCACGATCCCATATTGAGAGGGAGTTTGGCAAAGTAGGGAAAAAAGAGTTAGGGAAACGGAATCAAACCTGTCAGGCATTAAATGGTACGCTTTAAACACTTGCCAAGCGCAAGCGCCACAGTGACAAGATAGAGACTCTGTCGTTTCACTCCGTATGCCTTTCCCTTCCGCTTGATCGGTACCAGACCAAAGGATGTTACGGAGCATTGTGCCTTATGCGCACAAAACCCCACCGCTCCGCTACTCTCAATAGCCGTAGGTCCCAATAAACAATGATAGCAGTTTGTTTTATTGTACTCTGCCACCAAATCAAATGGAAATGTTGCCCCTACAAAACAGACGAAGCCACTACAAGACTTCCAAGATCCTTTATTAGGTTAAAGTCTGACTTTCTAACATTTGACTTTATAATGAATGTAATGAGATTACATGGTTTCTTGTGTCACGTCTACTATGCGGATCCTTTAGCTTTTAATGAGGTGCTAATGTATGGCGAAATTGAATCACGCCGGTTATTCGCAGAAGTTTTTTTTTTTTTTTTTTTTTTTGTCGGATAATAAAAATTTGAAGCTGTTGGCAGAAATATGATAACGAAGAAAAAAAATTATAAATTCCTCAGTTCAAATCGTCCAAGTAAAAAAAAAATCTTAAAATTCACATGTCATTGATGAAGAAAAAACGAACATCAGAATATTACATTTAACGTATAGTAGTAATAATAGTAGTAGTAGTAGTAGTAACAATAATAATAATAATAATAATAATAATAATAATAATAATAATAATAATAGGCCTACTAAAAATACCTTTAATTTCCGGATCCAGTCCGCTCTGGAGATTTGTCTCAGCAAACGCGTCTGCTGCTTTTCTCGTGCACATGTAGACATGTATGTACAGGCATCTGAGTTGCAGACCCTACCTCTTAATAACCACGGGAGCTGACGTAGGAACAGCATGACGAGCGGGAGCACAGAAGCCGATACCACGGGAAAATTTGGTTCTGGAGCACCTGCAGACTGGCAATTCCTACAGCAGGAGTACGCTGAGCACAGGTCCCAGTTCAATCAAACCAGCACGTGTTCCTTCCGAAAGAATGCGTCCGCGTGACTTACAATCGTATTTACTGTCACGTGAAATCAAATAAAAATCAGTCCAGCTGAAATTGCCATTAAATTGTTGGGCATGACAATTTCATTTAACCAAGGTCTTAGTAATCGCTCGGTATTTCGTATCATTTCATGATTTCAATATAGTAGAGGTAAGCTATATGTTGTTGTAGTATTACAGTCCTAGAAGCTCTATGCTTCTTACTAGTTTACTCTTAAAATTTAATTTGAAATGCAATCGAAATACATTCTAATTAGATAAAATCAAGAACTATTAGGTAAAGGAACTGCATTCTTTGTTTTGTCACCAGCGTCTCTTTGACGTCACTAATTGAACAAACTGGATTTTTTTTTTTACATAGAAATCTATTCTTTATTTTTATAAGATTAGTCAAACTCTCCTGTCTTTACGCGCAAATTGTATTTCCTGATTTAAAGTCATACTGAGGATGCTTTTATTTATAGTATAACTGATCCGTCATACACGGAGTGCCATGTTCACAAGACGTTCACAAGACGTTCATAAGACGTTCACAAGACGTTACACTGTAGCTTCTGCTTATATTAGTGCAGTGAGGGCTGCCAGTGAGCGTTAATCTCATCTGAATAGGGGGATATTTAAATCCTTCCCACTAGGTGAGGATTTCATCTTGTTACTGTAAATTAGAACTGTAATGTATGTGACAGGAGCAGTGAGCAGCTGTAAGGGCGGATATTATGGATTGTTTTAAAAAAAATAACTGCAAGCTAGTGCCATCATTTTTTTATTTATAAAGTCGAAAAAATAAATTATTTCACATTTTGTTCAATTTAATATAAATACTTTATGCATATAACAATTAAGTTAAACGATATATTACTCAGTAATTAAAACAATTAAATACACATTTCATCAGATTTGATTCTTTTACACGCTATGATTGCCATTGTTTTCACCATTCAAACCGGGTAGTTTTAAAATATAAATATAAATATGTAAATATAACACAATAGATATAATGGCATTAACACTTGTACATCCATATAATAATGTTGTCCAGACACACAAATGCTGCGCATTTATAAATTACAGACTTATGAAATAAAGTCAAATGGAGGCTCATTCTCTATGTTGTTTAGAGAAGATTTCAAGTTTAACTTTCGTGGATCCTCCGGTGTCCAAACTTTTGCGGTCCGGATGATGTTCTGCTCCTTTAACTGTTTTTCGTCAGTCCAAGAGAGAGAGTGCCCCGCGAGCGGTGGCAGCCCGTAGTCCGGATCATTCGGGGACGGAGATCCTGAGCAAGGAGACAGTTTGGGACACACTCATTACATTGACGTTTGTGGTCATTGTGAGTTTTTAACTGCAGTTTACTGTCATTGATATCTGAATTACCAGGTTAAAATGAACTTACTTGTTCCCCTGTGGCAGATAATAACCTTCTTGGGTTGACTGGATACATCACTGTTGGGATTTCGGATAGGCATGTCGGACTGCACGAGCTCTGCGAGAAAGTTGATGTAACCTATCGCTAAACGTAGAGTGTCGACTTTCGATAGGCGTTTCTCGTACGGCAGCGTGGGGATGTGAGACCGCAGTCCTTCGAAAGCGTCGTTGATGGACTGCATCCTCCGTCGCTCGCGGACATTGGCGGCCTGCCGCAACTGTTGCATCTCCGCCTCCGACCTCATGCGTCTCCGCCTCTTCATCAGCAGACCCTCGCCCCTCATCTGCGGGGAGAGCTCGGATATGCTGTCGCCGCAGCCGTAGGAAAAGGTCGACGA
Source organism: Mormyrops attenuatus (assembly GCA_026777985.1). Classification (NCBI taxonomy): domain Eukaryota; kingdom Metazoa; phylum Chordata; class Actinopteri; order Osteoglossiformes; family Mormyridae; genus Mormyrops; species Mormyrops attenuatus. The sequence goes on from JAODKC010000082.1 coordinate 12,491,269, forward strand.
GGAGGACGAGAAGGAAAAGTTGCCAACATCACAGTAGTCCGCATCATGCACTAGCCTGCTGTCCTTGTAGTAATCTTGGATCTGACTAGTGAGGAAGTCCACGTCGTCGTCCAAGAATTCGTCTGTGTCCAAATGGTCCCGGGAGGACTGATCTGTAAAAAAATCATCTTCATTGAAATAAGGGGAGGAAAAGGAGTCCAACCCCGTGAATTGATCTAACACAGTGTCCATTTTTGTGGTTGTTTTCCTGTTGCCCAGTAACAGCACTTGTTTGCTCCGTGCCCCGTCTCTGGATATTCAGGAGTGGCTTCAGCTGAAGGCTGGCACGCGAGGACTCTTATAACTACATCCATAGTCGCGTGCCATTAACCAGAAGCGCCAGCCAATCGCCTTCAAGTTTCCGCGGCACTCCTCGTTGAGGTTGCACACCTAGAGATCGTGGCCTCAGTCTACTCCCCACCCCCCTTTGATACAACATGAAAAAGGAGGCAGGATGCTAAGTGGCCAATGAAACCATTTTAAGCTCGCGTTTTGGCTCGTTTCTTTTGTGCGTCCCTTTACTCAGGCATAACCTTTTACGCAGTCACTTCTGTATGCACGAGTTTGTCGTAGATTTAAAACTCAATAACAGTTTTGTTTGATTTAAAAATTATAGTTTTTAATAACTTAGTACTAGTTCAATTTATCATGCATATACATCGCCAGTTGCAGTTTGAACTTGACAAAAATGTGTGTGTATTTCCCCTAAAACACCAACCGTATTTAAACAACATGTAACTATTTATTTCTATTTATGTAACTATTTATTTCCACTTTGAGTTTTTTTCTATTAGAACACCAAGAAATTTGTTGTTTGTGACCTCTATGCCCTTGGCATATATATGAATATACCTACTTTTAATTTTTGTAAGTACGTCTCCTTGTAATGTGTATATACAAAATTAAGCATTGTTAATAGATGTATTAAAATTCACACTTTGTTCGATGTTATTCTTTATTTTTTTTCAACGGCGCTCTTTATTTTTAGTATGATAATTCATAAACGGTCCGTGCGGCAGGTGCGTCAGCAGCGCGTCATCCTCGGATACACCTCTGACGTCACCACATAGCCTATTCCCCCCCCCCCAATAATGTATTTTAATTTCAGTCGTTATCTGAACTGCGACTTTATTTTATTTTGCATAAGGAAGGGGCATCAAATGTTGTTAATAAGTATGTGACATATTTAACATAAATACGAGGCCAAGAAAATCTATGGATTACACCTAAAGGCAATTTTCTGTGCCTGATAGACAGATTCACCCATGCCTGATTAATCTCTTCAGAATAAGCTGTTATTTTCAATGCAATTGATGTTCAGAACGTTCGCCCTCTCGATCTCTTCCGATAAATAACAGACTATATTGGTGCTTTGGTGGAAAACCTGTGGCTCCAAAGGGCCCAATTAACTATCTGGGTGCCTAGTCACTTTTAAACCCTTTTTTTTTGCTTATGGATCCATACAATGTAACACAAACATTTGTGTAAGAGCACCGTCGCTGAAAGGAGTCCCTTATTTAAGGAAGAGAGACACCGGAGAAAAGGGGCCAGCTCATCAATCATAGGTTTTACGCCGCAGTTCTGAACGACTGTGTTGCTGCAGTGGACACTCGCCTGTTCACCCGGCAATCAGCAGAGAATAAGAGACTACTTTAGGAACAAAGCCGGGGCGGTCCTTGCCTTTCAATGACGGCTACTTTCAGCCACCGTGAACGACTAATTTATGACAATAAGGTGTCTCTATTTTTAAAAACGCTGAAAGGGCCACATCATAAAACAGCCACAAAACATATTGAGTCAGTGCACTTCCACGGATCAAAGGTTCGGCCTGATTAAGATATCTAGGATGTTAGGATTTATTTTTAGGTCAAGTACCGAGCAGAAAAAAATACGTACAAGGAGATACAGAAAACATTTAAGTGGAAAACTCGAAATCACTCGAAGAAAACTATTTATTTGAAACATTTTATAAATGTCAATTAAATAGGTCTGAGCTAACACTTGGACCTGAGATAATTCAACTGGGCTGAATTAGCGCTAGTTAATTAGACTGTTTGTACATGTTCCACCCTGTTCCCGTAGGACTTGATTTGATTGATTTACAATTGATTGAGTGACAATTTACTTTTGTGCGGACGCTAATGGAAACCGAGTTGACATTTTGAAGCCATGTTTTCGGTGTATAGTGTATACTCTACTACACTCACTTTATGCACCGGCAGAACAAAGATGTATATCGTCACAATGCGAGCAGAAATACAAGACGCAAGATATAGAGAAACGTTAGAGTTACGTTATATTGACTGTTACGTATTTAAATAAACGTTGTGATTTTAAATTATATTGTGTGTGTGCATAATTTTACATTGAGTAAGATGCAAGATTATTTCACAAATATTATATAGTTGTTAATAAGGAGATGACATTCAAGATGAATATTTGGCCGAGAAAATCTATGGATTACACCTTAGACAGAGATCCATGTGATCTTTGTTTTATTCTGACTATTTTTTCCTTTGTATTTTAAAATATGCGGGCAATTCATCTTATGGACCAGTTAACGACTTCCGATTTCACATATAATGTTTTCCGTCTCTGGCTTAATCGGTACACTTCAGTCAAGCACTGAGGTCTGGAAGAGCGTAAATAAGAACACAGAAAGCCGGTGTCAATTTGCTTTATATAAATAGTAATCATTGCATATTCAAAGTCTTGACTGGTGCCTCGTGCCTTGAGGTTGCGGGAATCAGTCCTCGAGAAGAAAACAAGAATAAATGTACCCGAGGACTTGACGACAGGCCCTTCACTGCGGTGCGCATGGTTATATTATAAAGGAGCTGGTATCTGCATTAAGGCAGCGTGGCCTCACAGTGGTCGCCAAAGAGGTCGTATGTCAGGCACCTCAAAACAAATTACGCTGGTACCTGAGATTCTAACTGGTAGGAATCTATAAACAATCCTCATTCACTAGCATTCAAAATGAGACGGAGGGGGTCACTTTGTTTGGGAAAGATAAAAAAAAAGAAAACGTTCATGGATATTTCATCCCGGCGCAAGCTGCACTGCGAAGGACAATCCGTGGGAATCCCAACACTTGCGCTTTTGCGACAGTCAATGAGACCCATTGCACATAATAAATGGGCTATGTTGATTAGCTACTTGTACAGCAAGCGCGCGTGTGCTTCTCAAACGTTTTGGAGAACAAGTTTCTTTACATTTTGCTCGCACTTGGCGGTTTATTTTCAAAGGCATTTGCTAGTGTTTCTACATCCATTGACATTTTTACTACATGCTTCTTCTAGCGCGTGAAGGACATGTAAAAAAAAACATATATTACTTAAATAAATAGTCAAATAAATTTAAAAATAATTGCGGAAATCCTTAGTACAACAGGTGAGAATAATCTTCAGTGCGATGTTGTATAGAATAATGTATGTAATTAATTGCAAAATCAAAATTGCGTCTGGCGTCACCTTTTGACGTCATTCTTGGATGTAACAGTATCTTCTATAGACCTACACATGTGGCTGGTAATGTTACCTGGAAGTTGAATCAATTCACAAAACTGGCAAATCCATACACCTGAATAATAGAGAATTAAAACAATAGCAATAATAATAATAATAATAATCATCATCATCATCATCAAGACAAAGAAAGGCGCAGTATTTGGCTACGGGGAATGCTAAAAATCAATGATATTTTCATGCATTGGTAGCTGTGAAATTCTTGAGCATCCTTGTAACCAAATGAAAGGAAACACCTGCGTGATTGGCTGTCAGGCCACAGATAGGCAGGAGACTGGTACCTGAATCCTGCCTGGTCGTTTTGCGGGGAAACTCTTTCAACTGGTTCGCGGCAGACAGAAGCGTGACCATTAACTTCCTACAATGAATTTACGGATGGCACATATTTCAGCGCGTGCATTAGCCGCAGAGCGACAGCTGACCATGGGAAAACCAACAGTTGGGCTTCCTGAACAAACGGTACAATGGCGAACATTATAAATGAGATGTCCTGTCCTCGCGTATAGTCACGGCAAATTAAAAGTCACGGCATAGACCGGTGGGGAAGGTCTCTACAGTTCAACAGGCATTTAGAAATGGGTCCACTTGCCACCGCATTTATATTTAGTTGCCAGTTACCCCTGAGATTTCAATAAGTTACATTAAACGGTCACATAATATAAACGAAAATGTCTTTACATATTAGACATTTTCGACGGTACGGGATATTTTTTTATAAAAATACCAACCGTGTGTTAGTTATGCAATATATTTAGGCTACTTTATTAAAATAAAACATCAAAATGACATTACAAACTATGATTAGGCTATTAAAACTTTGCAACGTTTCAGTATTTTATCCTTGTGTAAATATTTAAAATGTTTTAAAAAGTTCATTTTGTTGTAAGGTTAACGATACGAATTGGTGGCAATTATGCTAATATTCATCAATGAGTGTCCCACCAGATAAATTATTATTGGGTTTGTCGAGGGCCAAGTGTGCATAAATAGCCGCACTTTAAAACACAGCACGCTTTAAGTAGCTTTCCCCCATTCGCACGCGCTTTCTTTCATTGCCCATTTTAGTGACCTGGTACCTGAATTGCTTGCTGGTAAAGTGCCATTGACGACCCGAGCGCAGTGTTTTCATGGCCTGACTGAAGAGGTCAGAGTGTCAGCGCTGTCTGGCAGCGCGAGCTGCGCAACACTGGGAGCTCCTGGGAATCCGACCACATGCGTCCGGGCGACGGCAGCGGCGCGCTGAGGTTAGGAACAGGATGCGCTCGCTTTCCAGATTGCCAGACAAATTAGAATTGTGGTCATGGGTGGCGAGTTTCGCTTCTTTCAGGGCGATGAATAAACAAAATGCCGCTTTTAACGTCGGCCCTTCCAACTGTGGTATTGTCCCCCGATTTTCCAGTTACTGTTACTGCTGACCACCAAGTGGATAACCACGAGGAGTCTGTAAACAGACGGTTTTGGGGAACGCCAGTGTTTAGGGATGAGTAGTAGCAACTTTTAAACAAAGTGTTAAAATAGAGGGATTATTTCATAAAAGCGCAATTATCCAGCTTTTCTTTCCCAAAACAACTTCAAATTCAAATACGATTCATTCTTGTTAGAACTCCACAGCTCTATCAATCTTGCTTTAATATATGCAGAACTGCGAAATTACAAGCGAATATTAACCTGCAGATTTGTTTACACAGCAGTCAGCTGTAAGTCGCGGTATTTAAAGTGCAGTAACTCTAATCATTAACTCCCGAAATAAATTGTTAATGATTCACACAATTTAAACAGTGACATCAGAAATAGCCATGTAACGCAGTCCAACTAAGGTAATAATAATAACAACAGCAATAGCAACAATATTATTATTATTATTATTATTTGACAACAAGTGTGTATCCCGACCCCCGCTGTCACAATTTCAATGTCAGAATGTCAGACTTTCCTGTTTAAATGATAGTTATCATAGTGATTGATTATCTACCTGGAGGACAAATTGGTTGTTAACGTTGGTAACTAGTGGGAATGCGATGGGAAAGATATTTTCGAAAATACACGCGGCCCATAAACGGAACAGATTGCGTAAATCTGAACAACAGTCAAAACTGAACTTACAGACAAGATTGCATTGTGTCCATAAATTATGTATTATGCCTAAGAATGAAATATCACTCATTAATACATATGTTATGGTGTAATACGAAACACAACTGGACTGGCCTTGACGGAACTGCATGTACAATACTGGAAAACAAAGGGTTTCTGGGAGACATCAGCGGTTTAACCTTGAAGAGATTTAGGGGATTATCGATTCGCTATTCCTCATACAAATTGATTTAGGTCTTTGGATGCCCGTGGGCTGTTTCACACAGAGAGATTAGCGAGAATTTCCGCTCCATGGCGTCCCATAAACCTACATGTTATGATGGAGATGGGGTAGGCGGTACCCGAGGAAGCTCCTCTGCAGAGCATATTACTCGTCTTCTTTATGTATATCTAGCCACTTCGGGGGATAGACAACCCGCTAATAAAGCGAAAGTCGGCATTTTCAATTGCACATTTTATTTCCAGTATTTATTGATTCTTTAAGATTTCCTGTCGTTTTATACTGCCGGTCAAATGTTTTTGCACAGACTAAGATTTTCTAAATGTCCATGTTACTCACTTAGCAATTACTAAAAATAAGGTCAATATTCTTTGCTAACAAATAAATGTACAGTATGTTCACCATTTTATTACCTTGATTAGCAAGAAAATGTGAATCTTTGATTCATCGAAGTAACCTCCTTTAGCAGTTCTTAAGAATTCTTTCTGCGAGGGACATTAAATACAGAAACAGTTAACTAGTGCATTTAAAGTTAAACCATAGGTTTATTGAATAACTAACAGACTGATTCTAAGAATTAGTGTCCCTGACGCCCTACATGTTTTGGAAGTTTAAGTATTTTCTAATTATTTTATTTGGCATAAGACAATGGAGAGTGCAAATGTTAAGTTTACGGATTCTGTTGATTCTGGGCATCACGCTTATTATACTTGACGTTGTTTCGATAGGGCTATAATTAGCTAATTATTTTACATACTGCAAATATGCCAGTCATCAAATGACACAATGATAATTAAACGAACAAATCACGTCAAGAGATACTAGAGTCCAAAACAGCTCGCAAAGTTTCTTCGCGCTTTTCTCCTTGTCCTGACCTTTAATGAGTCACTTACTGAGATCAGGTCACACATGTGTAGAGATAATCAAATTGCATTCAGCCCTCATGATATATTCGCCATGTTTTCAATAACTGAGCCAAAGATCCCCTGCAGAGTGGCGGTAGTCTAAAAAACAGACACATAAAAACTACTGGTCTGCTGTGACCTCCCACAAGAAATTTCACTGAAGTACCAAGGCAACGCTAAACTGCTTGCGAAAGACTTTAGCTCCATCTAGTGGCCAGAAAATACAACCGCTTAATTCTTCTAAAACGTCTTTGTTTCCCTGGGTTTTTCAGTCTCAAACGTCACAAGTAAACATTTAATCTAATAAAGTAAACTTGGAGAAGCAGCATTAAATACGTACTCGATTTCTGCTCCAGGTGTAGCGTGTGGGGTTTGCTCTCCCGGTGTTTGCGTAAGTTCGCACAAAGTATGTAATGGAAGTGATGCCGTTTAATGTATCAGCGGCTGTTATACATATTGTACATACATTTGTTTTCACACGTCGGCCTAGTGCACTCATATTTTAGCATTGTGCAGTATACATTATTTTAAGCTGCAGCAGTAACTTTTGCAGTACCTACTTCACAATTAAACAGATGTAGCAGAAAGACATTCTAGCGTTGTTCATATTAATTAATATGGTTTCAGTGTGTATTAGATTGTTAGGGTTATCGTGCATCATCCACAGAACAATTGTTTGAAGAAGAGAAGAAGAATACACGGCACAGGCTGCCCTAGTCAGTGATGAATCAGAACTCAGTAGACGCAGTGCGGAGGACATGACCATGGTTACTGTAAGAGACACATTACTCAGTAGATGCAGTGCGGAGGACATGACCATGGTTACTGTAAAAGACACATTACTCAGTAGACGCAGTGCGGAGGACATGACCATGGTTACTGTAAGAGACACATTATCCAGTAGATGCAGTGCGGAGGACATGACCATGGTTATTGTAAGAGACACATTAAAGGCAACAAAAATTATGTTTCGCTTTTACTAAAATCGGGGTCGGTGTTGTAGGAACCGGGGGACCAGGGGGGTGTATCCCCTTATATGTAATTTGGATTCATTCATCCAGAGATGTTTGTATTGGAATTATTAAATTGTGCCCAGGTACCCATATCAAACTCTTTCCTATGCTATTGCTTATAAGGTATGAGTATAAAATGCCATGAAAAGGGGAAAACGTTCCTTCTGCTGGACGGTTGTTTGGAAGATTCTTTCATAATCTCTTTTGTGACATCAGAACAGTGGTACGAGCCGGTATTTATATCGGTGACACCACCAATAATTCCCGTCATTAGATTCATGGATTTCTCGATTTTATTGTGAAACTTGTGGTTCGTGAAGGGATCAGCCACAAGAGGGCAGGAGAGATTTGCCTATGCGGTACGGACTCTTGATTGTGGTCATTCATTATTTACATTATTGACTTTCTTAGCAGAACCAATTTATCAAAGCAGTTTACATAAATTATAGTTTAACACTCTTAGTCATTTCAAATCTTAGTGATTACTTACATAACCTAAGGTATAAACCTTCCCAAAAACCTTTTCTAACTGAAATAATCCATCCACTCTCGGCTTACCCTGGTCAGGGTCGCCGAGTCGTAGCAATAATGACACAGTCAATTCCCTTATAATTTTCCTCACCCTCTCTCACACACCTTATCTTTTTCGTTATTGCGATTTATTAGTTTTAATTGTTTCACGGTGACAGGAAGTGTCACGCCAACAAAGCCGATGTCGGTGATTAATGATGTACTCCAATGCGCCAATTGGCGAAGTGGACAATTCAACTTTTAACAGCAGATGGCAGTATAGTGTCTAATTTCAGAAAAATGAAGCCATTTGTCACATTAAATCACCTAAAACATGAATACATTAGAACAAAGAAAGATAACAACGAATAATAAGGAATCAATATATAAAATTCACAGAATTCCTCAAATGCTAAGCTGAAAAACGGTGTTACTGGAGCTAGACAGAGGTAAGTTCACAGCCAATAAGACGCCAAAAAAAAAAAAACCGAAACAGGAGGTTTATACGTCCGAGTTTGATCGCTGCTGGGAATCCGCTATGGCGCTTTTCCAAATTGCAGTTTTCAGTACTTAAATGATTGCAGTTTTTCATGCGATAATATGACTATATGAACAATAGCAAATGTGCAGCCATTTGCACTTGCACATCAGGAATCGAATAACTCGGACTCACTACATCCGGTTAGGACCTACAGTTTGGTGCGTGCAATCAACAAAAAAAATTGAAGAACAGAACACACTAAATGAGAGTGACTCCTTGTTCTTGTAAATAACTATTGCAATACAAACAGATGTAACAACAATTTCGGAAAGTAAATCTTAGTGATTGTAATTAACAGGCCGACAATATTTTACAATGTAGCAAAACGACCTAAGAAAATGATCTGACATTGTCAAATGGAAAAAGTTTTTGTTTCAGAGAAATACCCGTAATGGTTGAATCAAATATAAACACATTCACAAGAAAAAGATTTCATAAACATGGTTTAATGACTAAATGCAGAAAATTCACGCTGTAAACGATGCACATAGATCGCTACATCACCTTCATACTGGGATTCTTTGTAGTTTTTCATTTGAATCACCCCAGGTGAAACTCGGCTGCATAAGTTGTATTTAACACACATAACTCTATTCCCATGACACTGGCTAATTCATTTATTTTTTTGTTGTGTTTTGATCTTTGTAATCCATTTCTTTACCACAACCAAAATTAATAAACAGACATTTGATTTAAATTATGAAGCTCCCCCTAGCCTCCAGTATTAAAATATTTCCTCCGTTCTTCTATAGGCCTATATCCACAGCAAAAATACGAGTACTTTTGTGAAAGATGACTCATCTGTTGATCTCGATAATCAGGCTGTTGTAGGGGGACGTTATGAAAAGAACTCTGAGGGTGATTAAGTCAGACCTCTCGCTAGGGCTGGATAGAGGTCAAACCTCCCCACACCTTCACGATCTCAAACAAACGGCTTCATTGTCAGCGATCAAACAGGTGGCTCCACTCCTCCAGAAACAGGTCGTTTAGGGTGACATATAAAAGCACTTATACGGGACTAAAGTTAATCTTTATCAGGCGTTAATTTAACGAACCGCCAGCCACAATAAACAAGCGCGACCCGTTTTATGGCGCTGGAGTCTAGACGACATTGAATGCGCGTCTCCGGTTTAGCACGATTACGCGACTGTATTTTCAACCTAATACCAATTGCTGTCGAAAGTACTTCATGGAAAAAGTGCGCAGTTTCTCACCATTTATCACAATCAACTTACTCGGGTTAGTACTGTATGGAGATTTCTTTTCCTTAAGAGCAAGTGATAGGCGCGTAGATTAAGTATATGCAACATCCGCATGGTAATCTACCATAAAACGTGGTTTAAATTACGTACGACATAAATGCAGTACTGAGCCTCTCATGCCTTATTGATCCAATATCGACAATCGTGTATGCTTGTCAAAATTACGAAGTGATTCGTTTAGATTTTATTCTTCGAAACACATAAACCGCAAGGATCTCTTGCATATAATTCTATTTTTTTTTTAAGCCAAACCTTTTCTCATATGTTCTGCTACGGATGCAAAATGCAGCTGGATCACGCTGCCCGCTTACCTCCGCATATTTACTATGCACTATTTGCCTACTTCTCATTCGTTTCACGTAGCGTGGTTGGGTCCACGTCGGAAAAAAAGCGCTGACCAAGTAAGGCTGGCGGCTTTGACCGATCCCCAAAGCAGCCGCAACATGGGCCCCTACCCAACACCTTCACACCCCTTGTAATTAATGACAGGAGCGCCTTCAAATATAATTTGTCACCGGCAGCTGTTCCGCTACAGCGATCGCCCTCTTTCTGGGCAAAATAACTTTGATTTCAGTATATCCAGGCTGTGGATGTCACCGCCCCCACCTCCCCGCCTTCCTGGCTGCTTGTAGTGGGTGGATCTTGGAGGGTTGACTCACAAAGCTGTCAAAGATAGCTGTCACCCCGTGGTGCGATCAAACGCACGGTGAGCGGCGCTTTTTGCCGGTCGCGCAAACTGGGGATTAGGGGAGCCCAAGACGATGCGCCGAGCCGAGAAGAATTAAACACACCGGGTTGAGCCGAACCAGGTCCGAAACCGGCTGTGAAATAACGATTTTTTTTTTTTTTTTTTACTGCGGACCGACGGTGCTTGAAACACGGCGGAAAGATCCGTGGTCTTCACTTGAGGAGGAGGAGGAGGCTAGCTTGATAGCTGCCGTGAAAAGGACATTTTCGGAAATTTTGGAACACAATGAAAGCAAGAAAAGGTACGTCGCCTTGCTAGCTAGCTGATACGCTGCTATTGAACGCTGAAGATAGTAGTTTACTCTATATGTTTCTGAATTCATAATGCTGAAGCGGGCCGTGGATTTAGTTGGAACTTTGCATTTTGAAATGCGACCTAACGCGTCCAATGCGCATATTACCTGACCCTATAAAATTCTGCATTTTATGTTACGTGTGTTTGTGGGCTGTCAAAATGATTTGCTTCCCCCTGTCTTTGCATGCCCTGTTGTGGATTCAGACGCGGTAGCTCTGCGCTTACATGCGCTATTTAAAAATCCCCAAGCTGGACACTTAATGCTGCTATTATATTAATGTGGACATCTCTCCGTGAAACAACCGGCCAGCTACAGACGTGTGTTGATTTAGCTCATCGGCCAAGTTGTGGGCCAATTAAAGTTATGAATGCACTTCTTTATTTTCACTCACAGACGCCGTTAGTTGGTACGCATATTGTGTGTGTTTGTATCCATTTGTTTATACTGTTACCATTCTTAGACCCGAAACAAACTTTGAAAACCGGACCCTTTGTGAAACTATGCTTTTGCCTGGGCAGATTCGCATTCTTAGCAACCTCGTGAGATGCAAGTCTCACACAATAGCTTTGGTCCGACTACCTCACTATTTCCAGTTGTTGTATGCTTTTAACTACTCAAACCACAGCAGGCATTGGTTTTGAGCACCTTTGGGAAGTGCAGAGTCGGTTTGTGCCGTTTTAAGGCGTAATGTTGATGCTTAAACGCCGATTTGCAATCCCGCTCCTTTCCCTTTGTCTCCAGACTCATTTTCAACAGGTTTGGAAGTTGGCAGCCGACTCGTGCGTCGCTGCTAACTATGTGGCCGGCGAGATCACGCTAAAATAGTTATTATGTCTTCTGTTTATTTTTGGGAAAGCGACACGAGTAAACGAAACATACGTGTTATCCCATGTTTGTAGAAGTAACGATGTCGTAAGTATGGCGAGAGCCAGTCCAAGTTATGGCAGCTGTAGTGACTTCTTTGTTCTTGTGGGTCGGTACTGGTCTGTGACTTCGTCTTCGTTCCATTGTGTTAACCAGGTGGCCAGTTGACGGCTTTATAGTGGGAGACAGGAGACATGGCTGGTAACGGGAACATGCAAAATGCATGCACACGGGCGATCTGTAATGTTGCATTTGAAAAAGTCTCACGGTGCCACATGGGCCGTGCAAAGTTTAACCACGTTGTTTTTGTTCCGTCGGACAAAGTGACACATGGCGAAACACTGCGGGCTCTGGGCATCTCGGCCACCCAGCCATGATACCATCAGTCGTGTTTTTCAGACACGGATACCCGATCAACTGGATCATTTAGCCCTGTATTAAATGAATTTAGGGTTTTAAAGTTTGTCAAAGATTTCTGAAAACGACTGCGTTTAAAGCGACAAGTACAAATAAGTTAAAAGAGTATTTAAGGCATCCTGATAGTAGAAAATAGTACGAATTAGTTTGCCCCCGTATTAATAGGGGCATATTCATGTGTTATAAAAGCGTATGCTTCATTTACGAGGAAGTATGCAGTGTTGATGTCTTATAACTACGCCTTGGCATGTGACGGGATACGCCATCGCTTCCCCTCCCCCATACAGGCTGCATTCCAGGCGGTTGATGCTGTCGTTTTTAATCCTTGTAACTTGGGATCCTCGTTTACCCGCTCGCAGGCCAGTCTTCCCAGTATGGGAGCGATACGGAGGATGACGGCATGGACTGTCCCCTGGACCTGTCCTCCAGCGCCAAGAGGAAGCGACGCGGAAACCTGCCCAAGGAGTCGGTGCAGATCCTGCGGGAATGGCTGTTCGAGCACCGCTACAACGCATACCCGTCCGAGCAGGAGAAAGCGCTGCTGTCCAGGCAGACCCGTCTGTCCACACTACAGGTGCGACCCGCTGTCACTGCAGCTTATGTGCTGCAATTTTCAATTAATGCTCCAAAATCGTCTCGCTTGCATATTGGGTCCCTGTTCACTGCCCCCCCGCCCCCCGCAAATGCCCGATCGCCGCCTCATGCCTCATTGACTTTAAGATAAATAGCTCCTTTATATTGAAGGATCATTTTCACCGGCCCTGGGAATTTAAAAATTGTCCCCTTTTAGACTTTTGTTATCCGGAACATGTAACATACGAGCAAAAAGACTATGAGAAAGATGCGGTTTTTTTTTTTTAATTATTTTTTGGTTAATTTATAAGCCATTTTTCCCGTCTCGCATCTGCAGTGCGACGAGTCACCCTCCGTGTTGGGGATGATGGGGCCGGTCGCGCCGGTGCCTTTGAGCCGCGGTCGGTGGGGGGCTCCGCGGCTGCCCTCCGGAATTCCCCCCCGCTGTCTGGGAACACGCATTTGCATGTCCGGGCATTATGCGCATCGCCTGCCCGCTTCAAACAAAGCAGCCGAGGCATCGCCATGACTGCTAGTAAGCAGCTGGCCGCTTTACGAGGAGGGGGAAACGGAGAGAAGTGATGGGTATTTATAGCGGGGAATGACTCTAGCGTGGCTTAGATTTAACACGTGACTTAAAAATACTTTTATTTAAAATAGTTTTAAGTGCAGTATTTAGTACATCAGATTAAATAAGCGCATAACTGTCAACAAATATGTATTGACATGAAAACTTCTTGGGAAAATCGGTGGCAGGTAATGTACGTTTTGTATAAAATATTGAGAAAAGTTGTTCAGTGAAAAGGTTTGGCTAATTAGGTAATGATTTTGGATAAATACTACTGATGTAATGTAAGGTCAGGTATTTCCTGAGTATATGGGCTATTACAGGGACACTGGCTTATTCTGCGTAATTGCCATTTCATCCAGGTTTGTAACTGGTTCATAAACGCCCGACGGAGGCTGTTGCCCGAAATGTTGCGGAAAGACGGCAAGGACCCGAATCAGTTCACCATGTCGCGCCGCCCGGGCAAGGTGGGCGACGGCGTGCCACAGGAGAATGCGCCCTCCTGTGACGAGAGGGCCCCTCGTACTCTGAGCTTCGACTCTTGCGATGCTCCCAAGTCGGCGGTGCTGCCCAGGCCGACCGTCATCTGTCACACCACGGTCACCGGGAACCCTGCTCACAGCTGTATGCCTGTCCCCCGGACCGTGGAGCCCGGTCAGAGTCTGTGCCAGGGAGAGGCGGCGGCGGCCCTAGGGGGCGGCTCGAGCCCTCAGACGGGGCTCTTCAACACCCCACCACCCACCCCCCCAGACCTCACCCAAGATTTCAGTGGCTTCCAGCTGCTGGTGGACGTAGCCCTGAAGAGGCGTGCTGAGATGGAGAGGCAGGCCAATCCCTTTGTTTCCTGAAGGATCTCCTGGTCAGGGGGAGGACTGGGGGTGGGGGTGGGGGAGGGGGTGGGGGGCACCTACTTCAGGGCTGCCAAAATCCAAACGACTCACCAGACCAACCGTTCAGTGAATAAGACCTCGAGAAACGGAACCTCGCCACATGGGGATTTTAATATCTATTTGCACATCGGAGGACCAGTAGCAAACTAGACTTTCCAGGCCAAACCTAATGGTCTTACATGCTTTTGCTTTTGTTTTGTAGAGATGATAGAGGCTTCTTGGAGGCCTGCCTGACTTTCCTTCTTTGTTTAAAAAAAAAAAAAAAAGTTTGGCTTGATCATTCCTCGATATTTTTACTTTAGCGATCTTTTCGTTGTGCCTCTACTTTTGTTTGCACAGTAGGGTTAGGGGGGAGACTGAGGTGGTTTCTGTTGGCATTAATGCTGAACTCCATTACCGCTCTGGTTGGTGGCTCTGTGATATGTGAAAATATGTATGTATATTATATATAGTGTATATATTTTTATAACTTTCTTTTGTAGTTTTAAAACCTTTTTTGTTTTCCTTTTGCTTTCATCAATTATTGGGGTTGGGTGTCCTTGCTTTAGAGATGCCTTCGTCTGGGTCTTCACACTGTGATACTTTGCCCAGCTGGATAGGGGGGGGGGGGGGGGGGGGGGGGGGGGGGGGGGGGGGGGGGGGGGGGGGGGGGGGGGGGGGGGGGGGGGGGG
>JAODKC010000082.1:12531357-12545500 GCA_026777985.1 Mormyrops attenuatus
AATAAAAAAAATATATATATGCGTGTATATATATATATATATATATATACATACACACACACACACTCACACATACATATATACACATGCAGTATATATATTATTTCTTTTCTTTAAAGGGTCCAAGTATTTATTAATCTGCAGGAAAACATATTTTGAATATATTTCAAAAATGTTTAGTGCCTGGTTGGGTTCGCAAGTGTTACACTTGATTTCAAATATAAAATACATAAAACTATTAGAAGAGCTTTTGTTTTGCATTAATTGCTAGTCAATATTTTTTTAAAAATCGTACAATACCTTCTTCATTCTTTCCGAAAAACAAAAGGGAAGGTTACTTACAATATGTGGGCTACATTTGTAAATGAAAATGTCATGGGGGGAAAACACAATTTAAAAATGGCCACTGCTCTGAGTACTTTCTAAACAAGCTGCTCTTTTACTTCAGTAGTCTCTATGAAAGGTACTTCTACTCTACTCATAGTCCATTTCTTTGGAAGTGACATGACTTTGAGAGTTTTCAGCACTCTATCCACTTTTGGTTATTAATAAATAACACATTCAGTCCAGGTTGTCCAAAAAAGCATCCGGGCATTGAAAAACAATGTTTCTAAAACATGTCAAATTTTTAAAGTGAGGCCATGAGAAAAGATACTCAAAGAAATGAGACAAAATTGGGATTGAGCACGGAGCCATTTTGGGGGGCATTCATTCGAACCAGATAGTCACAAGACATACACCCATGGCTGATCTTTGTAATGTGAATAAATTAGAGAAATGATTGACTGTCAGATCACTTCTACACCTCTAATAATGCAAAGGGATAGACTCTAAAAACACAGCATGGTCCAAACCCGCTGGGGGGACCTTTATGAAAATTACTGTCTCTGTTAGGTGTTGTATCACTCACACCTGAAGATGTTTATTTCTACTGCGTTTAATGAAATTAAACAACTCTGGATGGGAGGGAAAGTGTAGAAATGTGATGGGCTCACCTTTGTACCCCGCCTCCCATCAGCACAGATATATGTGCAAGTAATCCGGCACATATTTTTAAAATTACACATTACCATTATTATTATAAATTATCCCATTACCCAAAAGTAAAGCCCACTGAACCATGTTTTTTTCTCTGTATTACATCTTTAAATTTTAATAACATAATGGGACATTACGGAGAAAGCTGTCTCTTAACTAAAATAATACATTTCAAGACCAGGCTGTTCTGGGACAACTAATGACAATCCCTGGTGACACTTCTGAGAAATTAAATGCACATATCAGACAAAACTTAAAACATGGAGGTACATGCATTTTTTTGTCATTGAGAATATATTTTAGTATCAAAAGAACTGTATTGCGAAACATATCATAATACAAATTATGTTATATGTATGAAAGGAAAGATTTCACTGTGTTTAATGCACTCTGTAAAATGTTCTTGGTAGATTCATTGCAAGTGTATATGGGCAGGAATAAGCTGGCTTTGGACCTGAATCACTGTCAGGATGCTGCAGTGAGAAGTACCACCCTGAAATGTCAAACACCCTGTTCACACTTGGTTTTAAAATGCATCTGGGGTGAACCGATCACAAGTAGACAGCTGAGACACATCACCGTTTACATTTGTGTCTGTCATGCATCTATCAAGGTGTCCAGCTGACCACTAGTGTTCAGATATGGTTACTGCCCCACACACAGTTATTCTGATGTACTTGTTGGGGATGCATTAGGATGCATTAGCGTTTACGCTACAAAAGATATATGGTCAAATGTGTCCCAGACCACGTCGGCAAGTGGTTTGAGTGATCAAACCACAATGCATCTTGGTGGTCATTTATACATGTATTTTACACTGTCCACTTGTGATCCAGTCGGCCCCTTGATGCATTTTAAAACCAAGTGTAAACAGGGCCAAATGGTCATCAGAGGGAGTGGTGTTCTGCTTGTTTGTAAGTTGGCAGAGGAAGATGGAGATATTTCTGTACATAACACTGCTGGAAACACATCAATACACATACATACATACACACACGCATACTGACCAACAGACACACACATATAGACATTGATACAAACACATACCCCCACATAATATACAGACCACTTCCATCCATATATACACAACCTTTACACACACCACCCCTGGCACACAAACATATTCATATATACACATGCTCAGTCATATACTAACATGCTAACCTATAGACAAGCATTCACATGGGCAGAGACACATGCACACTCACACACATATACACTCTCGCATGTACATTTTTCAGACACTTTTTTTAGTGGCATAGACTTTTGAGAAAGCAGGGTAAGGCAGTCCCTGGTGTAGCTAGAGGTTAAGGGCCTTGCTCAGGGGCCCAGTGGTGAAATCATTCAGCCGATGCTGAACCGGTGACCATCCGATCTCAGGCATAGTGTTCTATCCAATAGAGCCACACAGCATGTGTTCTAACCCACTGAGTCTGACACGACCCCCATGTGTTCCAACCCAGTGAGCCGCACATCGTCCCATGTACATCTTCTTCTTTTGCACTTATTCATGCATACATGCACTCTCACGCACACACATAAAAACGCTTAGTAACAAATGAAAAAAGGAGAGAACGTGATGGTCAGCAAAGTGCAGCTCTCTAAACAGGCTCACTCTCCTGCCTAATGAAGGCTGCGTTATGGAAGCAATACACTGCTGCCCATCAAGCTGTGGGTGGAGCCCATGATGATGAGCTTCATTAAGACCAAAAGGCATCAGCAGATCAAAGCTCACAATCCGTCAGGAGGAATTAAAAAACAAAAAAAAACATGCAAGGAAAGCAGATTCACAAAACAGCTGAACCCTTCGCATCCTCAGGCATATGCAGTGGAGACCTCCATTCACTAGGGGGCGACAGCGCGCTTTGCCAGGATCTGAAAGTGTCTGCAGGTACCCTGAGTGCATTTCTCACATAAGTGTCGCAGATGGGGACTTGCAAAGACATGCTGCCAATATGCAACTTGTTGCAAAACACTACTGGTTGAAACCCAACCTATAGATTAGCGGAAGAGTTTCATTGAAGACAGGGATTGCCATGGAATGCAGGGCAAAGGGAAGGTTTTGCCATAGGTACATGGTGTATGGCGAGCCGCAACCCCAATACCAAGAGAAATCATGTTATATAAACAAGCCAGTCATCCTGATTGGTTCTCAAAGATGACTTGTAGGGAACTCAATAGCGATGTTCCATTCAGAGTGAGTGTCATTCTCCCCCTGGCCCTCCCTGCATCCCCACAGTGACTAACTATCTCTGGGTTCCACAGTTCCACAAAACCCTAGAGGTGTCCCTTCCTCTTTTCCCATCATGTGAGATCCAGCAACCTCATATCGGCCACACCTGAGAGATGGGCTTTTCCGACCAGAGCTCTGGAGCTTCTTCACTGAGGCTGTTAACCGGACCCGAAGCTCAGGCCACAGAGTGAGGCTGATTGGAACATCTGCTCCTTTTCACTGTAGCCTACATGCGAAGTAAAGCCACCATGACCATAGGATGGTCACAGACTAAGAGTAAGACTGCTTCTTTAAAAGGTCCAACCCGGTCCAGTCTGACAGTCTGCGGATATGTGAATCGACTTAACTCCTGATTGGCTAAATCAATCGGCCAATACAATGTTAGCTGCAGGATTCCCTGCTAATCCACCTTCCTTCCCTGTTTAGGTAACAGAGCAGGGTGTCAGAGCACACGACACACACACAAGAAGCCACACTGTCTGAGAGGTGGTTTAGGAGAATGGGGGATTCCATCGATGGGATTAACCAGCCACTGGGAATTCAGAACATACCGGCGAGTGCCAAATGGTACTAAATGAAGGCATTACTTTCAATTTTCTCCAACAAAGGACTGTCAACTGTACTTGAGATGTTTTTATAGCACTCAGAGTTCTTGGGGTTGCGATTAAATAGTTTTAATTTGCCAGCCATTAGCCTGACATCTTGGCATCAAAGTTAGTGCCATTACACCACGCTTCCTAGAGGGCGCCACTGTCTGACATATTAGGAAGTCACCCAAGCAACCAAAATGTGAGGTCGCTAAGACCACTAAAGTCTCCCTTCCAACCCCCAGTCCCTGGCATTAAGTTAAGCTAAAAAGCATTTTTTTTGTGGAGGGACTTGAATGAAACATTCGGGGAAAAAAAAGAAACAACAAACAAATTTGTGCATGACGACTGAAGCTTTACAAACAGAGATTCTGGAGGGGAGTTTTCAGACACTCCCTACACAATTAGACAAACCAGGACAAACTAGCAAACTGGTTTCAGTTTTGTGTCAGCTGATCACTGCTTACCTCCTACACCCACCTCCATCGCTTGTTTATGACCACCTAAAGGGGGGGATTAACAACATTGTCCAAACACCCAGGTTCAATCTTTCCAACAAAGCAATCATATATATTATATTTATATATACATATATACTTATATACATATATATATACAATATATTTTATGCTCAGGTAAGGGACTGTTAGAAATGTTTTCTAATCAGGCCAATGCAGGACTGACCTGTGCTGCTCTGGATGGTCCTGACAGTGGTGGCAGTGCGGGGTGGTGAGGCAGTCGGCAGCAGGGGGTAGTCGTCATCCTGCGAGCAGCCTTGGTCAATGGCTCGCACGTAGCTGTGACTACGCATGCGGAAACAGCCTGGCATTGGCAGGTCCAGTGCGTCCACCGCCTGCGACTCCAGCTCGCTGAACACGGACTCGCACACCGACTCGAACTGTCCGTTCACCTCCACCTCGCTCACCTAAGGGCGTTGGGAGGGAAATTAATCATCTCCTCAGAAACCCTGGTCCTATAAGACACTTTTTAAATGTTCTTAAGCATTTATAATGTATGTGACAGAACAAAGGTGCCCAATAGAAACATAGTGGATAGAAGAGACATGCCACAGTCATGAAATTGACCCTAGTCAGTGCTGGAGGTCGGCTATGGCATGAGAAGGTGGGAGTAGAGGATATGGGGTCAGCATCTTTTGGGGATGGGGTCAATGACCTTCAGGTAGTAAGGTCAGTAATTTTCAAATTGTGAAGTCAGTGATTTTCAGCTGACAGTGTTACCGACTTACAAGTGTCAATTGGGTGGTCAGGCATGAGTACCTTTGATGCTCCATGCACTGATGGGAGTAGACCTGAAATATGGATTATCTAGTGACACAAGGGGACGGGCATCGTAGTCTGCCAATCACAAGTGAGCAAGTGTGGGAGGCGGGGTGTGTGCGGCATGGGACTCATAAGCTCACTGATGCTTCTCAGAGTCTTAGCAGAGATGCTGTCGCACAAGACTGGCTGAACCATTCCAGCAAGCATCTCTCCTCCTCCTCAACAGAAGAGTATGCATGGGAGAAAAAGGGATTGGCCAATGTAAGCCCCTCCCCCACATCTGAGCTCCCACCAGAAAAAAGGATGGTGGTGAATGGTTAACACTAGCATGTGGTTTGGCTTGACTGGTCAAACCCGACAATTAAGAAAAATCTACAGTTTGTGTATCAGATATAAACAAAGAATACATTAGGCCTAATACAAAGTGGCCATTCATTTTCTCGCACTGGCAGCATTGGCTAAGTTGACAATATTTGTTTATTTCTTTAATGAGTTTGTTATGGCAGTTATTTTCATAGTTTTCCCAGCCAGAGAACAGTGGAGAGGCTCCAGGTAATATGTTCAGGGCAGGGCTGGGGGGGGGGGGGTGCACTCACCTGGCTGATTGTGCTCATGGCTCTCATGTAGCTCTCGTTCCGTGAGCGGTACTGGGGTGAGGACAGCAGGCTCTTGGGGTCCAGCAGTGCTTTGCTGGGATCCAGGGTGTCCATGCTTCTGTTAATGGATACTTGACTCACCGCCTGCAGGTAGCTGTGACTCCGGATCTGGAGCTTGGGGGAGTGCTCCGTGGAGATGCTGTGGGGAGGAAGACAGGGTCACTCATGTCAGATCTAAGGGCCAAAAATCAGAAAATGAGTCAGATGAGCTGGCATGAAGCTTAAGCAGTACGCTGTGGAAGGGGATTTGGTGGTTTGCCTCGGCACCACATTCTCTGGAGTGGGGTGACTCCGATTTGGTGACACAGGAATGCAATGAGAAACAGAACAGGCATCTGAGCTTGGGTAGGGTACAAAAGGCTGAACTGGCTAAAGAGCTCATTTTCTACAGGTTGTGTGTGTCTTACTCACCAGCTTCACATAGACTGGTCGCGTTTTAAGTGGCGGTTGATTCAAGCGCGAGGTGGGGTGTCAAGAAGCCAATCTGCCCTAGGGGTGCCTGGGAACTGAGGTGGCCATGAGGCCCCTAAGGACCCAGGCTAAACGTTGCTGTGATTCGCTATGGAAGCGAGCCAGTGAGTCACACTTCCCTGCAGAGATCGGGTGTGTTTTGTTTGTGCAGTGGGGATTGCTCTCTTCTTGCGAGAATTAGCATTACCTGCTGCTGTGAAGAAAGTAATTTTCAGCTTATAATATTGCGGCCCGTCAGCCTCCAAAGGAAGCAGTCAATCACAAGGTAGTCTATTATACACGGTCCTCGCCCCCATGCTCCGCCCCCCACACTGAAGAACCGACTACATAAATAGAAGGGGTCCCTCGGGTTATCGATCTCTCATCTGCTACATGTGGGGGTGGTGTGTGACTTAGCAGGTTACGACCTTTTGTCTGTGATCGGAAGGCTGCTGGTTCAAATCCCATTGCTGGCAGGCTAATATTACTCTTGGGCTCTTGAGCAATTCCCTAAATAAATAAATGTAAATGTAATGTACACTAGAGAGTCAGAGGAGGTTATAGCCTTTCCCAGGATGCACCAAGCACACAGCAAAGAACACCCTGGACAGGATGCCAGGCCATCACAGGGTGCTATGGCTACGGAACACACCTGCTTAGCTGTCACCCTGTTGCATCAGACACTAATAATATTAACAATAAATGAAAAAAGAATTCATTTCTCTCCTTGGATACCATGCACTAGAAATGTGTCAAGAAATAATAACATCCCTGGGCTAATTAAAATAGCGCCACATCGTCAACAGACCTGGCCCTCAGCCCAAAATGGGTCAGCAAAACCAAGGTGACATATCAGAACCTGATCTTGGCTGTACCTGTGAGGTCTAGCTGGGCAAGAATCCATACAAGACAACAAAATGACGCTGCAAATCAGGGAAGAATTCAGGTGCGAGTTTCAGAAATGCAAGCAATTATCACCCCATTTCTGGCAACAATGCAGTGCCACGGGAACTGGCACTAACATGTTAGCCTGCCAGCGACTGCAGGCTCACCAACAGCTGGGCAGACTCGCTGGGCATCATTGTTCCAGTTTGGGGGAGGAGGAACTCAGAGAAGAACTCTAAGGAATAGCAATTCCTGAGACATGGGTATGGGGATGGATCTGCCAAATGTTGCTGTTACCCTCAGCATATAATGTGAGGTGAACCAAACAGACACAACATACAAAGCTGGAACAAACCGGGAAACCCCTATGAGGGGCTTGTCCATGACCTCACCCTTCCAAAAATATCCACATGCCCCTTTGTAACATGATGCTTAAGATCTTTTAAATGGCAGACTATAAAACCCACCAGCAAATCAGGAGTCACGTGTTCATTACTGGTACAAAATTTCAGCAGAGTGTGGGTTATACTAGGAGGTGTGGCCTGTGAGGGGTGGAGCTTGTGGACGGTGATGCTTACTTGAGAGTGGTCATCTCGGTGAGCGATGGCTGTGTGGCCTTGAGGTAGCTGGCCCGGCGCGCCTGCACCTTGGGCGAGGGCTGTGGACTGCCCTCCGAATCGCCACTGTCGTCGTCTGCCATGGCCTTTACATAGCTGCCACTGCGCATTCGCCGGCACGGGATGTCGTCATCCTTGCCAAGTGACGGGAAGCCACTCCACTCATCCTGGGGCACCTGTGGAGACAGGTGGATGGGCAGGAATGGGGAGGGTGGGGTGATGCCATAGCAACAACAGCAATAACAGCAGGTCAGGCAGACCAAGATTATACTTGTGTCTTTCACATAAGAACTGCCTCCTGGCCCTGTCTCCTTCTGGCAGATAAGGTTTCGGATTGGTTCAAGATGCAGAGGTGGGACTGCCTTCCTCCACTAAACACTTCTGTACCTATTTCACATCCATCACCAAGAGGCAAACACAGACTGAATACTCAGCCACTCACATCTCCACCCATCCATACCTCCATCCATCCATTCATCCATCTTCCATAACCTCTATTCCAATACAGGTTATGGTGTATGTCAGTCAAGACGAATCCGGATTAGTCTGGGTCAAATCATCTGCATCTATGGAAACCTCTAATTCCTTCAAGGGAGCCAAGCTTCCAGCTTCATGGAGTGAGGTCCTGCTCTCATCCTGGGCTGGGAGGTTCTGATCCCAGCTGGAAGTGGATTATGGTGCATCCCTTATGGACATAGGGCTCTTTAAAGGTGTCCTTGGTGGTCCAAGGACACCTTTCCATGGCAAAACTACAGCCTGAACTGCTCCTCAAAAGCAGCTATAAAAAGAACAAGCAATTAAGGTGAATTTTGTACTCTCATCTAAAAGTATGTATTTACCAAAGGCGAGATGTCTATTGCACGGGTATGATACTGTACTTCTTCACCTAATTTATCCATCCATCCATCCCCATATATGTTCTCCCCATCCCCAGGTGAGCCTGGTGTGCCACCCTGGAAGTAGAGGGCAGGAAGCAGCGGACACCATGAATGCTAGCCCCTTGCAGCGTAGTAGTATAAATTGTAACCTGAATGGTCCAGTCTTTAAAAATCTCTTGCACTTTTAATTCAGACAAATATGCTGATAACATAAACAGCTATGTAAAAGATATATATTAGTCAGCTTAGCCCCTAACAACTGCATGATAAATGCACCACGTCTCTGTGTCCCTACCCTTTTTGTGTTGCTAATTTACTCTCACCTGTCAGTTTCTGTTTACTTTCTGCCTCCTTCCTTTTCATCTGACAGTAAACCTAAACACTATTGGCACAGTATCTTGGTCAAATACAGCAACTGCTAATCATGTACTACATCATCCACATATATTCTTTAGAACAGTGTTTCCCAACCCTTGGGGACTCCCAGCGAGTCCCTATTTTTGTTCCCTCCCAGAACACGCCCAAGGCAGGTATTCTGAGTTCTTGATTGGCTGGAAGCAGGGAGGGAGCAAAAATGTGGACTGTCTAGTGGTCCTCAAGGACTGGGTTGGGAAACACTGCATTAGAAAATCAAGTGATAAGGGAGGAGTTCCTCTGTGAACGAGGGCTCACCCCTTTCCAGGACCGTGTGGGTGGGAGGCTAATAGGCATTAGCTTCTCTGTGATGATATTAGCGGCATGCTATCAAAGCTCTGTTGGATCTTATTTCATTAGCAGACCGCTGTCGATGGCGACCAGAGCTGCCTTCATCACAGAGCTCAGCTCTGATGGTGTTCACATGTTGTACTCCCATCATCTGCCCTATTTTGCATGAGATTGAATGAGCAGCGCTCTTTAGGTTTCCTATGGGAATAATGCTGCCTTGAGGTGTGTTCCTCAGGAACTCCTGCAACAGGAGTCCAATGCAGGAAACATGGGATGTGGTTCCTGCAATAATTGAGGGGACGTGCACAGACTTTAAATGCCAGTGGTGTAGCTCATGTGAATCCAAAATGAAAACATTACAAATAAAATGGATGCCTGAAAAAATGACCTTAAGCATAAATATGCCGAAGGGCTTTTAATCGGCCACTCGTTAGGAAATTTAGAAATTATCTGTGTTAAATGTTCCATTAAAAGGTACAAGAGTAAAAAAAAATAAATCTTTCAAACGCTATTGCTGTCACATGACACTCCTGCACCACACTGATTGGATGTTAGCTACAGCATTTCATAATAGGCTGGGCCTTCAGTGAGTGAGTCATTGGCTCAAATAAATTCATTATTATGGTGCATCAAAATGTTAAAAGGTAAAGCCAAACATCTGGACCCCTCCCCCATTCCGTGGAGGTTACAGGGCTAATATGGTCTCTATACAGCTCTTATTTGATAAGGACTCAAACTACTAGCTGAGTCGGGTGGGACATGGTCCACAAACACCACATGTCTTCCAAGGTCCACACTGTAGGGTGGCAGCCTCTGCTAGGGCTTCCCCACCCAACCATTGACCCACGTGGCGCATCACGGCAACATGCCTCACATCGCAGAGACGTCATGGAGACAGGAGGCTGTCGAAGGGCACTTTGAGTCACAGCCCCCCCGTCCTGCTGCCACGAACTTGGTGTGAACGATGAGAGAACAAGCTGGAATGAAGAGCGTGATCCCATGCCAAGGCTAAATTGGCGATGAAGATTCATCACAGAATGATGCTTTATTTTAAACTTTGTTACGCTGTCTCTGTCTGATGTACAGGACATTTACGGAAGTATGATACAACGTAACTCCAACATTAGTCCTAAAACCATAATTAAACCTGATCAGTCCAGGAAAAAAGAGAAACAGATTTATGATCGATGGGAACAGATCATGTGAATCTTAGTCACCATAAGACACATATCCTTGGGATAAATAAATATGTAAAATATATATATGGACAACAAAATATTCAAGAACAAAAAAAATGTTGTCCTTTGGTATTGCCTCCTAATGCTCCAGAATGTTAAGGCACATTTTGTTGCCCATAGCAACCAAAGCTTCAGTCCTCTTCGAGGATATGCTGTTCCAAACATGTCTGTGTACAAACGGACTCCCTGCACCTTTCTCCCACTCTGGTGAAAGACAGAAATCCGTCACAGGCCACCGCTGGAGGGACATCAGGAAAGGCTGTCTTTATGAAATCACAGGAACACCATGGACCGGGAACATTGTGCGAGGAAAAAATAGCAGAAATCCTGCAAAGATTACACTGATCAATCAAGGGCCCCGGTAACTAAGGAAACAGCGAGAAGCCCGTAACGTAAGCGCCGAGGGGCGGCTGACTGAACATAAAGCCCGTCGGGGGAGGCGTGAGCGGGAGTTGCACACGTCAGCGGCCGGCCCATGTGCCGGATGATGTCTCCCGCAGGGTGGCTCTGGGCCGCAGCTTCTAAGTCTAAGAATCGCCTGCTGTTCCGCATGTTCCTGTCCCCATCCAAGACTGGGTACAGCCCCACGTCGCCACGGGCTGCCTGATCTTCTAATTATAGATTCCTGTGTTAGCGTGATAATGGGACAATTCTGAGACAGTTCTGGGACTACAGAGAACAGTTAAGTACATACTATCTTTCAAAACTGCTTATTGGCTCTATCAGGAGGCCATGTAACTGTTTCAGGTGGACATGTGACTGTTTCAGCTGGCCAGGTGACTTTCAGGTAATCATGTCACTCATGAGACTTTCAGCCGGACATGTGGCTGCTTCAGGTAGTCATGTAACTGTTGTAGCTGGCCTAGTTTCAGGTGAATGAGGCTGAACAAGTAGCCACAACTGATGTTCAGGTCTGACTGATGCAGGCCTGCATCACCACAAACCATCCTGTCATCAGTTTCTCAGGAAACATTTCTATCCAAGGTGACATCTGCAGATTCAGATTTACACCTGTCTGCTCAGCTGGTCACCAGTGCTGATTTTCTGCGGGCTCAGAATCACACGAAACTCACATCCTTTTAATGGAATGGGGAGGTAGGTGGGGGGAGTGGATACCAGGACCAGATCGACGCTGAAGCTCCCTGACATCGGACCCAGGCTAGAAGTTAATCGTACAGAGTCAGATGTTACCCTGATGTCACAGCAGTACAGAAGGTCCAGTTTTGACCAGGGGCCACATTCCAGAACCGGACATTTTCTAGGACACGAATACTGTCGTTGTGGTTTCCTGCAGTTTTCTATAGTGAGAGGGAGCCGTTTCTTTCCAAATACCTCCTCGGATGTGGAGTTTCTTTTCGCAATACTGATGTCATTCTGTGTTACTATGGCAACCGGGAATCAGTCCTCAAATGAGAAAAAAGGAAACTGAACAAGTGCCCGAGACAAAAACAAAAAAGAAGGATAAGACTCCAACTATTGGGTTTTTAACCGCTGAACTGCGGTGAGACTAAACCATCAAGTATCCAGCCCAGTCAGGTGACTCCCTACACTGAATCTGCCCAGAGAGATGACAAGGGGGGAGGCTAAAGCCTCCTGCACACCAGGAAACACCCAGTGACACCCTGCAAAACGAATGAAAGGAGATGGAACTCAGCTCTAGCTTCAGCCAATCCCAAATCAGCGTTCACACGCAACCCACACACACACACACACACAGCTGTAGTCACACTTTAACAGCAAAGTCTAAGATGGCCACCGACAGCCTCTAACAATGTTTAAATATGGCCGGCACGTTAGTGGAGGTGAATATCGGTGTGAAAATGTTGCACGAAGGGGTTAGTTAGAGATGCAGCATGACAGGATCAAACATGGAAGTCGGGTTTCTCTCTGTCCGCTCGTGTTTTCGGCTATGTTACGGGAGCCAGGGGCATCTCTGCTGAGGCTCTGGAGAGCTCCCGGCTCCTTTCTGGAAGGTGTGAGGGGCTGGGAGGGGGTGTTTTTATAGACCTCCCTGCTGCAATACCACCCAGGGCTCTGGGGGGAGCCCTCGGGAAGGCGGCTAGAAACACAGCCCACACAGACACGCACGTGTAAATACACAAAAACACATGCAACCAAATTTAAGTGATATATGACATACAAATCACACAGACACAAACATATAAATCTTTTTATACACATACCCCCGTTCTACTAACTGATCCATAATCACCACACACACACCACCATCCTACACAGCTATCTACAAAAACACAGAAAAAACATTTGTCCATCCTCCCAACCGTCCTACCCACACAGACGCATACACACTTGCTCGAAAGAAAATGCACACCCTCACACCATGCACACAGAGAGAAACCGAAACAGTGACATCCACAAGGTGATGGTTCACAAGGCAGGAAACGGGAGACGGTACACACTCTAGATGGACGTAATGCTCTGAGGCTGAAGAGAGTAAGGCAGCTAATGTTTGGCACTTACTTCTCCCTGGGAGTCATATGACACTGGAGTGGGGGGGTTTCCGGGATGGGGTGGGGGAGGGGCAAGGTACATAGGAAAGGCCACCTACCTGCAGGAAGTGGCACGAACTCTCCTGGCCACAGGGCTCAGACCTCATTAATGCTTTATCTACGTTTATG
The DNA here is from genome assembly GCA_026777985.1 of Mormyrops attenuatus. Classification (NCBI taxonomy): domain Eukaryota; kingdom Metazoa; phylum Chordata; class Actinopteri; order Osteoglossiformes; family Mormyridae; genus Mormyrops; species Mormyrops attenuatus. Next base: position 12,544,564 of record JAODKC010000082.1, read on the forward strand.
GGGACCTTCTGGTAGACCTGGCGCGCCCTGCTCACCGTTAGCGTGGACGACCACGAGCTCTTCTTCACGAGCTGGGTGTCCAGGTTCATGGGTGCGCTGGAGCAGGCCGTGCACTTGACGTCGTTGTTGGGGCGTGGTGGCTTGAGCGCACGCTCGCTGACAGTGTTGTATGCCTCCAGGAAATACTGCGACTGCGACTTGTCGGGTCGCCGGCCCACCGTCATGGCGCCCATGGGGCTGCGGAAGAGGCAGGCGTCACGGTCCAGGTTGTCGTCGGAGCTCCAGTAGCCTGAGGCGTGGGGCCGCAGCTTGGGTTCAGCCGACTTGCAGCGGTCCCGGCTCTTGCTCCGTTTGCGGTGGCGGGTGGGTGGCACTTCGTCAGGGCCGGCTTTGTTGCCGTTGACGCCCCCCTTGGTGGGACCCTCCAGAGAATGTGACTTGGTGAACAGCTTTTGCACCGAATGCACCAGGTGACGGATGCGGCCGGGGCTGTCTCCGCGCTGCTCGGCCGCCGCGGCCACCGCCCGCTTGTACTGTAGTGTGTGGTAGCCATCTCGCGCGGACGGCAGCTGGTCCAGAAGGCTGGAGGGGGCTCGACTAGTCGGGGTTGGTGGAGCCGGCGCCACGTACGGAACCAGGGCCTGACACTCTTCCTTAAGTTCCAGGTGGGAGCCATAGCGGCGCGGGAAGGTGCCATACGGAGCAGGGCATTCCTGTGGGAAGGCAGCCCGCTGGCTGTAGTATGGGTGGTCCCCTGGCAGGGGCTCTGGCTGGGTCAGCAAGAAGGGCTTGCGGTCATTGTGGTGAGCCAGCGACTCATAGGAGGGCGCGCAGGCGACCATGTGGTGGTGGTGGCTCCGGCTGCCCGACAAGCCTTTCATGGCTGCGCTTCCTTGACCGAGGGCATTCAATGGCAGCAGGGGGAGGGGCCGGGGGT
>JAODKC010000082.1:12573593-12620127 GCA_026777985.1 Mormyrops attenuatus
CCACATCTACCAGTACAGCAGTCTACTCCACAAGTACAAATCCCACATCTACCAGTACAGCAGTCTGCTCCACAAGTACAAATCCCACATCTACCAGTACAGCAGTCTGCTCCACAAGTTCAAATTTCACATTTACCAGTACAGCTTTCTGCTCCACAAGTTCAAATCCCACATCTACCATTACAGCAGTCTGCTCCACAAGTTCAAATTTCACATCTACCAGTACAGCAGTCTGCTCCACAAGTACAAATCCCACATCTACCCATCTAACAGTCATCACACTATCCACAGGCCACTCCCCACACTCAATATGTATCTGTGGTGGTACTGAGAGCTCTTCATTACCAGGATCACATCACCAGGGATGGTAGGGGGTGGTATTGAGTCCAGGGAATTTAGGAGCTCCAGACTAATGTGTTGTTGTACCATATTACCCCTCCCTTCCTGACTTCCCTGATTTCACTGTTCTCACAGTGCCCCCCCCCATGGCCAGTGTGACCTGCTGATGTCTGGCCTATGTGCATGTTATCCCACCCCTCCCGGACCCTGATCAAACACACATGCACCCACGGATGAAATATATACCGCATTGTTTGGCTGCTAAAACACATCTCTCTGGAAGTGACGGAAACAAACCATGTATGCTGTGAACAGCACCAGTCCTGTAATTAGCTGTGATGCTGCTTGAGTAGAATTTCCTCATGTGTGTTTCCATGGGGGTACCTGTGTAACCCCCCCTGAGAAGCCCCCCTCTTCTCACTGGCTTCACACTCACATGTTCATGCCACCTTTCCCAGTGATTAGACAAACTGCAGCACACATGTGGAAAGACCTGATTAATGGATCCGTTCTGATGTACGCGGTCTGATGTACGCCTCCTCAGGATTTCACCGCGCCTGCGTCCGTCGTCCCGCTCCGGGAGCCCGGCTCTGCGGTACAAGGTCATTAATGAGACCTGATGCCGTGCATTGTGGGATGGAAGGAAGGGGCAGCAATTATTTTTTAAAGAAATGGTGCAGGAACTGGGTGCATTAACAGCACTGCAGGAGCCCTGATTATATGACGTTCTAAACCGAATCAGGGATAGAGGATTTGGCTTCAGGAACAGCATTTTCTCTGGGTGAAAGCCTGCCCCCAATGAAAAACAAAATCCCAGCAAAAACAGGCAGTCGGTGACAGCATCACCAGGAGAAACCATCTCCCCCACACGAGGAATCGGTACGTTTGTGTGAGAGGAGATTCAGACAGCAGATGGTGTCCGATGCTGAGGGGGACGTGAGCTGTCCTGGAACCTACTGGAACGGGCTCATCAAGAGTAGGGTGGTCCTGGCTGGAATGGCAACGGGTAGGCCCATTACAGGAAGCCAACAGGAAGAGCCAGACAGCAACCAGATTAGCCCAGTTCTGGCACTGACCTGGTCCTTATTCCATTCCTCTCTCAGAGTCCTGTTGTCACGGTGATTATAGAACATGAATCATCCACTGGTCAAAGACGCCCAAACATTTAACAGAACATGTGACAGGCAGCTAATTATCCACAGATACATGCACTTCCTGTCTTCCTCTCACTGTCTTCCTGCTGTGTCCTTCTATAAAATGCAGCCCTATTCTGTTCTCCCTGGCTGAATTCAGGCCAGACTGTTTGCACGGGTAATAATTCATGTCACGTTCCAGATTGCTTCAAAGTGATTTGGGGTTCCTGTAACAAAAAAAAAAAAAAAACTTTCCCTGACCTCAGCTGGCAGGACATCAGATACTCCTGAAAGGAACAACACAATGAACACACTGGAAAATCTATAAAAGCAGACAAAAATAGCAAATAACAGAATGCAGGAATATGAACATCATAAAGCCACACAAGAAAATCCATTGTACTGCTATTCCATGTAATGTGTCCTGTCATAATGTTCTATCCTTTAATACAGGCTGCTATACAGTATGTCTTACTATACTCCACTTGTGAATGTCAAAATACTACATATTCACATACCCAGTCAGATATACTCAAGAACTACATAATATATTTTCACATGCAATGAGACACTTTTCCAAAAAAAGCACTGACAGTGGGAATTGTCCTTGTTACCATGAAAAGCTGTGCTGTAATCAGTAGTGTTACTGAAAACTGTGCCCTAATCCGCTGTTACCAAAAAACTGTGCTGTAATCTCAACTGTCATTAAAAGCTGTCCTGTAATCTGCCGTTACTGAAAACTGTGCTGTAATCTGCACTGTCACTAAAAGCTGTATTGTAATCTGCCCTGTTACCGAAAGCAGTGCTGCACTCTGCCCTGTTACTGACAACTGTGCTGTAATCTGCCATGTAACTGAAAGCTGTGCCTTAATTTGCCCTGTAGCTGAAAGTTGTGCTCTAATCTGCCCTGTATGTGAAAGCTGTGCTGTAATCTGCCCTGTTACTAAAGCATGTCACTATACTCCGCCTTAGTGCATGCCGCACGTGGTGGTGCTCTCCGTGGTCCTGAAGTTCACGTTCACTAATTTGCCTGAAAATTGCACGCCTGTGGAGTACATACTTGCTATCTGCACACATCCACCTAATTACTGACATACTGCTTCAAGTCCAGTATGTCTTAGGGATGAGATTTCTGCATTCCTTAAAAATTACAGCCACTACAAAGAAACAGCCAAAAACGAGGCGACATCAGACCACATTGGTATACCCGTTCATCCATCATCCAGGCACCAAACACACCTGTTAATGGCAATATAAAATGGCCTATAAAACAGACTCTAGTTTGTTTCAGCGAAGGGCCATCAAGCGGCACCAAATCATGACTCAATGAGGATCGTGTCTCCCTGTGGGGGGTCCTTTAGCAGGGATCAGGATCTGAATCAGGTCACCTTTCAGAACTTCCCTGAGTCCATGTCCCTGGTAGACACCCACTGAAACACGCGTCCAAACCACAGGCAGGAATAGTGATGTGCGTCACGGGGGAGAAAGGAAGCAAAGACCATAGATGTCATCGGTAACCTTTAATGCCACCAGATGCTGTTCCTGGGTCGGACCTGTCTGCAATGTGACGTCAGTGCTAATCATTTGTATCTTAGAAGAATCGAACAACACAGGCTGAAAGTTTTGAGCCATCCGGGACAGCTTTAAGCAGAAATGATCTCATTTCTCCACTGCCATAATGAACAAATAACGTGCTTCCGGGCTTATCTCCCACTAGATGAGTTTGCTGCAGTCTATCTTGTGTGTTGCCCTCTCCAGACTCACCGTCGCCATCTGTTGGTGAGAATCTCCTTCCAGCATTGCCTTTGGCATCTGGCGTGAACCTGAGTCGCGTTATGGGTTCCGTGCCGAGTTAGTCACTTGGCGCATAGACACACAAAGTGTACGTGCACACACACATGCCAGACTGTGTGTCCGGGCTGGATCTGCGTAAGACTCACACTATGAGTGTGTGAGCATGTGTGTGTGTGTATTTGTGAGTATGTGTGTGGGTGTGTGAAGGGCCAGCGATAGCCTGGCATCCCATTGTTCTGAGAACAGACGGGATCACTGTCAGGAGTTTTTAAAATTGAAACAAACCTCTTGCATTCATTCATTCATTCATTCATTCATTCATATTTGCTTCAGATTTTTCCACTAGGGTTCAGTCCCTCCAAATGTTTTATTTGCTTCTTCATTTAAGCTTTTGGTACTCAGTGCGAAATGATTCATTCATCAGCAGGTGACACCTGTCACACCTGCAGTGCGGTGAAATGTGTCACACCAGTGGTACAGTAACACTGGTGCACAGTGAAATCCATCACACCATTAGCAGTCAAATCTGTCATACCTTTAGCACAGTGAAATCCGCCAGACCAGGAGCACAGTGAAACCTGAGGATCCTGCAGGAGAGTGAAACCTGTGGGACAGCAAAACCTATGAATCTTACAGGACAGTGAATTCTGTGAATCCTGCAGGAAAATGAATTCTGTGAATCCTGCAGGACAGCGAAACCTGTGAATCCTGCAGGACAATGAATTCTGTGAATCCTGCAGGACAGCGAAAGCTGTGGATCCCGAAGGACAGTGAACCCTGTGAATCCTACAGAACAGTGAAACCTGAGAAATTGCAGGACAGAGAAACCAGCAAAAACTGCATCACAGTCACACTGCAACCCACAGAACCTACAGTAAAGTCAAACCCATGAAACCTGCAGGACAGTCAAACTACAGGACAGTGGTGAATCTGGTGAAACCTCTGCACAGAGCACTGATCCCTTCATGTCCCTTCTGAATCAAGCCGCAGACCTCATCCAATTGCAGGGAAGGGTGGCAGCATTAAGGCCTGCCAAAAAGGCTCCTCTACTGTCTGTCTCCGGCATCTCATCTCAGATCCGTAGGCTGCGCTGTCCTGCCACATAGTCACACGGCCACATAGCACTCTGTTGATTCGTGTTCAGTTTTGACCTGAAGAGGTGGGGTGACCAAGGTTTGAAAAAAAAAAACGACTGCACTGTGGCGGGGAAAGGAACCCACAGGAAATGCTGGAGGACAGATAGAGCCTGGCAGTTTTTAATCTGTTATCTGAAAACTAGCAAATAGCTGCCATTAAAATGTGCCTGGCATCACTTTTATCGAGAACACTTGGCAGGCTAACGGCTGTTTAGAAAATGCTATTTATAATTAGCATAGGCACAGACTTAAGCTATAGCAAGGGAAAATAATTTCTCCGGGACCCATAGCTGGTCCTCATGTAAAAATCCATAGGTGTGCCGCCAGAATGACAGCCTTCTCAAAGCCACAGCCAGCCCATGTTGGTATCTTTGAGAAAAATCCTACCATGATGGCAACTTTACTTCCCCAAGCAAGTGTTTTAAATGACACATTTAAATGACATTTTCATCCTGAGGCAGCTTCATTGACATACACCAGTTATGTTTCCTGATGGGACACACTGAGTAAACCATCATAACATCCCGGAGATGGGGGGGCGCTCAGGAAGCTGATTTTCCTGGCTGTCTTGGTCCCCCTCTGCCGGCACAGGAAGCCAAGCCTGCATGATACTCGCTAAGGCTGGATCCTGCCCATAGGGGGCGCTCCCGGTGTGACAGATGCCTGCTGGGTATGCCTTCTTCCTGCTTTCATCTACCTCTCGTCCGACGCCAGCAGGGTTAGTTTCACAGGCTGATGGCTGTGCGCCACAGAGTGCCGATTTCAATCAGGCAGAATCCTGAGCCACCTACCACAAGCTCCAGCAGGACCCTCTTGCTGGGAAGGTGGCAGGCCACCAAAGCCAGCTCCCTCCTCACCACTGTGGAGGCTATTACATCAGGCCTGTTAGCAAATAGCTAGTAGTTACCTACTCTGTCCAGTTTGCCTAGGACAAGTCTGTCACATGCCTGATGCTGGGGTGTCTGTCTGAGGCACTATTTATTAAAACAAATAAATAAGAGACCTAAATTAACCCAAATAATGGAATGTCAACATTCTGTACATGAGAAAGTACACAGCCTAATGCAGCCCAAAACTGTGAAAGTGACAGGCAGGTCCCACACTTTCTGCCATGGCTGTCCTTCCACAGCTTTGCGCAGTGGACTTAGACAAACAGAATGATGTATGGCCGATATATTTAGTCATCCGTGCATTTCCAAAACTGCTTATGCAGATCAGGGTCAGTGTGATCAGAGATTCACCCACAAAGCATTTCAGGCCTCTCTCTCTCACACACAGACGGAGACTCACTAATGCACTCAAATTGTATAGATTTGGACTGTAAGATTAAACCCCCGCAAAGTCTCCACACTTAAAAGCTGAGACAGGATGTAAATCTCCAACCCAGGCAATTCCATTATCCAATAAACTGCCCACAAAATAGTTATATGCCATATATTTATAAGAGATGTTTTAGGAGAGACATACACAGCAAATTACCAGGCATTTGGTTTACATTGCTTTCTGGAGATGTGAAATAAGCTGGGGAGAAATTCCCAAAGGCAGGGAGATTTTTATGCCTATTAAGACTGGATGTTCGGCCAGCACTCTGATTTCCATCACTAGTGTAATTGCTCGTAATGAGTGGAGCTAATTATCCCCCCCCCACCTCCCTCCCCCCAGCCACTCTATGCCTGACTGGGTCTTGAGCTGACAGCTGGAGAAGAACCGGTCCCAAGAGATCAGTCTGCCTCATCGCCGAAAACAATCACGACGTGAAAAAGAGCGGCTGTTTGTGTTGGTACCACAGTCACGTCCCTTTGACACGAACACAATCAAAGCAACCATATTCAGCCACTTCATCCATCCCTGCTTAATCCAGCTGTGCTATGTCATCTGTTCTTTTCTACCAGCTAAGGGAAAATGCTCTTTGGCAGTCTGAGCTAAGACAGGACCACAGTCACGGCCATAACCACTCTGTCAAAGACACACCCACTCTGCCACAGACACACCCAATCTGCCACAGACACACCCACTGTCAAAGACACGCTCACTCAGCCAAATACACACACACTGTACCAAAGACATCCCTACTCTGTCAAAGACATTGGCCAGACTACTGCAATGGCATCCGCTGTGGACTGGGAATGACACCTCTGAGTTGGTAAGACCTTACGTCTAGCGCCTGCATGTTCAAATCCCCGCACACCATTGCCATACTCTAAGATCCTGTTTCCTGAGCCCAGATCTGTCCAGTCAGGAAATGAATGACACAGCTGCATCAAAGTACCTCTCTGTATCTCCGGCTGTCATTGCATCCAAACGAACAAGCCCACTGGCACAATGGCAAGGCCGCCCCCCCAGAGCGCCCCCTTCCCCAGCCAGGATTCCAAACCTGACAACACATCACACTCACAGTCTGTAATCTGTCAGTGGGATGGCATGGAAACTCGATGCTTTTCGTCCTCAAATCGCTTGCCGACGAAAGTGGACACTGTCTGTTTGTGACCTGAGTACAGAGCGTTCGTGAAAATGGCTACATACGGGACACAGCTTGAGCCCTGCTGTCGCTGTGGAAACCAGCTGCTCAGAATTCACTGGGATTATACCCCCCTACCCCCCTACAAAGCATTCTCCAGTTTCGGGATAGGATTCTCTACCTGACCAGACTTTTAAAAGTTCAAAGCTGGCACCTTTGGCTGCAAGATCTTGCCGTTAAGTAAGAACCCAGGCATGGATAAATTACTGGTAGAGAACTCCTTCCTCCAGCCTTACCCATATTGGCCAGCAGGTGGCGTAGTAGTCAAGGTTAAAATCTGGCATTGCGCGACACTTGACTTTCAGTGAAATACCCAGCTAGCAGTAAAACAGCAATCTCTGCAAGTCTCAAAAGTGCCCAGAAAGGAACTTAACCGTACACATTATAGACAACAAAGAACCACAGGGCTAAATTTCCATGGCTCCCTGGGGATGAAACACGAGTCTTCCAGCAGCCGAGTCTGCTGTGGTCGCACCTTTACTCCAATTACTGTCCAAAGTCCCTGTGTCACTGGCTGCCCGGATCCTGGGGCCTTTTCAATAATTTGAGCTTCAAGCTGGCAAGAAACGTCAAAGCTACACCTTCTACAGGACCGGACCACAGATCTCAACCTGCCTGTCATGAGAGTTCTGGTGAAGGTGGGTGTAATGAATCTTCAGGAGGACTGTGGCCTGCCACTTACGTGATCCTGATTTAAATCTGCACCTCTCCGCTCTGCATTGCTGCAAACCTTAATCAGGATGGATGAAAGCAGGTTCTGAGCCTACGTGACAATGAGCACCGATCGTTTGGCCAGAGATCCCAACGCTAACCCAAAACTGAATTGATGAACATCCAGTACCGAATCCACCTAAATTATGGACATGACCCCTACTAGGGTTCCCACCCCCCAGTCCCCTAGGTCTCCCTAATTTGCCAAGTGGGGGTAAAAAAAATTGACAAATTGCATAATAAGCTGGATGGCTGGCAACTAGATCTCCGCCTAATCTTATGTATCCAAGGACCCCTGTAAAGTGCTAAGACCCCTGAATCTGCCAGGGTCTCCATGGCCTTACTGTGCCCCTGAACATGCCAGTAAATTTCTGAATTATCCAATAGGACCCCGGGCATGAGCCGTGCCAGGTCCTCAGAAAGAAATAATTACCTTAAAATTGCTACATACATAATTATGTAATTATGGCCAATTAATCAATTTCTAAATAAATGGCACAACACCCATAATTTCTTAGATAACTAAATGGCTGATTAATCCTTATTATGATGCACACATACATGAAACCATAACGATATTCAGCATCGTTAAACTGCAAAAGATCACTGATGCATCCATTCGTACATCAACCAGCTGTTTATCTAGAAAAGGGTAGCAGGCAAACAAAAGGGCAAAGATCACAGCGAATCTGGGTTAGCATTGCTGACATACGGGGCGCTATACAGACTGCCTGTCGGAGGCGAGATGCCAGAAGAGCATCCCCACTGCAGAATCACAGATGATCCACCCTGTGGGGGAAGCAGGGCAAGGGGGCAGCACCAGACTTCCTGTCGAGTCACCGAGATGCCGTGACAGACCGCTGCTTGACAAGATGCCACCGTTTTCAGTCGGGTGTCAAAATGACGTCTCTTCTCTGTTTGCTGTTAACCCTCAACGACAGTCAGATTATAGGGTGTTACAGGCCTCGCCGCATAATGTGGGGGAATGCCACCAAGTCTAAATGAAGAGACAGGAAGTTCACACCCGATCTGTCCATTAATCGAGTTCCCAATCTCAGAAGTCTCCGCCTCTCGGAGCAATAGTTCCTGAGGCAGAATCTGTCTGCAGCCACTTAGAGTCCCAAGAAGTGCACAGCACAGTAAGGAGAGGTAATCCCTTAACCATTTTACTGGCCAACAGTGACACTGTCATTGGTTTCATCAGTCTGGCATCAGTCTGTTTAGGCATTTACTGGAAAACAAGATAGCACAGATTTTTATGACAAAAAACTGAACAGGGCATTATTGTAATGTTACCTACTGATAATGCATTAGGTTGTTTCACAAAGCATTTTAAATTATAGTGTGTGAGTATGCCCTTCACTGGGTTGGCGCCCCATCCTGGGTTACTCCCACCTTGCACCCGTAGCATATGTGATAGGCTTTGGACCCCCCATGCCCCTGCATAGGACAAGTGGGTATAGAAAATGGATGGATGGATAGAGAAATTTTAGAAAATTAAATAATAACACCATTGTTACATTTTTGGTAGTGTCATATGTAAATATGAATTAAGTTAGGGTCACTTAAATACACTTATCATAGTCCAGCTGTTGCATGCACCCCCTGTGGAGGCCTGTACATTGGAAAACACCTTCCAAGCTCATCTGCCCTCTGCCTGTTCCTGAAGTCACAAACCCCTCACATTGTGCGTTAGCATGCTACTGCTTAGTGCTGTTGTTTCAGGAGCAGTTCATCTACCGGTGGGACAAGGGGCTGATTGGCGCCAGACCGTGGTGATCCACCGGGGGGGGGGCAAATCTCACAGACCGCTTCAGTCCTTCCACTTACTGCCTCTAAAACCAGGCAATTTAAAACAGACAGCGAGGACACTCAGCAGCGTGGCTTACGAGAACCTGACACCTCTCATTCATCTTGGGTTCCTGGCAGGCCTGAATAGACGACCCATGGTTACCTGGGTGACCGAACAACACTGCGCCTATAAACAAGGGGGATTATTGGCTGTTGGTGTAAGACAGGGGGATGTAGACATCCCAGGGTGGAGCAATGTCAGGTGATGAGGCTGGTTAATCTATCTGTCAGTTCATCTGTACTGTGATCATTTCAGCAGATGCTTTTATTCAAAGTGAGGTACAATTATGAAAGCAGGATCAGACAGGACTGGCTGGTCAGGGTCCCTTTAGCAATGGGGCTGAAGGGTCTGGCTCAAGGGCCCAGTGGTGGAATCACTCTGCTGACTCCAGGATTTGAACTGGCAACCTTCTGGTCACAGGCACAAACCTCCTACCCTGCTGAGCCACACCGCCCCCCAAGCCGAAATGGCATCTTTTGCACCCCCGGGGTCGAATTCAACCCCCATTCCACCCCCACATCTCACGCATCTGTTCTGCATCCTGACCTTACCAAGTCTAACATCTGCCTGCCTCGAACTCTATCCGGGGGGGGTGAGTATCTACATCACTGTCCTAAACAAGCTGAACAGCGCCGCCCTTGTGTTCCCACACAGGTCAGGCAGACACCACGAGCTGCTCCATCCCACAGCAGCAGCTCGCACTTATTTATGACTCTTTGGGTCCAAGCGCTCATTCTCCTGCATGTGTATGTCAGAACGTACCTCATGATGCTGGGGGAGAGCTCTGCGCGCTCCTGGGATGTGGGCTTCCTTTAATTCACAAGTGCAAACTTCCTTCAGGGGGAGGTGGAACACTCACCATTATGACACACCACACACACATGCACACACACATACGTAGCATGAAACAGAGGCCTGTCTGAAACAACGCTGTATCCCTGTTTGTGCGCAGATCCGTCGTGATGCAGTCTGGCTGATGCTACGGCGTTTCTGTGAATCATCCGACGCCCACCACCAGCGGGAGAGGCAGCCAGTCAGAGCGAGCCAGCTGTTAGCGGATAAGCGCCCTTCCGGTCGGCGAGACTCCCCCCCCCCATCCCTTTACAGCTCTCTCACACGGCCCTCGTGTTATATACTCTAGGTGTAATGTCCTAAAATGCTGCCTTATTGTCAGACGGACGTCTGTGTTCCTACAGTCACATCACGCTCCGTACATGGAACATCAATAAGCCATTGCGAAGATCAAAAAACATTTAAATTAGTCCGTGGGGAAGGAATCTGGGGAAAAAATAACACTTCTAGAACATTCTTATAAATGCTTATTCTGGTTACCAAACAGCTTTCCGAGCGCCTCCAAGTTTCTCATGCGGAGCACAAAAGCATATCCAGATTCAAGCCGTGCCTGTATCCGTTTTTTTTGGGGGGGGGAGCGAAAATGCTTCCCGGTTTTCCTTTGATTCCATTAATGAATCTGTTCGGCCACCGCCAAGAGGATTGGTGTCAGATGTCAAGCCCTGTGCAGGCACACTGAGCTGGCAAAAAGCCTGGATATGGTCAAGGTCACTGCCACCACTACAATTCTCTTATGGGTTAACTATCTGTCACATTATTATTTACAAAAGAAGTGCCTAATAAGATGGCAAAAAGCAACATAATTCATATTTTATGTGTGTATTTATGTCTGTATGTATATGAATGTGTGTGTGTGTGTATTTGCATGTGTGTGTTTTTATTTGTATATGTGTGTGCATGTATGTATATATAAACTATCGATTGTAAGACGTAAACATTTATGAGGAATTTATGAGTTTCTGGATAAAGGTACTAAGAGTTGGTTGGGACCTTTAAGAGAAAACAGAACGACTCGGTTCTCGATTGTTATGCATCTTAAAACAACTCCAGTGCACATTTCCCATAGCAGATCCAAGCTTCCTCTGCCTTTGATCTGGTCTTTCCATGGACGCTCCATACTCCGTCCACGCCTCCAAGACACGCTGTTCGCGCGAATCGTTAACTGTGGTCCGCGGTGCGTGAGCGTATTAGCGGACGAGGCATGGACCGGTATCCCGCATACCCCTTAGCCAGTGGGCATCACTGCCATCATAATTATTTAGTATTGCTGAACGTGTGATATGTGTAACATCCCACATTTTGATGATTCTGGATCTCATTAATAACAAACCCGGCACAAAACCCTCACATCGAACAATTTCCTTAAAAGTGCGACGATGCAAAGTCTGAATCTTTTATATATATAAAAACACACCAACCACCACAATATCAACTGACACCTTGCCAATGTGGAAATGAAATTTAACACCGCAAGGACAGCAAGGAAGGTTTTAAATTCTGTCTCTTTAACGCTCCCTGCAAATATTTGCCGTTTCCAACATCAATTTTGGTTTGTTTTATTAGGTATAATGTGCTTGATATTAAAGAATGATTCCTTAGAGAAAGTTTGTATACAGTACAGAAAAAGCAGAGTTGGCTTAGAACAGAATGTGCTTAAAGTAGGAAAATTATTTCTCTGTTTCTTGAACGCCGTCGCTAAGGCTTCGCCAGCTATAGCCGGGAGGGAAAAACGCGTCTCTCTCTTCTCCATCGAAAAGACTCGGAGACCACCGGAGCGGAAAACGTAGAGCACCGGCACCGTTCCATACTCTAGATCGGGGCGACCACCGCGCGAATCATCCCCTATTAATGACAGGGATATTACCGGGGAAAAAATCCATGACGTCTTTCCAGTTCACTTGACACAGTGGACTTGCTCGTCTCTAATGAATCAGATTACAGACCCTCCGCGGTTTTCCTCCGTCAGGGATGACTTGTCAGCCCTGAGCACATCAGACTGCAACGATGGCACCGGGAAAAAAGGCATTTACCGTAGCCTGTACAGCAAGTTTATTTCTTGATACTAATTATCCGCAGGTTAAAAAAAACTTACAGGATTTCATCGCAGAAAAAACAAACGGGTGAAACTGACCATGCACAGGTTCACCTGACAGCTGATTTTTTCAGTAGGCCCCGATAAAAATACACATATATCAACTGTGAAACAGCCAGCTATCCATCTAAGCGCTAATCCATTAGAGGGTCACAGAGAGCCTGCAGCCCATTCAGGGCACAGGGCATGGGAACCCCCTGGATAGGGATGCCTGTTACCCAGAGACATTTTCAGTGTATTGCATGATATGATGTGCAGTTACCTCACGGAGTGGATGACCTCCTGACTTGCCTTCGTCAGGCCGTTTGTCAGACGTCACTCAGCGAGTGCCCGCAGCTTGTACGCTCCCACTTCTCTTTGAGTCACTTATTGCTCTGCTTGGGTTACAGACTCCAGCTAAGGGATGTGGCAACTAAATACATCATCATCAAGTTCCTCAGATGATCCCCTGGGGAGGCTTCTAGGGGTGAACAGGGTGGAGGAGGGGCGTGGTCTCACAAGGGGTGAAGAAGGCATCTGGAAAAAACACCTTCCAATTTTGCCAGATCCTCAAAACAGTCTCTGAACTCAAACAACGACAATACAATGCTCACGTGTGGCCACTTGGGACCCCAAGATATGCCTCTTCAAGCCTCACATTATATATTAACCAAACCCTGGAGACCAGCCATGAAATATTTAACACAACCCTCACCTTATAAAAAGATGTCCAGTTTAATCAGAAACAAATGAGGGTCCTCGGGACATATAAGGTGACAGAGGTGATCACTTAATCCATCTCTTTAGAGCAGGGGTGGGGAACCGGATCCATGGAGAGCCGGTGTGGGTTTTCGGGATGGCCTCTCAATCAGCCAATGACAGTGGGTCTCCAAGACCGGAGTTGAGAACTACTGATTTATTATTGGCTGATTGAGAGGCCGTCCCAAAAACCCACACCGGCCCTCCATGGATCAGGTTCCCCACCCCTGCTTTAGAGCAATGCATGTGCCAGTTTAACAAAAGGAAATGCAGGCGGCCATTTTCTGAAAGCCAGCAAGTTTGCGGTGTTATTTCGCCAACCACCTCGGAAGCGCGAGTATACAATGTGGCAGTTTCGATTCCACCGCAGCTCCCGTGACAACGAGCGTCACACAATGAGTTCCTGTCCTGTGGTGCTAATAGGGAATACAGCAGGGAAGGGGGGGGGGGCACCAGGGGACTGTGAAAAGAGCAGTAATTCAATTCTGGAGCAATACAGACTTTAAATATGCAACATCTTTATCTCTGGGGAACATCTCTGTAATCCCTTCCAAATCCGAGCTCACCCTGGTTATGATTCCCAACTATAAAGCCACACATACCCTGTAGCATCTGGTCGATCCAACAGACACAGGATCCCGCTATCATCACCCCAGGAAGCTATATACTTCCCATAATGCAACATTTCCTTCCTGCTGGGACAGGTGTGTCTTACAAGAATATAAGCCCTGGACAATAGTTATGTTACTTAGTGGTTCAAGAAGCATGAGAATTGAGTTATACAGTTTCCTTGGCCCCACACTGTGGGAGAACTTCTGAATTTCCATGAAACATACAGATCAGTGTTCCTTGTAGACATAATAGAGTTGCTTGTTTTTTCTACTTTTATATATTTTTCAGTAGTGACCTGAAGCACCTGAAGGGTGACATGGAAGGGTGACATGCGTGGATGTGACTTACAAACTGTAACATTGTGGATGTCACTTACGAGATGTAACTGCAACATTGTGGATGTGATTTACAAACTGTAACATCATGGATGTGATTTACAAACTGCAACTGTAACATTGTAGATGTGACTTATGAACTGTACCTGCAACATTGTGGATGTGATTTACAAACTGTAACATCATGGATGTGATTTACAAACTGCAACTGTAACATTGTAGATGTGACTTATGAACTGTACCTGCAACATTGTGGATGTGATTTACAAACTGTAACATTGTGGATGTAACTTACAAACTGTAACACTGTGGATGTGACTTACAAACTAACATTGCGTATGTGACTCACAAACTGTAACATCAAGGGTGCAGCTTTCAGTCTGCCTCCCTACTCAGGCCGGCATAGAAAACTGACTCATTGATGGACTTTGGCTTTGACCTTGACCACAGTTTGCACCTTGCATTTAGCAAGCAAGCCCACTCTTTCTTTTTCTATAATGTTAGCATGCCCCAGAGGGCCCCCTTAGACCCCCAGAGGTTTTATTTCTCCCTACTTGGGAGATTTTGTTTCTCTCCTCCGTTGTCATCTAGCTTTCTTTTGTTCATTTCTCTGTCTTTCCTTTTCCCTGTTTTTGTATTATTCTGTCTTAATGGTGTTGCATTGTATCGCAACACACCAATGTGAAGCACCTTGGGGTGACTCTCTTGTGAAAGACGCTATAGGCCTTTAAAAAATAAATTGAGTTTGCAACAGACAGGTGAAGTTGCAGAAGGATCCCAAGATTGTGCAAGTCAGGCCTAAACGAAAAACAAACTGTAAAACTAAACAGCAAATAACTACTATAAAATCACTGGAGAGTCATCCGATTAAGATTGACCTTTTCAACGAGAATAAACTCAACTCATTTGATGGAAAGGCTATTAAGAGGAGGATTTACAAATATTACCAAACAGGACAGAACTGACGTGAACCGCTTTTGCCATATCATCGTTATTACTAAATCAACCTTCTGAAGATTAACTTTATAAACGTTCATATTCGTTTTCCAAAACGCGCTCGGTATCTCATTTTTGCAAAAGCTTGCAACATAATTATAATCCTCGTATGCACCGATGTGTCAAAAAATCTGACATCGATATGTGAAACTGCTGGACGAACTCCACGGAAATGCCAGTAGCTGTCCGTTAAAGGGAACAGACAGCTACATTTGCATTGCTTTCTCCCTTTGAGTTTCATCTGCATTTATTTTGCCCGTGCAACCCCGTGAATTAATCTTGCCTTTAATCGGATTTAACGTCTTTTCTTATTGTGGAAAAGATGATTTCTTTCCGCCGTCCCTCGCGATGCCACGAGAAGTCGGTACGCGCGGTTCAGGGATGAGCGAAGATGACGCCGCTCGCACGCTTTCATAAAAGCGGCACTTTCAAGCCGTAGGTGACTTCCAGGCAAACCCCGTGGCATTTTGCTAAAATATATCACTATATAAAGAGAATGAAAAACATAATAATATACTTCAGTACAGCCCACGTCAGGAAAAAAGTAAGGAAAAATGCTCCCTGAAAATGCAAGCCTGAGTATTTCCAGTATCACTTTATCATCGTCAAAGTGCTGCTCGACGACGGAATATAATCAACGAAAAGAGTTACGAGTGTGTTTATTGTCGATCAGCATATATATACTTTATGAATAACACTGCCTTCACTATGACTGAAGAGATGGATTCCTCAGACAGGCCAGGTGCATCCTCGTTAAATCATACACTTTATGCTTTGTACACATGGTTTATCTCTAACGGGAAAGTCTGCCCAGAAGACCGAATCCTAGATAAACAAATGTTACCATCTTTCCTGCCCATTGCGTTTTATACAGTCCCTCTCCTTACCTACATCTTTTATCTGGGGGGAAAGGGTTTGATTATAGTCTTCTATTAAACACCCCACATGGGCAGCAAACATATTTCTCAGAGGGTTGTTCTATTCATTCGACTCGGGCGTTTAATTGTTATATTTGAAGCCCTTCTTCTTTTACATGTAACCCATCAGAAACGACACAACACCGACCGCTCCGACTAATATATACAGCAAGCGTTGAAATGAAATAATTGCGCTCAATGGATCCGTTATATAGAAGGGCCAACGATCTCCGTGCTGTAAAGCTATTTCCGAGAATCACATGGCGCAAGTTAATGCCGATTTTAAACATCCGATTCCCCTCAGCCTTCGCTTACAAAAATCATTATTCGCATTTTACAGATTAACATATACATATGTAGCTAGCCCACGTCCCTTCGTTTTCTTGATCTAGCATATTGTTTCCTGTTGGTTAAACATGATCCGAAGCGTGGAGCTTCTAGCATTGGGTATAAATAAAGCAAATATGGCAAGAGTGTTTCGCCAATTCACCGTATTGCAAAACAAAGCAAAATGCAAAACAAAAACAATACATTTAAAAAAACTCTAAGAGATCAATAATCAACTGTGAAATCAACAGCTGATTGTGGTCTGCTATTAGTGATGAGTGCTAGGCACAGTCGCAAAATTAATGTATTTTGAAAAAAGCATTATTTTTCCCAGTCGAGCGCTTACCTCGGTTTTTTTTTGACGAAACAGACCGCACGTTTGCTCAGATTCGGTTAATCCTAAACCAGTATCCGGATATGAAGCGAATTTAGGGGAAAGGGATCCAGCGATGGAGATGTCTCAGGCAGATCAGGAATCTCTGCTTTCGGTACCCAGCGCCTAGTGCTGCTGCGGCGTAGACAGATAGGCGAAAACTACACAGAAAAGAGCAAGATGCCACCAAGACCCGGAATGGATAATGGAACCGGCAGACAAATTAGCCTGCTTCATCTCTCAGCGCCACATCCCACAGTCCGACGGAGACAATTCAATGGTTATTTTTAGCAAAAGCATGCGAACGGAATAAACCTCCCGCGTCATTTGATCGCCTTTGCAAAAACAAGAACCGAAGAGAAAAATGATTTGGCATTGAGTCATATTTCCAGTTTTCCTTTTTGTTCGTTTTATAGTTCGATACAAAATAGAGATTTCAAAAGACTAATGCAATGACTGTTTTAGTATTCGTCGGTGTTTTAAAAAGTCATTACAAGGTGAATAGATTGCCGTCAACCGAGACATCCGTTTCAGGCTTGAACGTTTGCAAGTGAGATGAACTGATATTTAAGCAGTATGTTGCTTACTTAGCTCTGTTTGACATAGATATTAGAAAAAGGCAGACCACATGAACTTCGTCAACTTGTTATGTAATTATCCAGTTGGCGAATACTACAATCAGCGAATGAGGTCCCTTCTCACATCTATAGATTTGCCCCCCCTTGAAAGACCTACTATCACTTCTGCTAATTTATTAAAGATGGACCCCCCCCCACACACACACAGTCGCTAGCAGTGTACTTGATGAAACGGATCACCGAGACGGATCTTTCAGTCATGACTCAACTGTGATGGTGACACAGTCCCCGGCGGCCTTGCGATCGCATGCCGTCGCCTTCCTCTTTGCTTTAAGTAACCAAAGGTCTCTCGAGATCACCTCTGGGTTTCCTGCGGCAGAAGGTGAGATGGGGGGGGGGGGGGCAGGCCTTGATAAAAATGCTTCGCTTTGTGGCCGAGCAGTTGATGCAGTTCCGTTCCACTTAATGGAGGTTAAACACATTTGTAGAAGTGTCCTCTGGGTGGACGCCCCGACGGGCAGACTCAGACTGATACGGTTCCAGCCAACAGTCTGGGAATCTCCCTATGCAGGGACGGGACGGCACCCAGAAGCACTCCGCGGACTTGAGCATCGCCCAAAGGCCCCTCAGCAGCCTAGAAGTGCCTCTATGGACCACTTCTCCTGGGCCTGGATGACTGCTGGAGCTGATGTTCCCACCTCGAGTGCAGAGAGGTCATATTTATTACCGTCATCTAATCAGGTGAAATCGGAAGGTTGAATGTGAGAGCTGGTGCACACAGGTGCTGGTGACAGATATGGAGTTTGCATGTTACCCACATGTTTGCAAGGGGGTCCTCCTGCTACTGGTGTCCTCCCACAGACAGGCTGTTAGGTGAATTTGTGTGTCTAAAAAGCCTGTGGTGTGTGACTGTCTATGACAGTGCGTGTGTGGGTGATGAACTGGCAGCTCCTCTAGGCCCCCTTTCCCCCAGTGCCCTCTGGCTCCAGACTCACTGCGATCTCGCATTTAGATAAGAGGTGATGGAAAAAGCATGGAGAGAAGCTGAACTGGCTGATGTGTCTCCCACACTCCAAAGCGGACCCAGTGACGTTCCTTATGTCCTGTCTCATAGGTTCCATGCCTGTTCTTCTTGCCAAATGACCATTTGACAGGTAAATGACAGATATTATTGATGGGTTTTGAGATCTTCGGTGAGAAGCAAGATCTGGACTGTACTACAAAAACCTGCTGTGCGGAATATTTCATTCAAAAAGGCCCAAAGCCTCAGAATGCAGACCCCATTATCCGTGCAAATAGTCTCACTGACAGACTGAACAGCAAGTGTGCATTTTCCTTTTGTACTTTACTTTCACCTGTTACCCCTTCTTAAAAAAACACAGTCCAACAATATCACAACCAACATGAGAGGAATATTACTGAATTCAGCACCGATTTAGATGTGACATCAACCATAATTTAAACGCTTGCTTCTGGAGACGAGGCAGACTGACAGAGGGAATCACTGAATTGCACACCAGACTTTATTGGTTTAAAGGTCATTTGAAGTTATATAAAACGTTCCTTCTTTTGAAAAAGCAAAATTAAGCCATGTTTCTAGGTGAAGCTCAGCCGGAGAGTCATTGATATTAAAAGCAGTGCATCTGCTCAGCAGTTTACTAAATGCTGTCACAAGGAAAGAAGAGCACAAAAGAGACGCCCTTGTGCTGATATATTTACTGCAAGTGACACACTCTGATTACAGATATAACTGGTTTTCTGTGATAGCAGTGTTTCCCTCCCAGACCTCATGCAGCACATCAGGAGAGAGTAAGAACATCTGGGAGTTTTTTGCCGTCAGGCTTTCACGTTCTTGTCCTTTGCCCCCCCATTTTCTAATGACGGCGCAAAACCATTTATTTTTGTTTTTGTTTTCATTTAATCTCATCGGGAGATGGCACGGCATGGCACAGTCTTGTCAGAGAAGATTTGTGTCAGCGTTGCCCGGGCGACGCTGCTACTTAATTTGCGTCATGCTAGCTGCCTTTGACGACCGTGCTAAAGGAACCATCAGTGTGCATTATGGGTTAGGATCCCACCTTTGTGTCAGTCAGCCGCTGCAGTCTCGTGACCCGGAAAATGGGCATTGCCGTGTGAGCTGGGATTAACGCAAACGGGCCGTCAAACACAAACTACACAGGAACTGGCTGGGATTACTAAATATCAAGTGAGTTAAGTCACTTTTTTTCTTTGTCCTTTGACAGCATTAATGTTGCCATGGATTCTCCATGATGTAGTAAATATCCTTTATTAAGTAACTAATTCCAAGTTAACTCCAAGTTACTGTCTCAGCAGAATTCCGTTTTTTTGGGGCAATACAGTTCTCTGAACCCATTCACAGAGTGATGCACTTTCTCCTGCTAGAACAGTCTCCTCCAGACATTGCCACACTACAGATGGACCGACAGCAGGTTCCGGAAGCTACCTTTTTCCTTAGTTTTGACCTGTTGGGTTCTCCTTCTACTGCAACTGAAAATGAAAAGTTCTTCATACCTCAAAGACATTTCATTGACGGAAGAACTCTTTGTGATATTTTGGAACATGGCTGAATGTACTAATTTGTTTTGCTACAGACTCGTTCTGCTTTAATCTCCCAACGTCCCCAAAGTATTGTCAAATGCTTTATGACAATATGTCTTAGAATCCAAAGGAAAGCCATATGGTGTGAACATGGCAAACTAAAATTAGATGATGTACCTGTATGTGCATCATTTATGATGCAAATTAACACTTGTGTTAGGATGATGGATATAAATTGACTGTAAGGTTTACCCCAGCAAACAAATCGAAAACAGAGATGTGGATGGAATCGGGGCTTTATGAGAGATTTGGGCTTTAACAAACTGTGGGGAACAAATACAAAGGATAGTAATTTTTCAATGGGGCAGGAGTCGTGTGCTGTGTGACTCCGCAGGTTAGGGCTCTGTTCCTATGAGTGGAAGGTCACTGGTTCAAATCTTGCGTTCAGCAGATTGATTTCACCATTATGCCCTTAACTCCAATTGCTCCAAAAAAAACCTAGTTGGGGCCACACAGTGTGCCATGAGGCTGCTGCTTTAGTCTGTTTGGGGCTGAGACTCAATGAGAATCCCATTCTATTCTATTAAGACCCATCTAGATGTGAATGATACATTCATCACCTGACTTTGTCCTGCCGTGCTCCGTCACACCACTGTCTTCCATTACCTGACAGCTGCATAAAAAACGAAAACCCCCACAAAAATACAGGAACATAAAATACTGAAAAGATTTCAGCGAGGCTCCCCTCTTCCCCCGTAAGGTGCCAGGTCACTGTTCTGTAAGCCTGAGAGACCGGTATCTTATTACACCAAAATAGAACATACTGTAGAATCATTGTAGAGTATGACTAATCCGGAGCTGCCAACCATGTTCAGGGAAGAAGAAAAAAACACCTTTAGACTTTTTAAATGTCATATCTATGTGTGATGTCAATTTTCTTAGTTTAGTTTCACAAATATCTGAATCCTGTCGGGTTACATGGTGTCAGGATTTCTCTATTTCTTGAGGTCTTTGGCCATGCATATTAATTAAATCTTCTTTGCGTTAGCTTTTAGCATGTATTAGCATTCCAGACTAGTATAAATAACCACGTCATATCTTATTGAGGGCGCAAAGCGGCAGGCATGTAATGGAGTTTACGATAATTATTAAGCTTTTATTAATTCTGCTTTTTAAGGGTCGGATTCAAAAGCTTCCGTATAACAATGTATGCGTGTCAGTTTTAATTAACTATGGATACATCAATGTGGGTCTAAAATTCCTGCTGACTTTCTATCTCCTGCCAGCTATTTACGAAGCCCGCACCCCCGATGCCGTCCTTACCGCTTTTAATAAATCTGACGCCGTGTTGGAGCGCACAGCGTCAGACTTATTTAAAAATACATCCTTTACACATCTCAATCACTGCAAGTCGGAATAGGTAAAGTGCGTTTCGAGATGATTTATAAATTAGACTTCTACACTGGTGTATTTACGTTTAGACACTGGCATCCGCCCCGGGCAAAGCGGCACGGAGCACCGGCACAAAAAAATAAAAATCGTAATGGTGACATTTCCGCGATCCGTTTTCTGTCGCTTATTTGCACGTCATGTCAATGATATGTAACATGTAACTGCGTGTGTTAATTAATCTTGGCGGAAGGGGCGCCGTGATAGAAATTTGTGAACTAGGCAGACTGTCACTCAGAAGTATGAGATGGGGAGGGGGGCGACGCTGGGCTGACCTCAGGTCACCCCACTGGAAGCCAGAGGAAGGGGGGGAATCTATCAAATAGCGCACCTCTAACTTTGCACAGTACTAATGTAATTAGTAAAATCAGTCACACTGTGAAATGCTAAATAAATCACAATTCAATCATAATAATGTAAATATATAGTTGCACTGAGATAAACCAATGAAAATCGGTTAGTGTAATAGTAGAATGCTTGTTAGTCAATAGGGTCAGAGTGTAATAATTCGGATCTCTTTTACTTTTATAACAAATTTATGTAGAACACTTTATTTCTATTTGTCTTAGTTACGTCTTTTTGATATCTCTGTATCTTATTTTGCATGTATACAGTTTCATATATATATAGTACTAAATTTATCATTATTTATTATTGTATTGCATTGATCCAGACGTCTCAATAAAAATGACAGTTAGTGCCAAATGGTGCTTTTTTTGTCGGTGGGTGGGATATGGACACACAATTTGTTCGGGGAGGGGGGGGGGGAATTCACCCTGGGTGCCACTGTAATTTTCCATCCAGCACCAGATCCCTGGGGCGTTTTACGTGTTTTTATATATTTAAGGTCTTGCTTTGTCCCTAAGAGTAAATAACGCACCAGAGGTTCTTTGACTGAGCTGATTAATCTGCAATATATGCTCGCGACAGAAGGTCCCCCAGATTTCCCATGTAAAATACCCTACTGGCCATAAGGAACAAGGCGGTGCGTCGTCTCTGGGTCCCCCGGCCAGCTGACGACGAGGTCAGGCATCCTGGCTGCGCATAACCAATCCAAAGCAGAATTACATAAATAGCTTTCGTTTGTATTTGTTTGTGTATACATGCTATTTATGTTTACTTTTATTATCGCTATTATTCCCATGCATTTTTCATTACTAGCGGGCTGTCACAGTTGCTGTGGAGGCAGGGATGCCGACCCATCGCAGGGCACGTACACTCATGCAATCACACGCTTCAGGCGGTTTACAGACGCCGACTCACCTAACCACGCGGCCAGAGACGGCAGCAGGAAAGACACATGCATACTCCATGCAGGAAGAACCTGGTTTGGAATGAAGCCCGCAATCATGGAGATGTGAAGGTGCCATTCAGGAATTTCCAATTCCAGTGCTGCAATAGCAGTTTAAACCAGTCGCCCCTCTGCGAAGACCAGGGCTGTAAACCACGAATATATAGAACAATCTGATTAAAGCTATCAGCAGTGCTGCAGTCTGGTTATCTGTAAACTAGTAACTTGCTAGTGCAGCAGAGTAAGAATTATATTTTGTCTGCTTTTGTATTATAGTTTGACGTATAATGAGGAATGAAAATGTGTAGTGCGAGTGCTTGGCCCCGGAGCTCCAGACAGCAGATGACTGGCATTTGTGAGGACAGCTGATAAGGCTTCAGATTGAGGGGCTCTGCCGCTGACAGCCTCTGGCAGTGCGGTTCGGAAGAGGGGGAAACGCCCCCCCCCGTAGCCGGCTTCCCAAGCGGTGACTAACGGCAGCGATGCGTCAGCCGTGAGTTGGCCACCGCCAAAGCCCGGATGAGTCCCCTCGGAGCAGCAGGCGGGTGAGGGGAGAGGGCTCTGGTCCCACCAAGGGGCTCCAGAGGCCCAGACAAGGGTGCCCCACGTTAAGGTGTAGGGAAGGAAATGGAGAAAACAGATGAAAATTCGAATCAGAGAACTTCCGGGGGGGGGGAGGTAAAATAGGACCCTGCTGGTTTTTCCCAGATGGCAAATACTGACGTGGGTGGGGGGAGACTGACTCAGTTCCGCCTGTTTTCTCAGATGCCTTTCGGTACATCTCCTTCTCCTCATTAAGAATCGGCTTGAAACGCCGGCTTGCTCTTTAAGTGTTTCCATACAGCTTTGTTCAACGGATACCCTAGAGAAAATAGAACTGGGACACTTCTTCTTCTGGTCACCTCAAGTATACCTTTCCATCCATCCATCCCCCAAGTGCTACTTGCCTGGTTAGCCTGCAGCCTATCCCTGGACTTACAGGGCACGGGAGTGGAGTGTGAGCCCAGGAGGTTGTGGATTCAAATACATTGACTGTAGAGTACAGTCAATGCCCTTAAGCCGAGCGGTTAACCCCAATTTCTCCAAGGATGTTGTCTGACCCAGCTCTCGGACCCCAAGCTTCTTCACTTATATGTAGCTTTGGACAAAGGCATCTTCTAAATAAATAAGTATCATAACTAGAAAGAAATCACTTTCTTTCTGCATTTATTTTCATGAACATACAAACATGACGTCATGTCCGCATCTGAAGGAGCCCGACCACGCCCAAACACACCTGAACGGCCACGCCTCCAGAGATCGTCTACAGCTGCTACGCATCCCCAGTAATTAGCCACCTAATTTAAGCCCAGTGTTTAGCTAGCTTACTGCGCGGTATTGCCTGTCTGCGCCATAGCGAGCGATTCCTAATCCAACGACTCCACGTGTTTCCCTGGATTTGGTTTCCTCGCTGGCGGTCTTCTCGTTATCGACCCTCCGCCAGTACCTGCGTTTCGTCTTTTGTATTCCGCCTTTGGTTTGTTTGGTTGCTTCGCCTCTCTGATCCTGCCTGTTTTCAACCTCAGTCTGAGCCTCCAAATGAAACATCAATTCACCCTGCGTTTGGATCCTGTCAGTATATACATCACACATGAATTAGGACAGGGTCAGACTTCTTCCACCTAGTGTAAGGCTACACCTTTTATTTTTAAAATTATTAGTCTATCGCAGACAGAATCATAAAGTTTAAAGGTATTTGTCAGTAGTGCAAATTTACTTTCGTGTTTTTCGCACCATTATGGTGTGACAAATGCTTAAATAGATGATGTAGTTTACGTTTTAATTATGAATCAACGCTGATGTATTTAAATTCTCATCACCCCCCCAACCCAGCAAATGACACATCTGCGATTTAAAGAAGCTAGTTTCTCCCTTTTCAGCTTGAGATGTCTTCCTGATTAAAATTGCTTCCAAATTGACTTTCTTTTCACTCCCGGAGAATCGTGGGAATCTGGCCGGGTTGACTATAGGATGCGCTTGAATCGCAATCAGCCCTAGTTTGCCCTGCGAGCCAAACGCAAAATTTCATGTTTAATTCCTGTACCTCTCTCAGACCGGAGGTCCCTATTGAATCACGCATGACATGAAAATGTCCACGTCGGCGATAAACCGTAGCATAACAGGGGAGGCGTTGGCGGTACACTGATCTTAAGCTATCACTGTTTTACGATATGCATTTAGCAAAGTAGTAGCCGATAGCCGGTCGAAGCATTATATTTACGGATAGCAATAGTGCAATACATGTGCACACTTACCACTGCTGATGAAAGCCTAAAGGAGTTATATGTAGTAGGCCTATATATAATTAAAACTGACAACATAATAACGATTCACATGACTGCTTATAAGATTGTGTATAAAAATTAGGCCTATGCAAATATTTACAATTAATCAAGTTGTTAAAATCGATTTCATTAAAGTGAGACTAATAACAACGCGCTGTGTTTTTGTCGGGCAGTTTAATAGTTAATAGTCATGTTTCAGTATTTTATGTCCTGAGCTGGTGTGTAGTTATTGTAATCAACGGCTGTCTGCGTTAGACCTGAATTTGAGTAATTCAGCGATTGTAGTGTTTGATTAATCCATCCATTGTACAATGTTTGCATTCTCAAATTTTGGTGCTTAAATGTTTATTAATTTCTGAACTGTCTTACTGGATAATGATTATTATTTGCATGCAATGTTTTATCTCATTCGGCATTTTTTACCCCGTTTAAGCATCGCAAAATTTTAAGCTCTCCAAGACGTGAACTTCAGTCCATTCGATTAATAGCATGGTTCATTTTGACAGCAGTTTCCTATTTACCGTCTTTCCATTCACTCATGAATAATAATTTAAAAACTGGCTACTCCGTTCAAGAAATTGAGACAACTGAGGCACGGCGCCAGTTCCGATGCTGTACGTTAAAAATGCTGCTGTTACTTGTGAATTTCCGTCTCTGGCCTCATTTGACCCTGGTGACCGGTGCCCACCTCGTACTAATGGGAAAGCGCATAAAACGTTTTATCCCATTGCTCTGCTCGGAGCCATAAAATAATCCTGCAATAAACAGCAACGCAGATCTTTGTTGACCGAGCGACTTACAAGCAGGATGACGAGCACCAGCCATTTTTCCGTAACGGAAAACAACAAATTAAGATCCACCAAACTAATTTCACAAATATAGCAACGTGTGGGTCGACGGAGTGAGTGTGTCAGAGAGAAGGGAGGGGAGAAATAAAAGAGTCGGGGCAGGAGATAAACAACAAATGTTTTACATACGAGCTGTGCTTGGACAAACGACATCAATGCCGTCTAAGTTCAGTGCTGGCAGTGAGCCGGAATAAACTGACGTGAGGGGGTGGTGGGGGGGTCATAATGCACAACAAGCTGCTTCTATCAGGACAAAGCGATCTGCAAGTTAGATCATCACGGAAACTACTCTGACACTGTAGTTCTGGCCAAACATTTTTTATAATATTCAGAGAGTAGGAGATTTTCAGTGGTCATGCAGTGCTACTTCTTGACTGAACAGACATACAAGCTCTGTTTGCACAAAGAGCAAGTAGACTGGTTAGCGATCCGTGACTGTGACTTTTAATGAACTTGGTTATCGTCTTAAAACATTAAGAGAGATTCTAGAGAAAGGCATGACTTGGCAGTGATGTAGCAGGCTGTGAGGCTGCAAGGCCATGGGCAGAAACGGTTCCCATTATTCTTTTCACGCGACCTGACGTCCTGCCGCGTATCGATCACACCGTCCCCGCATCATTACGACTCATGTTCTGTCTTACAGTACAGAGGATGCGATAGCCAGACATGGGTAGTCCGGTCACTTTTATGGTCTACAATTTAACTGAGTGGCCAGCTAAGTGTCCAATTAAATGTTTCATGAAGCGAATATAACAACTGAAGCAGAACGAAAACCGCCACCCTCCGGCTACAGCAGCTGATGGATGAAGCACGCTTGCATCACACATTTATAAAGTTCATGTTCCTTTTAAAACTGTTTATATACCATACCTGATGGGTATAGAATAATGCATGGGATCATTTGCCCCTCCCAGGGTACTAAAACATAATCTTTCAATCATTTGGGCCACCAGTCTATTTGTAACCTCTTGTTCTTGCCCGAGGAAGGAGCAGTAATCTGAGCTGGGATCGGTTGCTTGGTCCCCTACGCAGACAACACACGGCGAATACTGTATTGCAGGACAAAATATATATTCCCTCACCCCCCGTCTTTCTGCTCTCTTCTAATTAAAAGAATCGCTATGTTGACGCACCTTTCAAACTCGACGGCGCTTTAACAGAAACGAAGAGACTTGCGACTCTGAGGTGTTAATTTCTCAGATATCAGTTTTCTGCCCAACTTGTAAAAAGTGACACAGTCAACGTTCACTGTTGGAATAATTTTGCACCTTGCGGTTCACTCGGGTCAGGGAGGGAGCTGGACGAAAGGAGTGAAATAATTTCTCGTCCGAAGTTTGGACTAACAGTGTCGTTCATGACGCCTGGTTAAAAAAAAATCACCTGATTTACATGAAATGATGCATCTAACTAAAAGTAGTATTTCGTGCAATTTTGAACCATTGAAATTACACATTATCAGGTTAGCACTAAGTTACAGCAATGTTATTGCTCTGGTGTATTATTTATGAGGTGCGCAGCAGAGTGTGGCGTTGTGACTCCACTTAAACTGCCAAAACTACTCCAATTTCTCGAGATTTTGCACCGATGCAGTCTGCCGGGTAACCAGGCGGTTTGGGAGAGGAAATGTTTTGACAGGGCACGTCTCACTCGGCCTGCCGGTATCTCTAATGGCATATTGGATTTCACGCTTCGCACCCGGGAAGCTGCCCTCAGGCAGCGCACCTAGAGAGCATCACTCTCAATATGGTCTTCAGATTTCCACCTTCTAGCTGACACCCCACAGGACAAAGTTTTATATTCCAGCATACTACAGAAACATAAAAATGACATATTAGTTACACGTAGGTATCAGCTATTTTAGCAATTTTTTTACGTTTTATAGTAGGGTATTCTTGCGTATTTAGCGATGTTCTCTGTAAAATGAATAGACCGAAGAAGACTCTTTACACTATACAGGGAAAAGGGAAGGTCATAAATGAGATTTATGCTGCAGATCTGTTTATTAAGAAGGTAGTAGACAGCATTTTTTGTATCGGTTCCGTTTTTCAATCGTGCCGGATTAAGTCGTACAGTGCGAAGGGGGGTGCAGCGGCTACAGCATCAGATGCGTTATGAGAGCCGACGGCTATGAATCAGCGGGGACTCTGAGCTGGCAGCGGCAGCAGGCGTTTCCCGTATTAATGACGTGCACCCAGCTCTGGTTTTTAGGGTCACATATGGGGAGATAAATCACATATTTGTGATGCCAAGCCACTTTGACACGGACACACGACTGAAGATGTGCTGATTTCGGGCGAGCGTCCTCGTCGGAAAACTCTCCGCCTGTGCCTGCCTTTCCCTCATTCGGAAATCTGCGAAAAATTCAAGAAATTAATATTTTGCATACAGGATCTCTGTCATCCCCACTTCGGTTTTATAACCTCTCCTCGGTCATCAATGACTGCGAATTCATTAGCCGATTTCCCGCCAAATCTGATAAGATTGCGTGCCGTGAATGTCGCGACCTTTCTTTAATTAGTTATGCCTAATTGAGGGTGCGATCCCTTTAATGAAGTGGTTTGTGATGCCGCCCCCGGAGATGCTGCATGGAAATGCGCAGCGCTTAATGAACCCGGTTCCGTGGGTCTGCCGTGTCTAAGTATGGGCGCTGCGGGGGCACTGTCGGCGTCGCCATGGCAACCCGTCCTCAGCATCCTCCTTCAAGTTTGGCGTTTCTTTCATTTCAGCGCTTATTTGGCTACTGGTTCTGCCGCGCAATCACTTTTATCTGATCGCAATGCTCCCGGGCCGCCTTTTTTTTTTTATTAAGTTCAAGTGAAATAACGTTTTGGCATTTCTACTTCGCTTATAAAATGCACCGGTTTCCCCTGCTGCGTTGAAACATAAATAGGCTTTCATTCATGCAAGGACCGGTTCGTTTATAAAATAGTTTAATCCTCCCTTTTTCCTAAGGAGATAAAATGTTATACAACAGAATATTCGATGTGTTGCGTGGAGTGACGTTTTCTACTTACCGCGTACTTGACGGCGGGTGTGGTCAAGGCTGTTACTGTGGAAACAAGTCAGTTAGCATGCATGCCGTATTTAGTGTCCTATATTGCTATATCAGTATTTTACCCAGGGTTTTCAGACTTGTGTCCACTGCATGGATCCAATGGATCTGGGATTCTGCAGGAGTCTGATGACTCTGGCTGACACTCCTGGTTCATGCTGGTTTGATGGAATCTGCCACTGGCCACTTTCTCTGAGTGCTTTCCTGACACATAGCAAAGCTGGCAGTATTAATTTAGTCATGCAGGCTGGGTAGTCTCACAGGTGCATTATGGGATAGTGGGCATTGAACTCCTCCCAGTTTTGCTCATATACCCATCTTCCATAACTTCTTATCCAATTCAGGGTCACGGTGAGCCTGGAGCCTATCCCAGGAAATACAGGGCATAGGGAAGGAATGCCAGCCAATAGGGCATAGGGATGGAATGCCAGCCCATCACAGTTCATGCACACAATGCAGCCAATTCAGAGACTCCCGCCCAACTGACTGCATGCTTTTGGGTTGTGGGAGGGATCCAGAATTCCAAAGGGGAGCAGAGAGAACGTGGACATTCCACCCAAACAGAACAAATGGGGAAAATTGAACCCACAACCCTGGAGACATGAAGTTACAGAGCTAATACCTGATTCTCTGCCTTGTAACCTACAGTAACAGCCCGTCATTTTATAATTTAATATTAGAAATGCACTTACAAGACGTAATACAATCAGGGGTTAAATTATTCAGCATGTGGTGTTACTCATACAATTCTGTACATTTACATTTATTGAGCTGACACTTTCATGTAAAGTACCATACGAGTCAGGCAGAGAGATCCCTGCAGCAATATAAAATTTATTCATTCATCCATCCATCCATCCATCCATCTATCCGTCCATTTTCTGAAACTGCTAATCCTATTCAGGGTTGCGGGGGGTCCACAGCCTATTCTAGAGGCTATGGGCGCAAGGCAGAGAACAACCCAGGATGGGGCACCTATCGCAATATAAAGTCATTTATGATATTTTAGAATGAAACATGGTGCGTGTTTCACCACGGCTCTCACCTCTGTGCGGTGGGTACGGAACAATGGGTAAAAGAAATTAAGGATCTTTCCACTGGATATGGCTTATATCTCTGTATCAGTTATTCTGACTGAATGACTCTTGTTTTGTTTTTTATTTTGCATTAGCTAACACGAATGTTACATTCTCCCTCGGATGTTTGACAGGCGCAGATATGTTAAAGGAACCTGATGACGCGGCTGAGGTTAAGTCACCTGGCCAGTTTATCTGGCTGAATGTTTCGCTCTGAACTCTCTATGATGATTACAGGCTAATTCTAACCTTTGACTAAATCTTAACCACCTGTTTCACCATTTAGCCTTGTGGATTTAACACAAAGGGGATGACCTGGTGCTACCTGAGCAGCTAGTTATTGCCTGGAAAAAAATGAGGAATTACAGGGCACTTGGAGAGAAATAACTGTATTTCTACAAGCCTGATCTAAGTGACTTTCTGAAGGCTTCCCGCCCTCCATTTCCTGTGCCTCATGGGAGTTTTACTTACAGAAAAATGTTCTGAGGGCAGAACAAAAAAAAAAAAGATTGCTTCAGAGAGGTAACCAATGAGACTGTAGAGGAGGTGGGACCAACCAATCAGATGTCTTGGTCATTTTTCATTCTGCTCTGAGAACGTGTAAGTAAAACTCCCACAAGCTTTCCTTTGGTACTTAGCCAGTGACTAGCTAGTTTCCTCTTCATATTTCAAGTGTTCTTCATAGTTGGACAGTTGGCTGAGGCCTGCACAAACAGCTATATCCTCTGCTACGTCAGTTGTGATTGACACCAATATTCGAGACCACCAGTTCATTTATTTGGCTAACTGTAGCACCTTCAACACTATCATAATTTTGCTCATAATAATAGCAGACCTTATGGAAACAGCTTGTAGGGATTACTCGATAGAAGGCTTTGCTTGCTGATTCTGGTCCTATGGCTAAATATCAGATTTACCTATTGCTACTTATTCAATCTGTAGGTATTCTGAAAACAATTCTTCTATTTCATGTTTTGTCAACAATTCTATAGCCCAGTTCACCCATGATTATATATTTCTGAAGAGAACCATTCACAGTAGTTTACTTACTATCAATCTATCTACCTTCCCAACACATATGGTAGCAGGAGTCCGGAGCAGGGGTCTGGAGTAGGGGCGTACTATGAAATTGTGGGCCCCCTGATACCCAAGACGGGATTCCAGCCCATCACAGGGTGCTAGGCAGGGGATACCCAAGACGGGATTCCAGCCCATCACAGGGCACTAGGCAGGGGACACCCAAGACGGGATTCCAGTCCATAACAGGCCTTACACTCACACACTATGGCCAGTTTAGAAGCGTTTCAATCACCAATTCTTCATATTTTATTAGTTTCTATTATGAACCTGATCCAGCTGACAATTAGCACTGTTCCCTGGAGAAAACCTTCCAGGCATTTTTACTTAACATCTTCCAGAGGCCATATAATTTCATAGTGATTCCTAATAAAATGAATCAGGGTTAAAGAAAAACCAAAGCATTTATTAATATCTCCATGACCTGGAACGCTGTGAGATTTGCACAGTAAGCCAGTAATGTAGACACTGGCACCAACTCGGGGTGTCCCGGAAATGCTATGTCACTGTGACACCTAGTGGCTGAGGCGACGTTTAAATATAGTTTATTAAACCCACCCTCATTTATGCAAATTCTGGACCATACAAGGATTACTTATAATTTACCTGCAAAGAATGAGTTGTTTACGTGTAAGTTTGAAAAGGTGGTCTTAGAGCAGGTTGTCAGGTGACCAGAAGTTTTCTACTCATACATTCTATATATTTCTTCTTTTGTGTTATAAATGTTTGTGGACTTGCCAAGTTCACAACATCTATCCTACTGCCGGCGGCCAAGACGCCCCGCCTAACCAGACACCCCCATACCTGAGCTATTCCTTTACGCAGACTATAATAGCTTTTCTTTGGTGGAATCCGCTGTTTTGTATTAATAGCAATCAGTACCAATCAGGAATCCGGCGTATAACACAGACCTGGCTCCACAGTGGGGCCAGGAAAAGTTCTGTCGTAAATCCCAGTAAGTGCACAGCGGGGTACGACGCCAGCTACATTCGCGTCCAAGCCGCGGTGTTGGACTTAAAGGTTCCGCTAGGTGGCAGCATGCGATTATATAAAACACGCCGGCTTCAATAAATCGCGTGCGCGTTTCCTCATGTTTCCACCGCACTGCCTAGTTTAAAAGTGAGTATTTTACTCAATAGCATAGATTTTCTAGATACACAGATATGTAAAATAGTGTCTCGAAAACAGTACTTCGCTGCGCACCCCAATCTTAGTTTAAATTACCAACATTGTAAGGCCAAGTTTCTGTGTGTTGTATTGAATGTGTGTGCAGTTTAGTTGCTCCAGCTAAAGCAATTTTAATATCGATAATCTTATAGCTGCAGTTTTAAGAATCTCGTCAAAGCGTTGACAGTACATCGTTACAAGCAGTAGGCCTGTCCTGTAACAATATTCCCACCTGTAATACACGGCCGCCGTGGTATTCATCTATAAAGCCTGTCATGTGAGATAAACTGTTGTTTAAATACCTAAGAATGAGATAAGTAGTTCTGGGTAAAGCTGATGTGTAGCCTACTTGAAATAAACCTAACAAAAGGACAGCATTTACTGTCTGAGAATGCAATTACGTGTAAATAAAATTCCAAACAAATTAGGACTTGGGTATTTTCCAGTACGTACTTCAGCCGATAGAACCCACTTATCGAAGTGGACGATACCGCGTCTAAATATAAAATAAATCAGACAAAGTGGAGCGTATTTATTTCTAAGGGTGATGTTTATGTTTTATTAATTTTTCATTAAAATATTAATGTTTTTATGGAGTGACTGATACAGCCTGAAAAAGTTTTCAACTTTTATGCCTGCATGTTTACCGCTGTTCTCGATCCATTTCAGAACATTTTGTTCTATGTTAATTGATGTTAATTGACCCCTGGCTCGGTGCTTTAGTGTCGCATTTTAGGTATATATCTGTGTATTGTAAGTCGACTATTCTGACTCACTAAGCTATTTTGAATAGAAAACATCTAGAAAAGGCCTTTGCATTACTTGAAACAATAAAAGAGCCATCACAACATTTTGAGAAGTATGAAGAAGAAGGGTATACATTTTATGTATTTAAGCTGGGCAGAAGCCGAAAGCACCCTGGACGCTATGTTTCTTTCACTATCAGGTTAATAATGCATTCCACACTCTCTCAATGATACAAAGTAAATAATAATTCCCATCAGCATGTTTATTCTGGCACTGGTACCTCACAGTTCTTTGGCAGGACTGATTCAGGCTCATGGGTTTTGGTTCCAGCTGTGAGGTATGTGATAGTGATTATCTGAGAAATAGATTTTTAAAGTCAGCCTGTAAGTCTGAGCCTATGAAGAATGACCGATCAGTGTGGCAGGGTGGCTCTGCACTGTAGCCTCGAACCTTTAGGACTGGAGAGGTGATTCCTACCTCTGGGTCTGTCTATGTGGAGTTTGCATATTCTCCCCACGCTCTACGGGGATGGGGTCCCCAGCTCAGCAACACAAAGCAAAACCCTCAGCAACAAAAAGCCCAGGGGAAATACAGTACTGCTTTAATTTTTAAATTGTACTTTGGTCAGCCAGTTGAGGACCCCTATGTGTGGGGGATTCCCTGGGGTACTTCAGTTTCCTCCCACAGTCCAAAGAGTATGGAATTTGGGTAAATTGGTGTCTCTAAATTGCCTATAGCAGTGTTTCCCAACCCAATCCTCGGGGACCCCCAGCAAGTCCATATTTTTGCAAAAATGTGGACCATCTAGGGGTCCCTGAGGACCAGGATGGGAATCAGTGGCCTATAGGATGTGACTGTCTGTGTCCTGCAGGGAACTGGTGTCCTGCCCACGGTGCCCCCTCCCTCAGCCCCCCCAAAAAAAGAAGAACCTGGAAAAGTCAATAAGCTGGTTTTCATTTGTCTCCTTCCACTTCAGTTGCGCTTGCTCATGGATTGAAGTCCAAGGCAGCTCCCTGTTTGTCTACTTCCTCTCTTCCAGAATCTACTTGACTGCCTCTTCTCCTCCAAAATGAATCCCTTTGCTGAACCAGCTGAAGCTTCTCAAACTCATCCTGACTGCCGATGCTGCTTCTGCTATCAACTCACTTGATCTCTCTCAGTCTTTATTTTTTCTTTTTGCTTCCTCTCCTCCTACTCCTTCTTTCCTATCTGGGAATCTTTTGTTATGCTGGACACATTTCATCTCTGTACACCCCAGACTGGATGCTGTGTTCTGCGTTATCTACAGTTTTATTTATTGACACCCTTCGGGTTTTGGTTGTAGTTACAGCTTGGATGCTTGGCCAAGTCCAACAAGAGACACATGTGGCGCAATTCCCTGGCCAAACACAAGGTGGTGTAATGTTTAAAAAACCAGGCAAGTAATGAAACAGGTCCCAGTTTTTATTGCAGGATGCAACAAGGATATAGTTGGTGGTTTTGTACATAAAAAACGCATTACGTGCCAAAGTTTGAGGTTTATTAAACATTCACATTTAGTGTCTGAAATTGCAGATACAAAGCCTTAGAATAGTAAATAAAATGTTTCATGCTTCAGGAATTTGGTATTTTCCAGCACTTCAGGCATATCTATATACAAACTACAACTATGTACAACTATCCAGCATGTCTTAAAAGTGGATGATACAGTGCCTTCTAAACCTTCTGTAAACCAAACCTTGTGAAGCCTGTTTACATATGTGTGAGAATCAAGCTAGTGAATAATTTCTGGATATTTTAACATCCACTTATAACCTCTTGTAATTTAGGTGATTGTAGAACAGTTCCATACACCTACACCCTTCTCAGAGTGCCCTGCATGCCTTGTGCTCCCCACCCAACTCAGCCCCCTAAAAAACATTTACACAGCAATATATCTGACTCAACTGACTCTGGGTTCAGCTGTTGCAAAGCACTGTGATTGGTAGGTAACAGTAAGAGAAAATGCGTTGTAGGATATATAGAAGTGTGGTTCATGTTTCCATACATACAGAAGAACAACATTCTTCTGCAACTGCTTATTTAATGCAGGGTCACTGCCAAAAAGGACATGGCAGAAGGGAAGCGATACCCAACACAAAATATCATTATTACATATTTCCATACCTACGGAGCTGAATTGATAACATTGAGCTCCTAAGACTTTGATCAGGCAGCGATATTTTTCATAAATGGCACCGGTCATCTGGATATTATTTTGCAGCACTGTATGGTAACGATGTTTGGGTTTCATTTAATGTCGCTTTCCCTTGAGCATGTGCATGTCACGATGATTTGCACATGATGGTAAACACCACAAAGTTATTTTTTTTAAGGAGGGAGATTGGGGTGAACTCTGCATGTGTGCCTCTTTGAGCAAGTTTTTGAATTGCTTTTCCGTCTGGAGATCAACGTCGTTATAGCGTAATTTAATTAGAAATCTTAACATCTCCGGCGAATGTTCGGAAGAGGCCGGAACGCCAGGCGATCCCACAGAAGACAAACACCATCTGCTGCTCACATGTGCCATCACCCTCGTCAGACTCGCGCTGAGGAGGCATCTCTGCCGTCCCCCCTTTGCGTAAGCTGGGTGATGGCCCAGGTCACATGACAAGGTTAGTGTCCCAGATAACGGTATCATCCCAGACCCTGGAAAGGAGTTTTCAGAGAGTAAATGCCCAGCTCAGGGTGACATGGTCCACAGCCTAATGCAGCTCCCGTAGGGAGGCTTTGGGAGCTGTCTCATACCAGATAACGGCAGATATCTGCTGGCAGACTATCCATCTTCCATAGCTGCTTATCCAGTAATAGTCACAAGCGGCCTGGAGCCAATCCCAGGATGCTCAGGGCTCAAGAAAGGGGACAACTCAGATGAGATGCCAGTCCATCACAGAGTACACACTCATACGCTCATGCTAAGGGACACTATATAAGTCGCCCATGTTCTTTCAGACTGCATTGAATGATTTATGTGTGGGGGGTTTGTGGGGGTGCCCCTTTTCATTCCGAAAAACCTCCAGCCTGCATATTATATTACGTCTTGGATAAACATCTCTGGCCCCGTGTCTCTTTAGCATGGGTTGGGGCCCCAAGCCTAAAAGCTATCATCTGAGCCACTCAGATGCCATTGTGAGACGCCGTTGTCGGCCGATCGCGTTGCCCTGGTGACCGATCGTCAGATTACGGCTCTGTAATGAAACTCAGCTGGCCTGAATTGAACTGAATTCCCAGAGGCCTTCGTTTGAAGGTCTGAGGTGTGGTCTTTGTGAGGCGGGGTTGTGCGTGTTTTGTTTAGCCTGAAGCCAGTCACCCTGTTTGCATCTTGTCATGCCTCCAGAGAACTCCCATCATGAGTTTCATGAAGGTCCATTGGTTTGATAAAGACACTCTTTACTCCTGGAGCTGCACTGATTTTTCTTCTTCTCTCAGCAAGGGCCGGTGTGACAGCACGTACACTCCATGTGTATCTATGACTAAGCTGCCGTAAGAACGATAGAGGAAGTGCACGTGATGGTTTTTGCTAGTAAGGCTGACTGACGCTTCTGGAAACCACATTGCTCGAGTTGCAGACGTGTGTCCCTCAAACCAGACCTACCATAACGCTGACATTAATTTAAAAAAAAAACTTCCTTTATTGTTGTTGTTTCATGGGTGTAACCTTTGTCCGGGCTTTTGGCTTCCCTCATTTGTCAGTAGTAGCAATTTCAGAATTTTAAAATTTTTTTATCCTTTATTTTACCAGGAAGGTTCCATTGAGATACAATATCTCTTCTTCCAGGAAGTCCTGGCCAAGATGGCAGCAAACAAGAAAATAAGACAAAAGTTTCAGATACATACACACAGAGATGATTAATATGAACACAAACTAAAACACATACAAATACAGATACTATGAGAAGATAGAATGAAAAAGAGTGTATAGGTGCTTTCCCACTGTAGTTCCGGAACCTGATTCCTTTGCAGTTCCTGACCACGTTCATGTGTTGCTTTCCACCGCACAACAAGAACCATGACTTTTTTTGCTGAATAAGCATGAGAGACACACAAGACTTGTAGGGTAAACTTTACATGTAAATTTGTTCAACACTACACCGCTACTCCAAAACAATGGAGGATGAGCAAGTGGGTTTCTTAGTTATTGGGGGGGGGGGTAGACTGTATTTTATTTATATTTTATTTATACTGCCTGCGACATGTTTATAATTCATTATTAAACCTGGCCAGGAGATTGATCTTTGCAATGTAATGTTATTCCGCTAACTACCATTGGCAAGTTCCTCCACCAGGACTGGCAATTCTATACAGATGAATGATCATTATCGATTGAACTTTCCGATGCAGAAATAGTGAAGCACAGGAGGTATTTGCTGTATAGATATAAATGTAACTGAGAACCAGATAAATTCCATCTGCTCATTTTTTGCTCCATTTTTCTATCCGTAACTTCCAAATTAGTGCCGGTGCTTGGGGTCAACCAATCAGCAAAGTTTACTATAGTCACTATAAGCCCCACCTAGTAGGTATTGGTTGAGCGAAAAATGCCTACTCTAGAGTAGGGACTAAAAAAAAGGTTCAGGAACTTCCTCCTAGGATCTACAACCAGGCCAAGTTCCCGCAGTGGGAACGCAACAAAAGTTCCTGATTCCTGAAAAAAATTACTGGGGTGGTAAAGCGCCTTATATTTATATTTAGCTGACACTACTCTGATTGAGCGATCCTTCTATAAAGCTAGAGGTGTTTCTGGGGTCCTTTGGCTTAAGCAGGGGGCTGAATAGTGAGCTACCTGAGGTCCTGCCTGGACTTAAAAATCATGACTCCCGTGTTCTGGAACACAGCTGTACACAATGACCCAGGTTTCACCCTCTCAGTGTGCCCCCCCCTCACTGCACTTCTTCCTTAAATCAGTGTTTCTCAAACCAGTCTTAGGGGACCCTCAGACTTTCCACGGTGGGAGTTGGGAGGGAGTAAAAACATGGGCTGTCTGGGGGTCCCCAAGGACTGGTTTGAGAAACACTGACTTAAAAAATACTGACTTAAATGCTTGGTTACTCACACCCTGCCCTGGCTCAGAAGAGCCTGTTTTTCTCATTTTACTTTGTAGACTTTCTTTGTACCTTCATTAATCTCATGTCTTTTTAAGGCACTTCTTTGTTGGCTCAATAGGTGGCGCTGTTTCCTTACACTCCCAGGCTTTTGATTTCCGTTCATGCCCCCTGCTTTGTTGTGTATTCTGCATGTCCTGTCCTTGATTGTCTGGGTTTCCTGCCAAAACATGCATTTATTTGAATTGGTGTCTCTGTATTTCCCATAGTGTGTGTATGTCCTGCAATGGACCTGCATCCTCTCCAGGGTCTTCTGCCTTATTTATTTATATTTATATCTATTTATAGTACTGTGCAAAAGTCTTAGGCAGTCAAAAAGTGATGTTAAAATGATCTTGTCGGTGTAATGTTGCATGTCGGTGTAAAACTATGCTATGTCTGTCAAAGTGTGTAAAAACCTCTCCTAAAATTTCTGCAGTATTTGCAGCAACCATCCAATACACAAATTTTTTTTTTGACACCTCCACTGCTTCACCTTGTTTGGCTAATCAATACCTCATTGACTTGTTTAATGAATGAAGTCAATGAATTAATTGAGCTGGTGGTGAAATTTAATGAATCCATGGAAGGGCTGAGGTGCCCCTGAGGAGAGGTTTGGGAGCCGAAGCGGTGTTCATCTAGCCATCCAACATGATTTCAGTGACTGATTGAAGAAGGGATGACTTTTATTTATTGTGTTACTGATACTTTGCGTATGTTCTAATATTAAGTTGTTTGTTTTTTCTTAGGAAATATACATTTACGGTCTAGAGAAATAGCCTTAAACATTTCCTGCTAAGACTTTTGCACAGTACTGTATATGTTTATTGTTTAGTACTACTATGGAGACAGCTGTGTTCATAGTGGATTAAAGTGGATCCATTTAAGTGGATTTAAATGATCTCCTGCAAAAAAAAAAAAATAGCAGTTGATGTGGATGTCTGGGAGGTCACTGTAGCAATGCATTATGGGAAAGGACTGCAAAACACATTCATCTGATTTGTCTCTGACTATACTGACCAGCGTCTTAGCCTGAAAAATCAGCGTATGCTCTCAGTAAGCTGGCTGCCTCTAATATTAGGACGTTTACCCTGGCAGTGACTGAAAGCGAAACCCCAAGACTGATCTGACACAGGGTGGGATTCCACAGGCTTCCGATTTATGTGTGAACGCCTCCCTGCAGGATGTGTCTCTGTGGTGTTAGTTTCAACAGATCAGAATTAGTGAGTCAC
This sequence comes from Mormyrops attenuatus, assembly GCA_026777985.1. NCBI lineage: Eukaryota > Metazoa > Chordata > Actinopteri > Osteoglossiformes > Mormyridae > Mormyrops > Mormyrops attenuatus. The sequence goes on from JAODKC010000082.1 coordinate 12,612,818, forward strand.
TCGTGTGGCAGACAATGATTTACTGTATGTGTGTAATGTGTCCTGTTTACACATTACCAAGAAATGGTGCCAGGGAGGGAATCATAGGGTAACCATGAGACCACAAATCTGATCACCACATAGAGGGACCGCTCACACACGTTCTTCATCTTTGTCTCACTTCAACTTCATCTTGAAAATGTCATAAACATCCTGTCCATCCCTAAAAAGGGTGTGACTGTTTCCTGCCCTCAGCCATGTTTACTGAGACACGCTCCAGAATTGTGCCACAAATCACCTCTCGGACACAGTTGCATGCACCTCTTCTCTCAGCCTTCATTGTTCCCTTTTCCAGCATTCATCCAGTTGTCCCAGGGCATAGGGCAGCCAGTTTGGGCTTCTTCAGTTCAAATCGGCTCCAGCTGCACTTAATAATTGTCTCTGTGAATCGTGCGCCAGAAAAGACTATCTGGAATCTGGGAGCTGAGGTGAGACCCCACCCAGATGGCTCTCGAATTCCATCTGCGTTATGTCTGGATCACCCCTCCCCCCACCCTAGAAATTGCATTATCCACCTCCTGTAAAACACTGACGATCTCCAAATGTTCTAATATCCAGATGGTTCATTGAGATTCTTTCACCCATTTCAGTACCTTAACCCTAAACGTATGTCAACACTTTCAAACTATGTGGCATCTCAGAGATGCTATGTTATATTCAGGTTGACAATGCAGGAGAGGTGTGACGCAGAAAATGTTTCTTTTTCCTCGTTTGGTCGACGATGAATCATTAGCATGACACAAAGCACTGAATTAAAGGTCAAAATTGAGAGGTTATCAGTGGGGTGATTTTGCTGGATTCACAAACCTTTAATGGATCTCGCTCCACTCGACTAAGGGTTCCAAAAAGCTCGTGGGAGTTTTACAAAAATGTCCTGATGGCTGAGAGAAAGACGATTACTTTGGAGAGATAACCAATCAGAGTTTAGTGGTGGTGGGTCCAAGCAACTAGAAGAATACATCTGATTGGTTGCTAAGTTTGGTCGATACATATTATGTCGGTGTTAACATCGCACATCTTGCAAGCCTATCAGGGCAGAACAGTAATGCAGTAGGTAGCACTGTTGCCACAAACCACCACTTTGTGTGTGTGGAATTTGCATGTTCACCCTGTGTGTGTGTAGTTTTTCGGCAGATCCTCCGCTTTCCTTCCAGTCCAAAAACATGCAACTTAAGTGGAGTGCTTAAATTGACCGTATGTGTGACTGAGTATGCACCAAATGCAATGTAGGCCTATACTATAAACAGTTGCTCAATGAATAGTCAGATGAATTAGAAGATTACTCGATTATTGAAATAAAACATAGTCATAGCACCGGTATTGGTGCATCCCTAGGCAATTTGACCTTTTAGCGGAAGTAATTCAGGCAGTAAATAAATCTGACCACTAGTGGTCAGCTGGACACCTTGGAGATGCATGACAGACACAGGTGTAAATGCCGATGTGTCTCGGCCATCCCCTATTGATCGGAATACCCAAGATGCATTTTAAAACCAAGTGTAAACAGGGCCTCTGTTACCCGTGTCTGTCCCCACTGCTGTCCACATTCCCCATGTCTGTCCCCGCCGCTGTCCACATTCCCCGTGCCTGTCCCCGCCGCTGTCCACATTCCCCGTGTCTGTCCCCGCCGCTGTCCACATTCCCCGTGTCTGTCCCCGCCGCTGTCCACATTCCCCGTGCCTGTCCCCGCCGCTGTCCACATTCCCCGTGCCTGTCCCCGCCGCTGTCCACATTCCCCGTGTCTGTCCCCGTCGCTGTCCACATTCCCCGTGTCTGTCTCCGCTGCTGTCCACATTCCCCGTGTCTGTCTCCGCTGCTGTCCACATTCCCCATGTCTGTCCCCAATGCTGTCCACATTCCCCGTGTCTGTCTCCGCTGCTGTCCACATTCCCTGTGTCTGTCCCCGATGCTGTCCACATTCCACGTGTCTGTCCCCGTTGCTGTCCACATTCCCCGTGTCTGTCTCTGCTGCTGTTCACATTCCCCGTGTCTGTCCCCGATGCTGTCCACATTCCCCGTGTCTGTCTCTGCCGCTGTCCATGTTCTCTGCCTCATATGGAGAAGGTGCTGGTGTCCTCAGAAGTGCTATGGGAGTTGAGCGAGATCTCGACAGGTGCTGGTTCCTGCTCCTGCTGCCTCCTCCTTCTGCGCTCACCAAAGCCCTTGACGAACTGCAGGAGGTGCTGGCTGAAGGAGGCTCCGACGAAGGCGTAGAGCACAGGGTTCAGACAGCTGTGTGTCAGCGCCAGGCCCTCAGTTACCTGCATGGCTCGGTCCAGCCTCTTGCTCGTCTCACAGTGGACCACCAAGGAATAGATGACATCCATGGCTCGGCAGAATTTGATAGCGTTGTATGGCAGCTGGGTGATGATGAAGGCCCCCACTACTGCCAGAAGCACCTTGAAGGCCCTCCACTTCTTCCCTAAGCGTGCTTCTGGGGTCCTAAGAAGGGCCACGCCCACCCGGGTGTAGCATAGCAGCATGACTAGGAAGGGCAGGAGAAAGCTGAGGAGGACTTCCAGAATCTCCAAGGAGGCTTTGGTGGGCTGGGCCATGCTTGGTGGGTAGACAGGCATGCAGACCTTTCTGCTGGACGTATGCCGGACTGTAGAGAGGGCCACATCCGGGATGCCCAGGATGAATGCCAAGGCCCACACCCCAAAGCAGACCCTAAGGTAACTCCGTCGTTGAAGGGTGCGGCCCGGCCTGCTGTGGAAGATAGCCAGGTAGCGGTCCACACTGATGCAGGCCAGAAAGAGCATGCCACAGCTGAAGTTGGTGACGTAGAGGGAGGAGGTGACTTTGCACATGGCCACGCCCAGCTCCCAGCCAACCACGGCATTGGCCGCCCAGAAGGGCAGCGTGAACAGCAGCAGGAGGTCGGCCACCGCCAGGTTCAGGATGAACACGTCTGTCATGGTCTTCAGCTTCTTGTAGTACGCGTAGAAGGCCACCACTGCTGCATTTCCTGCCAGCCCAACCACCAGTGCTAGGGAATAAATCACAGGCAGGAAGACTCTGGCAAAGGAACGCACATCCTCCTTCACGCACACTGTGTGATAGTCCTCGTAGCTGAAATTGTCGCTGCCGTTGTCATGGTCATAGTATTCATAGTCCATCATGGTGATCCTGTAGCTTAAAGAGAAACAGGCAGTGTGAGCAGAAACATCTGACTGCAATATCTACATTGCTCAGGTTCTTATATAACAGCAATCCTGGTAAATCTCAAACTGTGATGTAAGCAATCCATAACAATCAGGTATCCATGACAACGGCGTCATCTTAGTCACGAATAACAACTCTATTTCCTGTTCTGAAAAGATTTATTTGGTGTTAGCAAGGCATACTGACAACATATATGATTAAATCAGGTGAATATTAGTGATGAATGAATGTTATATTTATTTCGAAACCCAAACCACTTCAGCTACCACGGTGTAGCATCCACCTGGACGCGCATGATGCGATGAATATATGTTACAGTTCATTTAATACCAGGTTAATTCTATTGTTGAAAGTCTCCAAAGGGCTGTACTTACTTACTTGCCAACGTTCTGAGGAGATTATAACGCAGTGCAGGGTCGCGGTGACGGCGTGGCAAACTCGTCGGATGGGAGGAAATTGTAAGCATCGCTAACATTCTTGGACACCAGATGTACGTGCCCGGGATCGTGATCCCAGATTGCAGCGCTGGAGATCAGTCTACCAGGTAGCATTTAGTCCATATTATCAGACAAACGTTTATCCTACTTTCACTTTTCCCTTATTTCAGCAAAGAATTCAGAAGCAAAACGCGCAGTAAATACAGTTCGTACAATCGAGCTGATGTCATCCTGCTTGGAAATCAGTGTCCTGCTGCTGAGAGCAGAGTAAATGTGTCCCAGCGGATCAGTCATAGGACGCAAGAGGTGCGCCAAAGTGCAAAGGGTTATAAGAGGATGCTTGCCTGTTTTGCTTAAGGTGCATATATATTATGCAATATTAAAGAATCACAGAAAAATGCATTATATACTATTTAGAGCCTTGTACTGGGTGGGTCGGGTCCTACGTAGCACGGATTAACCTATGGGTAGCTGTTATCTAATCAGACACGCAGAATATTTCCCAGTCGGTCCAACGCAGTGTAGCGTATACGTTGGTATCGACAATGGTTTAACAGACACTTTCACCAAATGATGCATTGTGCCATTAGCCTAAAAACGCCTAGTTTTTTGGTTGCAGGTAGCCTACAGCTTCTTGATAACTTTGTTCCCGAATTATGGGATCACGCCAAATGAGGACTTTTCCTGTTAATCTACATAATTTATAAGAAAACTATGGACTTATTAGCGAAAAAACAACTGGCGGTAACCTTTCCGTGTTCGAAAATGAAAGAAAAAGAAACATCGCGGAAATTTCTTTTGGTTATGTTGGAAATAATATTACAAAATTTTGAAATTGCGTGAATAGTGGACATTTTATGTTATTTCGAAATTGGAAATCAGGATTTTACCCGGGGAGTGAGGGGACCATTATATACATTAATGTCCCTCTACCTTCCACCTCCAGATATTTATTATTAGTCAAAATGCAACCGTTTTATATCTATCCAGACATATCCGAAAAGCACCGCAAAATACAACTTTTGCATTCCGTCTTGGGTGTCAGATTTTATTCTGCACTCCGTAGCAAAGCCGTTACTGTACCGTTTAAACTCGATTTCAAAAACGACACGATGGGTCATTATAATATTACTTTATAAAAATTACTTTACAAAAATGATCTCCCTCTCACACACTACTTCAGTAACTAAAAGATAAACATGAACACACAAATAGTCATCTTGAACTGTGGTTTAAACTTAAGTGATACTCATTGCAGCAAATCATACATTACCTCCAATTTTTTCGCGGAATAACGCGTCGTTTTCCGCCAGTCGCCCGGTATTAAAATTAAATATTTCTTGGAATAAAATGAGGCAGTACATGAGGTATAACGCAGATTTAATCGGAGGTTTCCGTGGAGACTGCGTAGGTTTTGGTCACTCCAACAAGGATCAAGTTACATTCGGTGATCAGGCTGCATTCAGACATTCAGAGAGACAAGGATTCAGCGCAGATTCACTATGTAGACTACTGTTTTGGGGTAGGGTGCCCCTGCATTGGGCAACACGCGCCATAGTGTTATTATAAGCTTTTACTAAGCATAAGCAAATGCAAGGTATGCCAGAGAGGTCTTATCCCACGTGGGCTGCTGAAATCTGGGTTTTGATTTGCACAACATTAATAAAATCCTGGGCTTGTTAAACAAACCAAGACTCGAGTAAACATATTCACTTTTCCCTTAATACGTAAAACCCCTGTAAAACAAACAGCGATCAATCAGTGTGATGTTACTGTGTCTTGAAATCGTTTACGTGAGGTATCCATACTTATCAACTGTTTTGCGTGTATTCTGTTAAATGTAGTCCCAGATAGCACCATATTATTATTTCAACGTTGTTATAGTTAAATGCGTTGAATTATGTTCAGTGTTAAATTATCAACTGAATTGATTTTTGGTAAGATTTTCAATATTGGGAAATTGATGGTGGCAAAACCTTCACTCGGTGTTGATATAAAGTGAAACATTGAAGATCAACGTTGTTTCAACCTTTTTGTCTGACATGGAATCAGTCATTTCAGCATATGTGTGCTATCTGGGGTGCCTGGTATCTCGCGGCACAAACCTGAAGAACACGCGCCCCCGCTGAATTAGTTTTAACCCAAATGCTATTAGGCATGTTTGGTGGTAATCGGCAAATCCGGACTCTCTCAGGCAACTGATTGGTATGTTTTCATGTCTCAAGACGGCTTACTCATTTTGTGGTCCGCCTTCACAATAAAATATGCTTGAAGGCTTTGCGATGAATCACCATGCAGTTGTTTGTACTGTTTGTGTAGGTCTACTGTGGGGACCAGACTACCACAAAATGTGATAAAATAAAAACCTATAACTTTTTACCCCATGAGGAAAATTTTTGTTCTGTCCCCACAATGATACTTTTATAAAAATCTGTGACTGCAATTAAAATGAAAAAAAAAAAAAAAACTAAAAATTAATAGAAGTCTTGTATTTTGTTTGGTTACTCATACTTACGGTTACACTCAGAAAAAGGGTAAAAATTTGTACCTTTTGCTTGTCACTGGGGCTGTACCCTCAAGGGTCTGCCAGTTGTACCCTTAGCTGTAGGTAACTGTACCTTTTAAGGTACATAAATGGACTCTGAGGAACATTTCTGTATCTTAAACGGTACAAATACAAGGGTACAACCCCAGTGACAAGCAAAGGTACAATTTTTTACCCTTTTTTCTGAGGGAGTAGGGCGGGGTAGGGGTTAAGGTTGCCATAGCAGTCATTAGGGTTATGCCCGGAGAAATGAATGGAGAGTCCTCATTAAGATATGAACATGTGTGTGTGTGTGTGTGTGTTTTGTATTAATTCTGTGCTTCATATTTGCATAAAAAATAAGGAGCTTGTCATAAAAGCCGTTTACGTGCCTGTACTTGACATCCCGTGATGCATTTGTTCCCCCCCCTCCACACCACGTTCAGGGGCACGTCCTACACGTGTCATGGAGAATGCCACGGCTCCTCTCTCTGCACCGTTTAATAACCACACATAGCCCTCAGCCAGATGCTTTGGCACAGAGACAAATCCGCTTTCCTACATTCCCCGCCATACAGAAATACTGGAGGTAACAGAAAGAAAATTTACTGACAGATCTGTTGTCTCACGGTCAAGCAATATTAGTGCGTCACAAAGAAAAACTGAATATAATTGTTATATTGTTATCTGGCTACTGACAGAACATTTTTTTTGCATCCTTTTTTTCTGTTTTGGTACCTAAAATGCTTTTAGGTCCGCATGTGCAGCGAGAAGCCAGCTTTCAGGAAAAGCTGAAGATGATAGAGAAGCCAAGTAGCTCAGGACACCGGAAGGCTTTGGGGATGCATCCCGTCAGGAAAATATGCCGGACGTAGTGTGAGTGGGCGTTCAGTAATGGCCAAACGAGCAGGAGGAAGCTGACAGCGAATATCCTCGTGCTTTTAGGTGTGTGTGATTGTTTTGTATGAAGCGTCAGTCAGCAGCTATATGAATGGATGAAAGTCAAAAATGGCAACATCCCTAATCAAATAAACAGGGCGTTACCCAGGCTGTGCCAGGGGGGGGGGGGGGGCCGCGGGCGGGGGGGGGGGGGGGGGGGGGGGGGGGGGGGGGGGGGGGGGGGGGGGGGGGGGGGGGGGGGGGGG
>JAODKC010000082.1:12629493-12653172 GCA_026777985.1 Mormyrops attenuatus
AACACCTGGTACCGGATAACAAGGGGAGTACCGGCACCTGGTACCGGATAACAAGGGGAGTACCGGCACCTGGTACCGGATAACAAGGGGAGTACCAACACCTGGTACCGGATAACAAGGGGAGTACCGGCACCTGGTACCGGATAACAAGGGGAGTACCGGCACCTGGTACCAGATAACAAGGGGAGTACCGGCGTCTGGTACCGAATAACAAGGGGAGTACCGGCACCTGGTACCGAATAACAAGGGGAGTACCGGCACCTGTTTTTCCTCACTTGAAGCAGTGACTATACTAGATATCTGCAGGCACCTGCAAACCTTGCCTAAGCTGATTCCCTTGATCGGTATCTTTTAGCTTTTTATAACCTAATTTTTCACAATATATTTTTCTTGATACTTTGGGGAAATTAAGATGGTCAAACACTGAACCAATTCTGAGATTCATTCCGCCGTACATCTATAAAATATAAGCATGACATACCATCTCCTTTCCCCTTTTAATGTCTGGTTTCTCTGCAGCCACCCAAGCCCCTGACACCGTCTGCCATCTGACAGACCATGGCAGTAATGCCGCCTGGCACAGAGGGAGAAGGAAGGCCTGGAACATCAGACATCCTGGATGGTGCTTGAGAGCATGCTATGAGCTGTGATTGGCCCATGTGACACATGTGACCTAGTAATGGCTTCCACCGTATTGGCTGGATTTGGTGCTCCTGCTTAGCGATGGTAAATGAGGGTCAGCTTTACATCTTCCCTGTTATTTAAACAGTTTATTCTGACCTGCTTACTTGGATAAAAGGTCACTTGCTTTTCATTGCTTATGCTCTCTTAAAAATGTAGCATTTCAGACCAGCTCCAAATTTAATCATGATGGATTGGTTCATCTGTTAAATCGTTGTCTGAGAGCCTGGGTTAATCACCTCATTAAACTGCAAATTAAAACAAAAACATTTCCAGTAGGAAACTTTTATTCTTTTCATAGCTGAGTGTGACGCCAAGTTGTGCTTTGAAACAGAGATGTGGGGTTGTCAGATACAAGTTTATAATCAGTAAACACTCCCATTAGGAGTAACGCATGGAATGGTTCACTGGGCGAGAGTGTTTACGCGCAGAGGGTGAAAGGGAACACTGTGTACTTTACAAGGCCGGCCTGATTGCTCAGCTCCGCTTGAATTGCCCCAAGGGACTGCGGGAAGTGTTTCCTGAACAGGAAAATGTGACAAGATCTCGGTCCTGATAAGCGGCATTTATGTACTGATTTGTTTCAATACTTAACACCGAGAAGAAATTAGATTTGCTAGGTCTGTCACAAGTCAGATCTCTCTGTCAGGAATGGATGCAATCAAGCATCACAGTCAACAGCACAAACTTGTTGGTGTAGCTATATTTCCACAGACCTGTACCCTGAACACATGTCGGGTTGGGTGGGGGGGGGGTTGTAACAGCACAGCCCTGATTAAAACCATGTGCTGAGTTTCGAACCACAGCCACTGAGCCAGACGGTACCGCTTACATAACCGCTCTCATGCCTGCCTAATTTCCAAGACCGCCATTGTTCTGACCCTCCCTCACTGAAGGACTTTGAACGTCTCCATTTCCGCTTTAATCTGCTCATTCCTCCCTCACCACTGACCACCTCATGGGCTCTAGTCTTTAATCCCACACAGATATGTAGATTTATGTTGACTCCCCCGGTGTTTAATCAATGAAGGTGTTCTGCAGATGCAGAATCAAAAGAAAACATGACACATGTCTGTTATAAAGGATTAACTATTTAGAACGAAGGGGCAGTGTGGTGGTGCAGTGGTTGGCGCTGTCACCTCACATCCACCTTTGACCAGGGTTCATGCCTCCATGTGTGTGCAGTTTGCATGTTCTCCCCATGTCATTCTGGGGTTTCCTCCTGGTACTCCAGTTTCCCCTTCATAGTGCCGAAACATACTGAGGTTAATTGGAGTTACCAAATTGCCTGTAGGTTCACATGTGTGAGTGACTGGTGTGTGAGTGTGCCCTGCGATGGCTTGGCTCCCCATTCTAGCTTGTTCCCTCCCTCGTGTCCATAGGCTCCAGATCCCCCTGCAACTCTGAATAGGACATGTGGTTACAGAAAATGGATGGATGGATGGATGGATATTTAGAACAATACCAATGATTTAAATATGCTCTATAAACTGTCCCCATATTCAGAACAAAACTCAAAAATAAATATTTTTAGGACTGTCCGGAGACATGAAAAACGCAACCTATTACAATGATCACCAAATTTGTACTTATTTTTTGTTGCACAAATCAAAATAGGTGAATCTTACAGTATTGTTTGTGCTGAATTTAAATATCTAATCTGAATTTATCTATCACACAAGGATTTTGACTGACACAATTAAACCTTATTCTGTACTTATACAGTATATGTGCATGGTGGAAGTGATTCATCTTAAAGGTTGAGGTGTATGATTTTCTGCTGTACTTGGGCTCAGGAACGTTCTGTTTAAAGGTCCAGCAGAAGTCAGCCAGTATGCTGGGACTCCTCTTGCCTTGATATCGTTTTTCCATATCAGAGAAGCATGACTCAGCATGCCCAAACATGTTATAGCCCGTAAACTCTGGCAGCACAGGCTTACAGATCTCTGTGCTGTTCTGTAAAGTCCTAAACACGTGCAGAAATAGAAATAGTTTAATTAATTAATTACTGTTAATAAATAACTTTTAATTAATTAATTTACTCTTAGATATGCCCATACATTCTTACCAATTTAGCCTAAAAATGACATCACTGAAAAACTATGGGCGAGAGCAAGACTTTCTTAAATCAGCGTTAAAAAGTACATAAAAGTCAATCCTTAGCTCTTCCACGAAAAAGTCTTTGTTGACCACTGTCATGCGAAATGCCGGTGTTTTGAACATTTTACAATAATTATAACAAAATTAGCTATTTTAGCTAACTGTATGTGATGTAAAAATTTTGAAATTATTTCTGTGATCAGCATCACAAAATTCATCTGGCACACCAAGAATTATTAAGGAAACAAAAACCTTGTAAACCAGTGCTGTGTGTGTGTGTGTGTGTGTGTGTGTGAATACATCACAAGTGAACTTTTACATTTGGTACTTGGGTGCTGTACACTGCTGATTCTTCGTAATAAGACAGGGGCGTCCGACTCCCAGCCATCAGTTTGTCACCAGTGCGGACATCACCCCTCTATGTCCCCCGAGTGCCATTTGATGCTGTCTTTTTGGGAGACACATTCCTCTGTAGAGCTGGTCACTTTTGTGCAATCAACAGGCAGAGCTGAGAGCTGAAGCTGACAGAAAGCCGTTGGAACTGACTAGATTTGTGGTGAAATCCGTCAAAGCCGGCCTGTGCGTCCCCACACACCCACACACACGCTAATCAATACCACTTGCCCCCACAAGGGTTCCAGCGGCGCTTCAGGGACTCTGTTGACCTGTGCCTCTGGGTTCTCATTCTTTACGCATCATAATGGCATGTGTTATGTTTCAGCTGCAGATCAGCACATGTGTAAGTGATAGACCCTGATTGTGTCCAGGCAGATATGTCCTCCCATTTAATGAGCGGTCAGCACACACACACACACACACACAGACACACAAACGAAACACCCGCGCGTGCGTGCACACAGTCACATTGAACGGAAAATTCAGAGTTACAATTAGCCATTGCCACGTTCATTTTAACGTTCTTGCCAGGTAATTAAAAGATGATCACGGAAACGACCATGACAGATGACGGAGGAATAAAAACAGCAACATCACTGTTTAATGGCCGCAGATGACAGCGCTGCTCCTGTTTGAAGTCTTGTCAGTGGCCATCGCTCGGGCTGTCTGAGCCACCGCCAACGCGGCCGACAGGTACATCCAGCGCCCCCTCCTGTCACCCCACGCAAGTAGCGGGGCGGCACAGCGATGAGGAAGGAGACAGGTTCCAGCTAGCTCTGCGCTGCCAAAGAATGACCAGCAGGACCCCCCCCCCTGTTTTTTTAACATGACCTACCGAGTGTCTCGCCAAAAACGAGCTAATCTGCGCTAGTCTGGGTGAGAATGGGGGAGGTTGGGGGAGGTGTGGCAGGAATGGCAGTAATAGAACTATGAAGTTTGACCTTTCGAAACAAGAACAAGGATTTTATTTCATGCATGGATCTTTTCATCTCGGTGACGGGAGTAACACCTAGCATTTGGGGGCGGGAGGTGTCAAATTAAAAGCGTTTCGGAACAAGGTCGTGTCCGGCGAGCACTTCTGTTGGACCTTCACAAAAGTTCTGTTAGTAAACCTAAGCAGGCTTGAATAATACTTAATGAGAATCAAATTATTCTGTTTAACAAAACTGAGAGCGCTTGCGGAGAATCGTTGTAATCGACCGGTCTGCAAAAAATGTAAAAATTAATTTCAGACCGGTCAATATATATAGAGGAATATTAATATATATATTCCCCTAACAACTTTAAAAAACGTATAGTAACGAAATATAAAAATAGAAAACACATTGAAAAGCGTGTTTGGTCGATTATTTGCGTTGCAAACCTCACGATCATAAGGGAAGTGAGAAAACATACTCGGATTGTGTGCTGGGAGCTCCTGACGGAAGATGGAAGTGACCCGAGGAAGACGGACACAAAGCCTTATAACGCACCCCCTCCATCTTTGACCGAAGGAGGTGGGGTAGAGGCGAACGCATCCAGGTCTTTTTGCGGGAGGTGATCAGTGTACAATACAGCCCCTTCATTCCGCACCGCAGATCGCTAGTAGGCGCACATAGGTACCCGGTGAGTAGTTTGTGGTCGGTAAGTTAAAGTTTTCTGAAACTGTAAATCACATTCACCTGGGGGTAGATGGTGGATATTCCAGATTTCACTTTACTTTTTTACGTCAGGAATGGCTGGTAAACGATTTTCGAGCTTCACGGTTGAATGAATTGAGAGTTAAATACTGGCGTTGAAGGGGTCCAGAATAAGGCTTTAAGCACAAGCATGAAATTTGCAGAGCATTGACCAGCAACGTTGTATCGCACGGCAAATGCATTGTAACAGGTCTGGCAGGTTTCTCACTTTATTGCCATTTACACCGTTATTGCTAGGATTACGAATACTACGATTACGATATTATATATCACAATTTATCTCTGATAGTTATTTTGTTGATTATTTACTCCCACTTTAATGTGTTGTGCTGTTTCCATCATTTCCCATTCCTAACATTCCACCATTGTTCACTTTCATATTGGTATCAGTGTGTGTCCCTTGCACATGTCCTGTCTACCTATTCGCTTCATGTATATAAGTAGCATCTCGTTATTTCGCGTCACCGTATGGAGTGAATATGTGGTGTGGTTGGTGTGACAATGAAGCCCCACTTGACACTTGATTTGAAGGGGCAATGGATCTTGTGCTTCCCATACTTTATTATTATTTAATTGGCATGACCTGGCAATATGCCCTTTTCGGTTATATGCATGTATCATTGCACTGTAATAGCAGTAACGAGGGGTAGTGACTTTGTAAATTTGGCGGGCGATGAATATAAATTCGGGGAAAGCAGGAAGCGTGACAGTTGCCATTTGAAAATCTAATAGGGTGAATTCAATACCTGGCATCAGGGGAAACACTTCTTCAAACGTCAGCTCATTGCCTCCTTATGTTAAAAGTAAATGCCAAGTCGTGTATAATAATTGATACAGAAATCTGGTAGCACAGATGTGAGTCTTGTGAAGTAAGTGGGTTGAGATGAGAATCAACTATTTGATATATATTTTTTCCCGTCTGAAAAGGCAGGGTTTTGCACGTGAAAGAAGACCTTAATTTTTGGTGCCATCTGGACTATCGGATGCTGAAGGGCTTATTTTATGGTTATCGACTGGAAGCAGCTTAAGGTGGAGCTGATGTGCGTGTTCCAAGCCCAGCGCATCATATGAAAGAATATGTTTGATATGATTTCATGGAAATTATGTACATTCAATGAGCCCATTTCTTCAAAGTGCATTGGAAGAACAGTGTAAAATATTCATTTGGTTTTCAAGCGGGTGCAGTGCGAATTGGGCAGTGGCCGAAGGCAGGGACCTTGGCGGTCCGATCCTCGGCTGCAGAAGCTAGCTCTAGGGACATGGAATGTCACCTCTCTGGTGGGGAAGGACCCTGAGTTGGTGCGTGAGGTTGTGAGGTTTTGACTAGATATAGTTGGGCTCACCTTGACGCATGGCTTGGGCTCTGGAACCAGTCTGCTTGAGGGGGGTGGGATCCTCTTCCACTCTGGAGTTGCTTACGGGGAGAGGCGCCGAGCAGGGGTGGGCATACTTATTACCCCCTGGCTGGGCACCTGTACCTTTGGGTTTACCGCAGATAGCCTCCCTTCGCCTTCGGGTGGGCTGACGGGTCTTAACTGCAGTTCAGAATACCCACCCTTTTTGGAGTCCTTGGAAGGGGTGTTGGAGAGCACTCCTCCTGGGGACTCTCTTGTTCTGCTGGGGGACTTCAATGCTCATGTGGGCAATGGTACCAGGACACCCTAGGCAGCAGTTTGATGATGGACTTGCGGCCGCATGTATTGGACACTCGGGTGAAGAAAGGGGCGGAGCTGTCAACTGATCACTACCTGGTGGTGGATTGGCTCTGCTTGTGGGGGAGGAAGCCGGCCAGGCCTGACAGGCCCAAGCGTATAGTGAGGGTCTGCTGGGAACATCTGGCAGAATCCACTGTCAGGAGGAGTATCAACTCCTACCTCTGACAGAACTTCTCCCATGTCCCAGGACCATGGACTATGGACCAGTCCGAATGGACCATGTTCTGCGCCTCCATTGAGGAGGCGGCTGACCGGAGCTGTGGCCGTAAGTTGGTCAGTGCCTGTCGCGGCGGCAGTCCCAAAACCTGCTGGTGGACACCGGCAGTGAGGGATACCATCAAGCTGAAGAAGCCGTCCTATCGGGCCTTTTTAGCCTGTGGGACTCCAGAGGCATCTGACAGGTACTGGTGGGCCAAGCGGAATGCGGCTTCGGTGGTCGCTGAGGCAAAAACTCGGGTGTGGGAGGAGTTTGGCAAGGCTATGGAGAACGACTTCCGGACGGCTTTACAGCATCAACACTGTTTATGGTGGGGATGGGGCGCTGCTGACCTCAACTCAGGACGTTTTGGGTCAGTGGAAGGAATACTTCAAGGACCTCCTCAATCCCACCAACATGCCTTCCAATGAGGAAGCAGAGTCTGGGGACTTGGGGGTGGACTCCCCTATCTCTGGGGCGGTGGTCGTTGAGGTGGTTAAAAAGCCGGGGTGGTGGTCCCCCTCTTTAAGAAGGGGGACTGGAGGGTTTGCTCCAACTATAGGGGGATCACACTCCTCAGCCTCCCTGGTAAGGTTTATTCGGGGGTCCTGGAGAGGAGGGTCCATCGGATTGTTGAACCTCGGATTCAAGAGGAGCAGTGTGGATTTTGCCCTGGCCGTGGAACAGTGGACCAGCTCTACATGTGCTTTGTGGACTTGGAGAAGGCATTCGGCCGTGTCCCTCAGGGAGTACTGCAGGGAATGCTCTGGGAGTATGGGGTGCCGGGCTTCCTTATAAGGACTGTTCAGTCCTTGTATGACCAGTGTCACGGGTTGGTCCACATGGTCGACAGTAAGTCGGACTCATTTCCGGTGAGGGTTGGATTCCACCAGGGCTACCCTTTGTCACCGATTCTGTTCATAGCTTTTATGGACAGAATTTCTAGGCGCAGCCAGGGCATTGAGGGTGTCTGGTTTGGTGACCTCAGGATTAGGTCTCTGCTTTTTGCAGATGATGTGGTTCTGTTGGCTTCATTGGATCGTGACCTTCGGCTCTCCCTGGGACAGTTTGCAGCCGAGTGTGAAGCGGCTGGGATGAGAAAAAGCACCTCCAAATCCGAGACCATAGTCCTCAGCCGGAAAAGGGTGGAATGCTCTCTCTGGGTCGGGGAGGGGATCCTCCCCCAAGTGGAGGAGTTTAAGTATCTCGGGGTCTTGTTCATGAGTGAGGGAAGGATGGAGCATGAGATCGAAAGCCAGATGCGGGTGCTGCATCGGTCTGTCATGGTGAAGAAAGAGCTGAGCCAAAAGGCAAAGCTCTTGATTTGCCAGTTGATCTACGTTCCTACCCTCACCTATGGTTATGAGCTGTGGGTAGTGACCGAAAGAACGAGGTCACAAATACAATCGGCCGAAATGTTTCCTCCGCAGTGTGGCTGGGCTCTCCCTTAGTGAAAGGGTGAGAAGCCTGGTCATTCAGGAGGAACTCAGAGTAGAGCCGCTGCTCCTCCGCATCGAGAGGAGCCAGATGAGGTGGCTTGGGCATCTGGTCAGGATGCCTCCTGGACGCCTCCCTGGTGGGAGGAGGCCCCGGGGAAGACCCAGGACACGCTGGAGGGACTAAGTATCTCGGCTGGCCTGGGAATGCCTCGGGATCCCCCGGAGGAGCGGAGGAAGTGGCCGGGGAGAGGGAAGTCTGGGTTTCCCTGCTTAGAGTGCTGCCCCCGTGACCCGGCCTCGGATAAGCGGTAGATAATGGATGGATGGATGGATGGATGGATAGGTTTTCAAGCACACCTGCACACCTAATTGACCGGCAGAGGTTGAAAACGGAAAAATCATGAGGAGACGCTCGACTGTTTGGTGAGGGCTGAATTCTACGCCATTGCTTCTGCATCCCTTGCTTCACAACAGGGCTGGGATCTCGGGCAAGTCCTTGCAAATTTTAGTCCCAGCTTAAAGTAAAAACAAACTGGGATTTCAGGAGACATGGTCAGCCATGATGATCCAAGAAAGAGTCCTGAAAAAAGGGCTCCCTGCCCTTGGGGTGCTAAACAGATTCCTTGCCTTAGCCAGTGTTTTAAAGGCTGTTGTGAGTAGTTGTGTGAGAAATTCTTTTTGTGGGTTTCTAAATTCCACAGAGTTTTAAGAGATGTTTTTTGTTTCAGCATAAAGGGGATCAACTCAGGGCAAAGAGCTGTTTGGCCACTGCATGTTTACTTGAGTTGGCCAAGTATGACATCCTTGTGTTTATCATTTCTGACGGGGAGTATTTGGTCAGGAAATGGGTATGTAATATTAATGAGCATTGTGGATTAAAAATATTTAAGACCAGCAGATGTCCATAATTTTCTGTTGACACTGTCTATGAATTAAAGCCCCAGGTTAATTTATTATGTGGAGTGACTTGAAATAAATGTATATGGCGGAAATATAAAACCATGCTAACAGCAGCACACTAACAGAACACTTATGATTGCTGAGCTGGTTGCCATAGTTACACCAAAACTGATGATATACTGGTGAGGTTTGCAGAGGATTTTTAATTGTTATCGTGTTTCAGTGATGGGTCAGCATGCAGGACCAGATAAATTCCATTCATGAATTTCAGCAGTATGTGAAAAAAAACATTCTTATCAAACAGAAGAATGAGCTCCCAGCTGTTCAGTGTTGATAAGAATATTTTTAATTATATAATCTCATTTCAGGTGGCTCATTGGTTAGCACTGTTTCCTCACACCTCAAGGGTTGGGGGTTCAAATTTTGCTTTTGCCCTGTGTGTGGAGTTGTACTGCATCCCTGCCTGGATGTACCCCAACCTTGGGCCATGTGCTGCTTGGGATCAGCCCCAGGCCCCCCACAACCCAGAACTGTGGATGGTGGATGGATGGATTATTTTCAGATATTACAAATACATTTTTATACATATAAATTATTTATACATAAAAACGATGAAGTGTCATGGGTAGATGTGCAGTGTTTCTTGAACAATTCATTGATCGATGCTCCATCTGCATAACCTGGCCTCAGCTGTCCCTGGCAGCACAGGGCACAAGGCAGAGGGATGCCTTGGATGGCTCCGGACACTTCATATTATCATCAAATGAGAATTTGGTGGTTTAGCCAGTTAGAATGGGGGTATTTTGCCCCTCCCATGGCTGTTTGTGGGGTTTCCTTGTATTTGGGACACCATGAAATTAAGCAGTAGTTTCGTATTTCAACGGGACAGAGGTGAAGCTGGATCTTCCTCACCTCACTTCAGAGTCTCCACGGCCCTCAACAGCCAGGAGCCGGCGGGAAAGCAAAGCAGTGGCAATCATCGCACTTTTAATATGGATTTATATGCTATGCACATGGATTTGTGTGTGTTTTTTTGAGTGTCGTAATTGCTCTCAGATGCCCATTTGCCATGCTAGTATTTGTACCCTATGAAGGAAATTTGTTACCGTCTTGCTCCATTGAGAACTAATCCGAAACAGCGTGCTTGTTGCATAAGAAATCAGAAGGTTAATTAAGCTTGGTGAGAAAATGACATTTAACTAATCTGTCTCGGCAGAGAATTATGCAGAATGTTGGGAACTGAGTGTAATTGTTGAATGTAATTAGAAGAAACACTTTATAACTTGTTCATAATAATCATACATCCTGAAAACCTCCAGGACTGCAGTCCTCCTGGGTCAAAGCAGCAAAGCCTGGACCAACCGAAAGGTGATGTTGGTTCTCCCGTGTCCCACTGGGTATGTTTCACTGCTTTCACACATTCCCTTACTCTAGACACAACCTGATCGCTACTGCCCTGTGATTGGAGCTGACTTATCCCCCGCTTGTGATTGGACAAGTTGACCGACCTTTGCACTGTGAGTGGGAGAGCCAGCCTGGGGGTGTACCCCTCAAATCACCATGGGCAAGAAGATAGACCTGTCGGGCCTGACTGAGCAGGAGGCAGAGCATGTCCTGGAAGTGGTGCAGCGGGACATGAAGCTGCGTAAGAAGGAGGAGGAGAGACTCAGGTGAGAAGTGCCCCGCCCCTACCCTGGCCCCACCCACTGACCACACCCCTTTGTCTACTCATCAGCTGGAAAGACGCAAAGTCAGAGGCAGGAGGTGGCCAACCCATCGATCATGCTATTGATTAGCTTTGGGCAGCCTTGCAGATTATCATTGATCTTTGGCTGAACAGGGATTCATCTGAGGGTTTCTGGGCTACTCACAAAGCATCGCTTAAGACCACTCCACAACATGAGCGGTGTACACCGTCCACTGCAGTTTGTAGTCTACACAGAAACTGCCAGACCAGGGTAAAATTTACTGGCATGAACAGGTTTACAGAGCCCAGTGTCTCCTGCATCCATCCATCCATCCATCTGCTTGGTCAGGGTCATGGGGGGCATGACCTACCCAAGGCAGCACAGGGCACAGAGCAGGGGTACGCCCTGGACAGGGTGCCAGTGTGTAGCCTACTGCTACTTTCCAGAACATGTTGATTTTGGCAGGCATTATTTCATAGGCTGCTTGAATGAATCAATGAATCACAGGTGCTGATCACACACAGCACACGGGGTCACACGGGGTCACACGGGGTTCACAGAAGAGGGATCTTAAAAATTCTTGAATCATCCGACTTAAACCCAGAAGGTAGCAACTTCAGATCTGTGTTACGCCATGAAATCTGACTTTCACTTAAAAACATGTAATCGTATCCGATTAAATCATCAGTAAGTGACACAAATTCCGCCATGTGACTCCTAGGGCCATGACATGTGACATTTACTGAGGGAGGTGGCCGCGTTCCTGGGATTGTCTGACCCTGACTTCCCTTCCTGCCTCCCGCTGTTGCAATTTTCCTTCTTTCCAAATGTGTGGCTTCATGTTTTTGTTAATGTCTGGCTAATCCATAATTGTGTCACTTTTTGTGACTCTTCAAATCCAGGTTCTGTATCTACTGTGTCAGCTAATGTACTGATATTACAAAATGTCAAGGAAATAACAATCATGAACAGGGTTTTATTTGTTGCTTTCATGGTATTTAGTGTTACATTGACACATATGATTGGCTGTCTGTTTGACGTGTGATATGATAGGCTACTCGTGTCAGTCACTAATGAGGTGTAACATGATAGGCAGCCTGTGTGGGTCACAAAACAGGTATGATATGATTGGCTGCTTCTGCGGCTCACAGAAGTTAGCTGACCGCCTGTGCGTTTTACTTGTCTGGTTTCGCTCCGCTGTGTTCTGGCGTCGTTCTCGGGCCAGGTTTGCTACCCCAGGGTTGTGGGCGGGTGCCACACGACCGGCACAACAGGTACCACGGAGACACAGCTTGTTTCTAGCTGACTTCAGCAGTTCATAGTCACCCCGAGTGATGTACTGCATCAGGTCCTAGAGCAGAAGAGAATCACAGAAGAGGGATCTTAAAAATTCTTAAATCATCCGACGTAAAGCCAGAAGGCAGCAACTTCAGATCTGTTTTATGCCATGAAATCTGACTTTCACTTAAAAACATGTAATCGTATCTGATTAAATCATCAGTAAGTGACACAAATACCACCAAGTGACCTCTAGGGCTGTGACATGTGACATTTACTGAGGGAGGTGGCCGCGTTCCTGGGATTGTCTGACCCTGACTTCCCTTCCTGCCTCCCGCTATTGCACTTTCATCGCTGCTATCAAACAGCGTCCAAATCCGAGACAGGAAAAGGCGGCCCTTTCGGGAAATGGCTGGGGTAGGGGTTGGGGGTGGGGTGGTGGAGGGAATGAAAGGAAACCCATCTTTATAGTATTAAAGGGGAATAATGCGGGACAGTCCCTTGTTGTTACTTGGCCCCTAGGGGGCACAGTGTCACACACACATTTGCCTTTACTGACACAGGGCAATGAGACTTAATAGTGTCAGCCATTCCTATGGGACTGTTGGTCACCTGACTCGCCCTGTAGGTAGACGCTGCATGGACATACCCACCCCTCCCTCCACATCTATTACCCTAGTGTGCTCAGTAGGGTATTAATTCTCAGAACTATGACTGACAGCATCAGTTGGACCTTTGCTTAGTCCCATTTTAAATTCACCTTATACACGGGCTTGGCTGCGGACCATGCTGTGAATGACAACAGCCCTGCTTTCCATTTCCACAGATGAGCTTTGGCATGGAAAGCAGACTGCCCTTCATCTGGGCTCTGAATACCAACGTGGCATCAGATCCAAGCCCACCCCAGTGTAGCCTGTGTTGAAGCAGATTAGACCCAGATGTCAGAAGCTGGCACGAGCTAATTTGCAGCGACTGATTCTTTTCTTGTGACAGGGCATGAGAACCACACGTGAACCATTAATGTGCACATGCATGTTTAATCATTAGGTCCATGCTCCCAAACATAGGCATGAGGGCGGGGACTTTGACATGACATCACCATGGAACTCCCTGCTAATTGGCTGAAGCCCAGTCTGCTGCCTAGCTGGGGCTATTTTTCTTCAGACATGTGTTTTATACCTCGGGCCACTCAGTCATACCTGAGAGAGATTTTCCGAGAGGTCAATCTTTCCGGAGGTCACAAGGCTGGGGTGAAGGATGCTAGTCTATCTTAGGATACTTACTTGCACACTATGGGTAATTTAAAGACCACATGAGGAGCAGCGGATGGAAACCCGCATCAGAACCTGCAAACACAGAGAGCAGAGGCAGGGCTAGCACTGTGTGAGGCAGCAGGGCTACTCATTGAGATAGTGGGTCACTCTGGGTTAATGTCTCCCCAAGCCTGTAATACCTGTCCTCTTTATGTCAGCCTGGTACCAGTGGCTTGTCTCCCTCACATTCTCATTAATCCCTTAGATTATAGGGTTTACAGAATAACGGCGTGATCGTTAGAGCGCTGAGCACGGCGTGTCGCCACTTGGAAAACAATGGGCTGGTTCATGTCCCTGAAAACCAGCTTTGTGGCCCGCTGCTGCTGCTGTGTTTGTGTAGGGAAGTGGGCATGGAAATGGAATGCATGGAATGCATGGAATGCATGGACATTCAGTCCAAATGCACCCTCATTACTGGGACACAACTAGACCCTAACATTTATACCAGCATGGCCTCCCAATATCTGTTTACTATACTTATAGAAAACAAGACACTAAGTAAGTACCTGTCTACTATACCTGCACACCCCTACTCTAGTTGCATACTGCTAATAGAGTCACACATCAAACTGCTAATAGACATACACATCCTAATCTACCTACACATACCTCATGGACCTACACACCCTACTGCACCTTACCCCACATGTACCTAAGGAGATTCTACAGTACACTTACTCCAGTCTTGTGTACAGTCAGTGGAGGAGTGCACTTGTAAACACAGAATCCCCCCCTCTCCCTGGAGGCACACTGTGAAGGCAGACTGTACATTTCAGTGTGGCAGGAGGAGGGGACGCCTACCTCGCCTCATTCCCTCACAAAGGGAGGAAGCTCACAGCAGATACCACAGTAAAAATAGCATGGGTTCTGCTGGTGTCCACTGAACACAGAGGGACTCCTTCCCCGGCTGGGCCCTGAGGACGGCTCAGCCTCCTGCTCCCTCTCCTTGTGATGGTGAGACTGCAGGTCAGACCAGGGCTGCAGAAATGAAGAAGTTGTTGCTTACCAGCAGTGTGTGAATGTACACTGTGGCCGGATGCCCCTCAAATATCTGTATCTTACATTTTTTTACTGTTCTGGTACACAATTGTAGTATGCTAAAATAGATTTTCCATACTATTGCATATAAAAATATGTAAAAACATTTTAGCCAACCGCTATATGGATATTTCACCCCACTGGCTCCTGTCTATGCGGATGGAACCTTCTAGATGGGACCGGTGAGCACTCACTGGAGCAGCCTGGGAAAAGGACTGCCATAGGGTGCTGCTGGAGGTCTGTGAGTTTGTAGGCATTTATGGAAATCTCAAGTTCTACAAAAGAAACTTTCTCAGGATGTCTCGGATTGGTCAATGTGTTTTTAATGGTCTAGTTCTCTTTTGTTCGGTTTGTCTGCTATTCATTTTGGTGGGTGACTGGGTTGTTTAATGCAGCAGGGACACATTTGGGGGCACAGGAAGCCCCTTGGTGACTCTGGGGTGGGGTTGGGCAGTACATCCGACTCACCGTGAATGCGCTTTGGTGACAGATGTTCCTCTGCATGTCCTGAAGTGTGGTGTTAGCACTCAGCCTTCGTTCCTGGGAAGAAATGTGGACCCATTGAACTTTGGTCAGAAGGAGTGCGTGCCATAGACAAAAGGCAGATGACATCACTGTAGTGTAGTCCTCCTCCCACCAGGAGGTGCCGCTGGAATCTAGGAAGAGTTCAGAGTGTGTGATCCATACAACCAGCATGAACTGCAGGAAATGTGTGGAGCCCCTATGACACAGTTCCTGGAGGAACCTGTTCCCCCCGCTGTACGTGTAAAATCTTTCTTGCCCAGGTGCCATTGCTTAGCAACAGGCAGCCTCCGGTCTGGAGGCTGGGGGTCGCCATGGAGTGTACCCAAGCCTCACGACCTGGCCAAGGTGAATTCCCTCATCATGGGAGTCTTGGTTGGACCTGTGTGGTATTTATTCAAAAGGCAGAACATTTGAAAGGTTCAAACCCAAAAGGATTCCCTACATGTCTACCGAGCATTTACTTATTAATATCTGCTACCCTATCAACCATTACTGGTATTGCAAAGGGGACCTTGATTTAAAAAAAACATGCAGTTCTAGTTATTTACAGAAGGTGAATCACTGATGCAGACCTGGATAATCCCTCACCATTGCAGACCTGGCTAATCCCTCACCCTCACAGACCTGGCTAATCTCTCACCCTCGCAGGCCTGGCTAATCCCTCACCCTGAAAGACCTGGCTAATCCCTCACCATCGCAGGCCTGGCTAATCCCTCACCCTCAAAGACCTGGCTAATCCCTCACCATCGCAGGCCTGGCTAATTGCTTATTGACACAGACCTGGCTAATCCCTCACCCTCACAGACATGGGTAATCCCTAACCCTTGCAGACATGGCTAATTCCTCACCATCACAGACTTGGCTAATCCCTCGCAATTGTAGACCTGCCTAATTCCTCGGAATTGTAGGACTGGCTAATTCCTCATCATTGCAGGCTGGGTTAATCTCTCATGATCGCAGACCTGGTTAATTCCAAATTTGTTACAGCATAGCTCCCATATGGTTGTTACAGTTGGAGTTTTTTTGTAACATACGTAGGCTGAATATCATGCTGCCAACCTGTCACAGTGTAAAGCTGGCCCCCTGACCAGGCCAGGCAACATGGATCCCAAGCAGGCCTGCCCTGGTGCACCATGCTCTTTCGGCTCGTGGGGTGGATTGGTGTGGTGCCTTCAGCTGACTGAATCATCTGCCTGTTCCCGGCTTGGCCAGCCCCTTGGTTCCCTTGCATGGATCTGGATCAGCTTCCCGTGAAATTCACTGGAGTGGACTGTCACAATGGCGTGGACCTCCCTATACCCCAGCTTGAGACAATGAGTGTCACTGTGGTTAAGAGCCTGAAGCTTTTCCAGAAAGCTGCAAATTTTTATTTATCTTCTTAATATTTGCTTTCTTGCCGAGTTCCACTTCACTCTGCTCAAAAGTAGCGTATGAATAATTGTGATGAATAATTAGGATCAATATATAGTTGGACCCCCGTGGCCGTGGTTTCAGTTATCCACAGTTTAGTGCGCTCTAAAAAAGAAAAAGTTAAAAAAAATTCCAGAAACGGTTCATAAGTTTCAAACTGCTCACCAAGCAAGTACAGGCTGTAAGCTAAGGCGCACCCACTAAGATATTTTTGAACAAATAAACGTTTCTTATTACAGGTTAGGTACAGGTACATAATACAATATTTTTACCATAAAATGTGTAACACTAGCCTGTGTTTTTTCATTGTTCCCTCGTCCTTTGAGGGCTATAAAAAGCATGATTTTCATTGCTCTGTCATTCCTTGATACATGATATTTTTCATTGCTATAGCATCTCTTGAGAATTAGGCTAAAACATCAGAATCCCTTTCATTTGAGAGAGTACAGTACTGTACAGCACTGTATAATGTAATGTTGGTAATGTCTGACTGCGCAGTTTATCAATCAAACTTTATCATATGCATATACACAAAAATTACATTATATATGGGGACCGCACATGATTTGCTATTATCTGTGGTTTCGGCTATCCCCGATTATTGTAAAATGTATACATTTATGATAAATTTAATATTTAAGCAAGTGCATGATAGAACAATCAACAGGGTGGGATATGTTCCAGTGATCCCAGCTTGCGATGAATCCTCATGGTGCTAGCATCAGCACAGGGCTTACGTATTTTACAGTTCATCAAGCTCATCAAGTACCGCATTGTGTTAATGCAAAGCTTGTGGGTTTAAATCCCATATAAATTGTGGCCGTTCTCTCTAGTACAAGCCACTATGGGTAAGAGCATCAGATGATGACTGTTATGTATTATATCGATATTCTTAGTCAGCGATGGTTTTGGTATCAGGTAAATGTGGTTATGCCCACTGTTGGAACATGTAAGTAATGCTTTGAGGGGACAGCTTCAGAGAAACCCTCTGTGAGGGGTGCAGCCAGGGGCGAGATTGTGATCTCTAAGGCTCCACTCAAAAAGTCACTTTGCCCCCCCTCCCCCAGTGTCGTAGTTTGTTGCCATCAGGGGGCCCTAACCTCGGGGGGCCCAGGGAAATGCATGGGCTGGCTGGTGGTAACTGGAGACTTGAAGGGCGATGCTGTCTCTGGGTTAGCAGAGTCAGGAGGATGGGGCAGATTTCCCGCGATCAGCACCTCCAGGCTGCGTCCGTAGCTGCAGTTTCCGGGCGAACGCGGAGACGCGCTGCTTGGTGAAAAGCGATCCGCTTTCTTTAGGAAATAAAACTGCATAATAAGGAGGAAGGTATCTCATTCTGTACGGGGTGAGACGCCTGAGCAGGAGATGGCACTGAGAGTGCTGGACTGGCGTGCCCTGCATGCCGGGGGAGTGTAATTACTCTCATTCTCTGAGGACAGGCCTGCCGTTAGGTGATTAACCTGCGGAGTGTTATCTCCCATTTGTGTTTCATGTAATGGATTCTGCTGTCCTTGGGGGAAAAATGATAACAAAATATGTACTTTCTGGGGAAAAAAAAACAGATGCTGTGTGGAATTCCCCCAGAAAACAAGTGCTCCACCCATCTTCAACTGCTTCAAACAAATAAAGGGTTAAATATTTTTCTGTCATCAGTTTCCATCTGTTGCTGATTTCTTATGCAGTCTGGAATCATTAACTGCATTAACAATAGAGTCCGTGGAACGTCCACAGGCAGACAGAGGCGTGTGGGTGATTCTTCCTGATTCTTCACAGCAGCATTATCTGGTCCCGGGGCATGCAACCTGTCACGGACTCGGGACCCTCTGCTGGCAGCTGTCGGTTTCCATGGAGATGGGACCCCGTGGAGGGGTCAGGCTGGTCGGCCTGGCTGTCGAGGCTCTCCTACTGGTTATGTGTTTCAACAAGTATGGCAGTTAAAATCTGTAATTATCGCTTCTGTGCCCTGTGATGGGTTGGCGCAGGGTCGTTCCCTGCCTTGCACCCGTAGCCTCTGGGATAGGCTCCGGACCCCCCGCAACCCTGAATAGGACGAGGTGTTTTAGAAAATGGATGGGTGGATGGAATTATCTGTTTTGTGGGCAGCTAGTGATGTCTGACCATACTGCAGGTTGGTAGCTTTCAGCACAGTGTGACAAAATCCTGCTAGACCAGGATATTTAATATTCTCATTTGAATCCCGGCTCGTTTGAGCTTCTCAGTCTCGCTCGGAGGGTGTGGATAAAAGCCATATGCTGCTTTTATTTTGTAAAAAAAAAACCATTGTGGTTAGGAGACGCATTGGTGATGCAGAGGAGAGGTAAGAGAGAATTCATGGTGATTTTATTTGATAGCCAAACGTGGGTGTATTTATGAGGAAACCGGTTTCTTGGAAGCACTTCAGGGGAATAAATAAGAGGAAATGTGTGCTGGTTTGGTTATTAGCACTTCCTCAGAAGTTAAAGCTTGAGATTGATGTCGGGGGGTATTTGGGGGTATCCTGGGGCAGTAATAGGGGGAGGTGTGTGGCTCAGCAGATTAGGAGGCTGTGCCTGTTATCTAAAGGTTACTGGTCTGAATCCCAGGTTCTGTAGTGTGATGGGCCCTTGAGCGAGATGTTTAACCTTGAGCGCTGCAGGGACTATCCGACCCTGCATTTTCGATCGTATGTCACTTTGGATAAAAATGTGAGTAAATGTAACGTAAAGAACAGGACAGGAAAGACCTGGGGGCTGTATTACCAAGCTGCATTTTTGGGTCAGCCAGATAACTTGTCGGATTTTAGGTAGTCTGGGCTAAATACAAGTGAATGAAGATAAAGTCTGTTTAAACTGGGGTACCTTCAATCTGACAAGTTATCTAGCTAACTAACAAATCTCGCTTAGTGATACAGACCCCAGAGTGAGTGTTGGGTGTAGTAGCCCTGGTTTGATGTGGAGGGCTTTCCAGGGCCGTCCGTCATCGTTACCGTGGCGGCAACAGCGCCACGCCCTGTCTGTGTGCAAGCCAGTCCTTTGAAGCCATGTTGACTTATTGGAGAAATTGGATTTTCGTGGCTTGTCGTGTAAACTTCTGTGCATTTTAATTTCTCCGCGGTTCGACGTTCTGTGGAAGCTCCCAAATTACATTCACAGTCTGTACTCCTGATGTGAATTTTTTTCTGCGTCTCGGGGTGGGGGCCGTGGGGGTGGGGGACCCATTTCTAATTTCTCTGGGAAGGTGAGATCGATGCCTTTTTAATGAGTGATATTTCAACACTGTCAGGGTTCTAATTTCCACTGGTTTTCATTTATTCCACTTTTCTTTTCAAAACAAGGGTTTTCTGCTGCTTCAGTGTGACACTTATTTTCTTGCCTTGCGACAAATATTTATACGAACCAATAAAGCCAGTGACACTGAAGGAATTTGCTTTTAAAGTGCATTGAAGGAACGCCGCATGAGACATAATTAAGGTGTGTGTGTGTTTGAGAGATCCAGCCCTGAGCTTCTCTAGCACAGTGTGGGCTGTACCTTCAGGCCCCTGGGCTGATGACAGCAGAATCTTAGATCCACACCATTCTCCTGTTCATACATCCATGGTCACTGTGCTAAATCTGCATTCCCTTCATGCTGCTCTCACATTTACTGAATCTGTACTCTGCACATTACTCTGTTTGCTAATTCTGTAGTCAGTGCATTACTCTGATAAATCTGTACTCTGCACATTATTCTGTTTGATAAATGTACTCTGTGCAATACTGATACATCTGTACTCTGCATATTACTCTGATAAATATATATTCTACACATTGCTCCCAATTAGCTAAGTATGTTCATTACTGTTTCTAAATCTGTATTCTGTGCATTGCTAAATCTGTACTCTACACACTGCACTGATAAACTCTGCACATTGCTCTCAGTTTGCTACGTCTGTACTGTCTATTTCTGTTTGCTAAATTTTTACTGTTTTTGTATTGCTTTCTGTTGATGATGTTGCAATGTATCACAACACATCCATGTAAAGCGCCTTGGGGTGACTTTGTTGTGAAAGGCGCTATATAAAAATAAATTGAATTGAAACTCACACTTTCTCACTCATGCTCATGCAAGAAATCTTAAGGCAAATCTATATTATTCTATTACAAGCCTAAAATTAGCTACACCAAAAGCGTTGGGGTAGTTTGCAAACCCTACAGACTATTTACAGGGTAATAAAACTGTCACATACATGTAAATGTGTATGCATGTGTGTGCAGGCTTGTCTCGAATTGAAAATCTCACTCCAGAACAACTGACCGAAGTTGTCAATCCCGAGCATCTGCAGTACTGGGTAACTGATGCTGTATGATTGGAGAAGGTGAGGGTTTTATCAAGTGTGATACGAGGCTGCTCATGTTTGTAGCTGAAGACATAGAAAAACTGAGCAAGAGCTGTGTGGTGAATGAAGAACCTTGATGGGGGATGGAGGGGAAGGATGCAGATCTGCTCATCCAGCTCGGATCTATGCGGGGCCCAGAGGCGAGACACACAGACTGAGGGCTCTCCAAGCCACCTGGCTGGGCTTCCCCAGATGAAGGATTACATCCAGGACAGGCCTGATAGTTCGATCCCAGTGTTAGCTAGGGACATGAGGAGGATATGATGATGAACACTGAAAGATCAAGTCTGGTAAAATTTGGTTAGGCTAAGGGGAGGTTCTCCATCCTTTAAAACTGCCTACACTCAGCACACTGACTAAAGATTGGCAGGGTTCACATCTGTATACCTGTCTGTCACATGAAAAACTGCATAGCGTTGGTGTTTACCAACAGGATTGTTTGTAAACGCCCTTTACTGGGTCATGGGAGTAAGAAACCTATCCTAGGAAACACAGTTAAATACTTAAATACAGTATACATTTAATAAATGGCAAAACAGCTTGCTTTAGCACTGGGACCTCGCCTTTCGCAGTACTATGTTCAGGTGTCTGCACTCGCAGCAGAGATGGACGCTCGGTATTAACACACCATCTTCCCCAGGTCGTATGTCTGACCATCTTGTTCTCCCAAGCCTGTCGCATTCAAGCGCCCCTCTCCACACCCCGACGAGTCGAAAGTTAGCGCGGCTCTTCTGAGATCGCATGTAGTCTGTCACTCACTGACTCCCTCCCTCCCCCTCCCCTTCACCTCCCCCCTCCCTCTCTATCTCCCGCTCTCTCTCCCCGGCAGCGACATGAAGCAGGAACTGGACGAGGAAGGCAGCCGCTGCTCCCTGCTGTCCAGGCAGGAGCTCTTTAACCGGCGCTGCTGCATGCGCTGCTTCTCGCCGTTCAACTTCCTGCTGAAGCGTAAGCGGCCGTGCGGGGACTGCGGCTTCAACGTGTGTCCGGCGTGCAGCAGCTACAGCGAGGAGGAGCGCGCCTGGCTCTGCAGCGCGTGCAACAAGAGCAGGTTGGGTCCGCGCGGACGCCCTGGGGTGTGAGGATGGCTAGGGGAGTGTCTGGGAGTGCACAGGTGTGTGTGTGCGTGTGTGTGTCACAGAGTACGAGTGTTTCTGAGTGTCGGTGTGAGCGTGTGGGAGTGCCATTATTTGTATGGCTGAATTTCCCATCAAGATCAATAAAGCTTCTCTGTCTATCTGTCTATAAAGTATATATGTCTGTTTACAGTGTATGTATGTGTGTGTGTGCATTTGTGAGTATGTGTGTATCTGTGAGCGTGTGTGCATTTTTTGTGTGTGTATGTCTGTGAGTGCATTTGTGTGTCTGTGTGTGTGTGTCTGTGTGAGAGAGAGCGAGAGAGACAGAGTGAATATATCTGTGTGTGAGTGGATTTGTGTCTCTGTTAGTGTGTCTGTGAGTGCATTTGCGTGTATCTGTGTGCGAGAATGTATTCGTCTGTGCGTGTGAGGGAGAGTGCATTTGTGTGTGTGTCTGTGAGTGTGTCTGTGTGAGTGCATTTGTGTGTGTTTGTGAGTGTGTATGTCTGAGTGTATTTCTGTGTGTGTGTAGGATTGGTGACACAGTGCTTTCAGGTGTGATCTAGCCACATTGGAGTCACCTCGCTGTTCCCTAGAAAATGCGCTGAGTGAACGCCGGAAAAAGGCTGATGGCCTGTGAGTGGGCGTGTCGGGGGCGGGGTGTCCGTCTGCCGCTTCCCAACAGGGGGGTTCCCCGCCCACCATTAAACTGCACAGTCCACAGCCTGCCTGGGGGGGGGGGGGGTGTGCACATATCTGAGAGGGACCCCGCGCCTCGTTGGATTCTACCCAGATCCCACAGGGTGTGATTGGATGCTCCTGCCCATATGGTAACTGAAAGAGTCTGCCGGCTCTTTCCGGGGAGTTCTTACTGTCAGCTCTGAAGACCCGGTTCAGGACTCTCGCCTCCCGCCGCACCCCCCACCGCAGGCGACACAGAGCTGCTTCTCCAAAAACTGGCTTAACATATAAGTGACACACACAAACTAATTATTTAGACACGTCGCCATCCTTATACTTCTGATCATTCAAAATGATGATTTTTTTTTTCAATTTATTTTAGGGGTTGGGGCACTGTGCTGGCTTTCTGATTTTTTGTCAAAGTGTAACCATGGCAACAGGTAGACGATACCCCATTGGGTGATTCCTTGTGTGTAATACCACTGTGATTGATACCTATGCATGTCATTCTGATGTGATTGATGGTGTGGTTGATGTCACTCTCTGTTATAGCCATGTGAGTGATGCCCCTGTGCCTTATAACCATGTGATTGATACCGTGTATGTTATTCTGATGTGATTGATACCCATATGTGTTGTATGTGTGTGATTGATAGCCATGAACGTTGTTCTGATGTGCTGGAATTCAGTCTCATTTGTACCCATGTGACTGATGCTTCTGTGTTATATTCGTATGGTTGATATACATCTATGTTATATCCATGTGAGTGAATCCTGTGTGACTGATACCCACACTTGTCATACCTCTGTGACTGATACCCATCTGTGCAATATCAATGCGAATGATTCCTGTGTGATCAATATCAGGTCAGGTCAGGTGAGGTTGGGGAGCATGCGCTGATGCAGCGCGCTGCTGCACCCACCACACAGCGAAACTCCTCGGGATCCCAGCCGGGGGTCCCCCAGGCAGATACACGGTCCAGTCCCACCCTCTGGAAATGGCCATCCATCGATCGCCATCTGTGTAATATCCATGCGAGTGATTCCTTTGTGATTGTTACCCACACTTTCTATACCTCTGTGATTGATACCCATCTGTGTTATACCTCTGTGAGTGATCCCTGTATGACTGATACCCATCTGTGTTATACCTCTGTGAGTGATCCCTGTATGACTGATACCCATCTGTGTTATACCTCTGTGAGTG
>JAODKC010000082.1:12668741-12678812 GCA_026777985.1 Mormyrops attenuatus
AGATAAGATTTTAACAACTCTGAGCTATTAGTTAAGTTCTCCCCAAATGAGCTTGATGGGCTGAATGGCCTCCTCTCGTTTGTAAATTTCTTTTTGTTCTTATGTTCGCCGTAACGCCCATCTGTCTGTCCTCGTGGGCTCCAGGTGTCTGGTATCGCGGCGCGGATCTCAGCTCTCAAGTCCGCCGGCCTGAACGTGGCCCACAGTGCACAGCAGCAGCAACAGCAGCCCAGCACCAGGCCACAGCCCAAGGCGGCGTCTCGCTTGCCGTTCACGCTGACCTTCGCAGGGAGGTCCTCCGCCCAGCCTCACACCATCGACTCGACCCGGCATCAGCGCAGGAAGCTGCCCACTCCCCCTCAATGAGGTACGAAGCGCCTAATCCATCGTTTACCCATGTTTTGATGTATTCATAAGCACCCACTTGTGAAACACAACCAGTAGTGGTATTTACCACAAGTAAAACCAGCATTTATGTCAGGCCCCTGAGGTTTGGGGGCCTCCTGCTGGCCACAAACAGTCACTACACTAAATATTTAATAAACATGTTCCTTATTTAGGAGATGCTGAAGCAGCCTAACCTTAACATTATACGCAGCCGGGTAGAGGTCATATCCCATTGGTGCCACGAAAACAAAGAGAATCAAAGATAGGAATGGTCTAATAGAAACTTAGCTGGCCAGTTTCTTCACCACAAACAATGAAATGCCTGATGTGGATGCAACAAGCTTTATAAACACGGACAACTGGGGAGGCCCAGAAGTGACTTTTTGAGTTGGACCCCAGAAACAACAAACATGGCGTCCGGATGCTAACGCTTTGGTCATGCACAGTGGGTGCCGCCATGTTTACAGGATTACGCAGCGCTACAGGTCCTGTAGAATCCGGGACTGCCTGTGACACTGCCTGAAATCCGGTACTTTCTGTCATTAAGATAAAAACATGAGAACGAGGTGTCCTTTGCCAGGACCCAGCTAAATCCTGACTGCCCCCTCACACTCAGATAAAATGTGTGGGTAGAGGACATGGAGACACGTGATAGCCTGCTGTAATGACGCTTGTCGTCTTTGAGGCTGGCCCCGCTGTACAAGGGCTGATTCCACGGCCCCTGAAAGGCACGGTGATTAAAGACTCACTCCAGCTGATTTTCTCCATGGTTTTGACAGACACCTTTGATGCATTAGTGACTCACTTCAGCCGTAGAGCTGATATGAAAATAACCATGTTGCATCCAGCTTGAATGATTTCCATTTCCAGCATTTTTTTCTGGGTCTCTCAGGATTGAAAAGGTTTGTTTGTTTTTTTTGTTATGCCATTTTGGCAGTCCAACTTTTGGCAGTTTGTTCTGGTAAAATATCTGAATGGTTCCTCATTGTCACTTATTTAACTTTTAATTAACAGCTGCAACATTTATTCAGTTTTTTATGGAGTTTTAACCAGCCACATGGGGTGAGTTTGTTTCATTGTGTGTGGGGCAGGAACATTTATATAACAGGATTAACATGGGATGAACAGCTGAATTCACGCACCACGATCATGGGCATATAGCAAATGTAGGATAGATGTAACGGCTCATTAATATTCATAACGGAGACTACTGGATTGGCCAGTGAGTAGGGGTTGTCTCATTAATATTCAGGATAGAGGCACTTCCTGATTGGCCATTGAAACACTGTTTCAGTGCTACCATCGGGCTACATCATCACTGTCTGA
Source organism: Mormyrops attenuatus (assembly GCA_026777985.1). NCBI lineage: Eukaryota > Metazoa > Chordata > Actinopteri > Osteoglossiformes > Mormyridae > Mormyrops > Mormyrops attenuatus. The sequence goes on from JAODKC010000082.1 coordinate 12,670,455, forward strand.
CCACTGCTCTCTCTCACCTGATCTTTCAGAGCTGGAAGTTAGGCCCTCCCCCAGCCAGTGCCTTTGACCCTGCACGCCCCCCCTTCTCCCCTGGCTTCACTTTCAGTAACCCCTCCCAACACTCAGGGGATGGGTGTCTCCTGCCTTAACTCCAGCTGCAGATCCTACAGCCAGGATACCATCACAAGAACTTTTTGTGGGAAGAACCCCGTTCTCCTGTGTGACGTTTAAATGGTGTAGCATGAACAGATGATTCAGAATCATATTTTTATCCACACTATCCAAAAATGAAATTTTGTTTTATCCTTCCCATTGCAGTTGTTTTGGACAGAAATGAATTTGTCGCTGTTCATTAATATGAATATGTCCCATGAAAGTAAACCTTTCCTAGAAGGTGTAGGTTTAATTTTTGAACACCATAAGCCACGCCCCCTCTCCGTTTGGAACTCACGTGAACAAGGGCTTTAGCCTCTGTAAGCAGTGGTCCGGAAGTTTGGTGGCTCAGGTTAATGTGACCCACAACCGCGTTGCAAAGGGACCAAAGGATGGGGCTTCTGGTCCCATTGACTCCACCTTTGACGTCGTTGCCCAGTTTACGTCAGTAACAGCTGCCAGACTGATTGCTCTAAACCAGAACTTCATTTTAAGGGGGCGTTCCCCTTATCTTTTCCCCTCTTCGCAGTCTCTTTCCCACGTTTCTCGGTCAGTGTGCGATTCGAGTGTTGCTGGTCAAATTAAGTGAAATTACGCATGCTTTATAATGTGAGCCTCCAAATTGAATTCAGTTTTGCCAAAATATAGACACATAAAGAAGCGCAAAACTGCTTGTGTCTGATTTCCCCCCATCTGCCTCTTCATTTTTTACTTGCACTGATATTTCTAGTTGATTTAGTTTCCATTCCACGCCCTGTTCGGATGTCACTTCTGTCAGGTGACCCGTACGCGATGGTGTTGGTGTTTTACTGATGGATGATTTCAAGTGCCTATATTCATTTCCTCGATGCATCGTTAATTATTTAATTTGCATTATTGTGCGTTCATTATGGGCTCGTCAAAACATGCAGCTGTTTTGATTGTTTGAAGCCTGAGCACGTAACACGATAATTTAATTAGTCCATTATTTTTCCCAGTCGAAATATAACGCTGGGTCCCCTGTACATAAAAAGGCATGTCTAATCTCAAATGAATTTTAATTAAAATATGTATTAATAAATAGTTTACATGTACTTAAAGAAATCGTCATTTAGTTTTAAATTTAAAAAACGTGAAAATATTAAGGAAAATTTATACACTGGGGTAAGTTTGTAGCATGTAGTATGTAACTCGAATTTTTACAATGAACCGAATTGCACACACTGTGAGGAAATTGAGTGCAATCATATAATTATGAATTTAATATTATTACAAATTAAAGTAAGATGGGGCTGCTGTATTAAAACGTGCCAAGTTGTACCAGTGGAAAGACAAGATGTAAATCTAATAAAGTTTACACACCTATCATTGTCAATTTGTAATGGCTTTGATTTTCTGCTGTGGGAATTGTGTAAGTCGCCTTGTTTTGTCTTTTTGGGTGTTTCGAGCCGTTCACGGCGTTGTATTAGGTTCAATACGGTTTGGCAAGTCGCTCCTGATCTTAAAGCTGTACGACATAAAAAATCGTACCATTGAAATTACGTTTTGCCCTAGATGGCAATAATAAGTTAGGCCTGATAATAATAATCTGACATTGTCATCTGACATTATTATAAAATACTGTTCGTTTTAATTCATAAGAACTGCTTTTGTAATTTAGAAAAGGTACTTCATCTATTTTCATAACACATTTGATGTCGTTTTACAAACTTGCGTCTGAAAATGTTCCCCTTGTATCCCTTATAACACGTGTAACAATCAATTATATTTACGTAAAAAATTGTTTGCTTAAGGGATAGTTGAACATGGATACAGTTATATAAAATTTACGTTTCTCGTAAATTTTGCAGGAAATTTAAATATTTCTGCTCTTAAAGCACGATTTTACGGGCTGGGTTGTCGAAATTTATTTAAAATGATTTAATCTTCTACAATTCCAAGCGCAGGCATGTTTTAGGCTATAAGAACAAAGGTTTCATACACACACACACACATACACACACTCAAGTAAACGGCCATATAGTGTTGATAAACAGTATACCACTGAACGTCATACTTTCTCGGAGAATAGTTTATAGTTTAATATAAATCATTTTAATATGTTAATATGTTTAATATGTTCTTCCAAGATTATTATTATTAAGGAAAAAACAAAAATAAAACATACGAAACAACTAAAACTTTCAAAGTAGAATATCTGTCATCATGACAGCCAGTCGGAGGCTTGAACTCGCTGTAGACCCCGAACTTTTCGGTCCCACAAGATGCGGAAGAGAAATCCCAGTGATGGACCGCTGCTTTGTCGCTTCCCGAACCGGCCTATTGGTCTCACTCCACGATCCACGTACCAGTACGGATCTATCGCTGGACCTGACGATCAAAGCCCAAAAGAGAAGAATAATTAAACAATCGGGTAACGATATAAAAAGTAATTAAAAAAAAAAAAAAAATATATATATATATATATATATATATATATATTATGTTAAAACACGTTTTAAACGTGCGCCAAACTCCAACAGGACAACACGCTCAAAAACCACTTAATATGGTATCTTCGTACAAAATATTTTAAATGTCTTAGCCATAATACATCTTCACTGTTCAAAACACGGGCCTATGGCAAACCGCATCATTAAAAACGTTTGATCTTCTCCACGCGGCATTTAAGCCCGCACTGTACCAATTTTTACCTTTGTGAGTATAATTACTTGTCACTGGGACTATACCCTCAAAGGTCTGCTAACTGTACCCTAGCTGTAGGCAAATGTGCCTTTTAAGGTACAGAAATTGACTTTTAGGAAGCTTGTACCTTAGGGAACAAAACTGCACCAGGGCCGTCCCCCTTTTTTCTGACAGTGCAGGATTTGGTTTGCTTATGCATGCAGCTCCTTAAGCACAAGCCTTCGGCTCATAGTCACAAGTTACCTCTGTCATCGATGCTGTGCAATTCGAGCTGTTCGGGTCTGACTGTGCTGCTGTATGCGCAGGTCACACCCAGGAGCAGCAAAAGCAGGACTAGCTGGGCGCCCGTCAGTCTCACTCCGATGGGCGTCCGGTGACTCTCCCTCCCGGGGCAGACGAGACTGGAGATCAGCATTGTTCACTGGCACAGAATTATTGAGACGATTTAAACGGTTTATATGTTGGTCCCGTTTGATGTAGTAAGTGTTTTGAAATATCTATTAACTTAAATTGTAAGCTAACACCATACAAAATCCACTTTTACTTTATTTGCCCAATAATATAACATCCAGGGAGCAAATATAACGACAATTCTTATTTAGACCTACTTTATGTAAATTAACATGTCTTATCTTTTACTTAAATCGTGCTAAAAGTTTGTTTCCTCTTGGAAGTTTGCATGTCAGCGTGCCGCCTGTAAACTCACCTTGCGGTAATGCTGCACGCCTGACCCACGTAAACTCTCCTCGTCTGTAGCTCCTGTGTCAGTGTTCTCCCAAGTCGCCAGGAGAGCGAACTTATATTAACAAAGATGAGTTGCGTCAGACGACCCCCCCGCCCCGCCATACACCGAACCACCCTTGCAGACAGAGAATGAGCGGTCACGTTTCTCACCGACGCTTTCTTGTCAATAACATATCAACACCTGCGCAAATAATTAGAAAACCAAGGGTCGCGAGCCCTCATATTACGAACGTCCATTAAGGAAACCCCGAATAGTTAATGTGTTTCACGCTTGGAATCTCTTTATTATTAGATTCTATAAATAGAAGTAATCTATCAATAGGTAAATGACGTCTCCTATAATCAATTTTGCAATGAAGCAAACAGGAAATTCCTGCTTTCTATAAATACATGGCAGTCTCCCTTGAATCTAATTATATTCTATTATCATTGTCATTCTTATGTTGCTAAGCAGAGTCATTTTCCGCCAATGAAAGGAGCAATTCATAGTATAGACTTGTTGTCACGTGTAAAAATCCATCCATCCATCCATCCATCTATCCATCAATCCATCCATCCATCCATCCATCCATCCACTTATCCAGAACATTGTCCATAGGTGTCTATTCTACACAGCAGAGGGCAATGAAATAGCTTGGATGGGATGCTAGTCCGTCACAGGGTACCCCTACTTTATGGGCAATTCACCTATGTTTTTGTTCTGTAGGCAGAACCTGGAATACAGGCATACAATCCACACACACATACACACACGCACTGATCTGTACTCATATCTTTTTGGGGACCGTCCATTTTTTTCTATGGGAAAAACCCTAATCCTAACGCTGACAACCTTAACCCCTACCCAGCCTAACCTTAACCATAAGTAACCAAACAAAGTACAAGTCTTTTGGCATTTTTAGGTTTTTGATTGCAGTCACAAACTTTTATAAAATTAAATTTCCCCTTGTGGGGGCCTGAAAAATGTCATCACAAGGTGAAAATAACAGTTTTTTTTCCACATTGTATGTACACTTAGTCCACGCAACATATTCATGACCACACATACACACACACACACACACACACACACACACACAGGGCAATTTACAGGGACCAGTTCACCTACCTGCATCGTCAAACAACTTCAAAATATCAAGTTAGTATTACATAGTGGGGACATTTGGTCCCCATAATGTAATATATACCTGAACCACACGCACACACACACACACACACATACACACAGGGTAACTAACCAGTGTGTTCTGCCTGAAAGCATCACCAAAGAATGCAAATTAATTTGTGTGTTAACTCACTTGGACATCGATGCTAACGGACTCAAAGGCAACATGGCAGGCTAGAAACAGTCCTTAATGATGAAGAGTAACACCCCTGGTGATAACCAGGTTATTGCCCAGGTACCTTGAGTTCTACCTTTAACAGCTAATTCATGACTAGCTCAGCCATAACTAATCTTAACTATTGTAAGTGTAGAGTGATTAAAGAGAAAATTCTGACATTAAGGGCGAAATGAGTCCATATTATCAATATGGCAAGTTAGTTGTTCCAGGGACCTGGTAGATTTCCTTAAGGACTAGACTAATTAAAAGTTATATCTTGCCATGCAAGTAAGTGTTTCTGTTGTCACTTTCAAGAAAAAACAACTGAAAACAAATGGATGCAATGCCCAAAAACAAACAAAAAAAATCTTTTGTGGGTCGTTTGGGGCATGATTCTGTTGTGATCTATGTTGGACAAATAGTGGAAATGTCCAAGGATAGGTCCAGTCCAGAATCACAGGGCCATTGGCAATAACACAAGACACAGGGTTAGAATCGGCTATCTGCACTAAATACCCTGAAAGGGGCTGTAGTCAGCGTTGCGCCTCATTTCCAGCAGATGATGGGTAATGTTCTGAAGCATTTCATGCGGGTTGCTCTTCAATTAAGTTTTACTGTAATGGTTCAGCTTTGGGCAATGACTCTTTGGCACTGAAGCCTGATCCTCAGGAGGCAGACTGGCTGTCCACCACCCCCTTTCACGGACAAGCAGAAGCCCATAAGAGCCTCACGAATCCCACAGGAAGTGAGGCTGCCATAATGAGTCAATTACTCCTTGAGGCCACGTGTCTGGAGTGTTTATGTCTGTGTTTAATTCTAATGCATGAAAAATAATAATAATAATAATAATAATAATACATTTTATTTAATGGCGCCTTTCATGGCACTCAAGGACACCTTACAGAAGCACATAATAAACATAAAACATTCCCAAAGAAGACAAACGTTAACAAGGTCATAATTAGATAGCATGTACACTAAAGTAAAATAAAATAAAATATTAAAGTGAATAAGCAAGTTTAAATAAATGAGTTTTCAGAAAGCTTCAGTAACTGTTAATGACACACATAATTCTCACATTAATGATATCTAGTTTCCTTAGCACAGGGGATGGATACCACTAGGGTTTGGTTCAGACTATATACATATAAAAATAATATGTTTTCTGTTTTCAGTACCATGAAGAGATGTATCGTGATACAATAACAAACCATTTCCACACATGAATGATAAAAAAATAATAATAATAACACTGTTTTGTGACACGTAGCATTTAGAACTATGACATTAATGTGTATATTCTAACTCTCTCATGAGACATCTCTGCCTCTACACAGACACCTCTCACTGGGAGTTTTGCTCTTGTCATGTTTAATTTTGATCAACCAGCAGTGGGCCAGCTTAGAGGACTGGACCTGCCAGAGATGGATACACATGGATCCGAGGTCTTCAGTGGAACATATGAGCAAACCACCTGCATCTCCTAATGCTTATTTGGGTATAAAATAGTTCCACTACTTATCTTCACTAGACACAATACAAGCTTATGTTTAGAAGATGAAAGAGAAATCATATGCACTAAGAAATAGGTATTTGTTCAACTTGACCCTGAATAATATTAATGATTGGAATATGAATGAACAGGTGCATGTTCAGTTTACATGGGAGAATAAAAACCGTTAAACTCTTCAATACCCAATTTCTACCAGTGAATCAACAAAATATTCCATTGACTTATTGTTTTGGATTACTCTATAGCAGAATATGTGCAGAATGTTACCATGAAGGTTTATGGATGAGACACTAGGGTAGCACTGAGGAGCCTTGATACACATGCAGTCCTGGAGCTGAGATTTACCTCACCGTGTTTGTCTTTGCCAATCAAAGAGATCGCCAAGCTGACTCAAAGCTCAGTGAACAATGAGCAGCACTGGGGGATGGGGGATGTGAAGTATGCTTTACAGGTACCGCGACTCTTTCACCAGAAGCCACGGTCTCACTTCACGTCTTTCTTTCCTTGCAGAGTGGCAGGCTGGAGAGCTGGCAGTTAGTCACCAGAAAACTCGGGGAAAAGTCAGGGAGTGTAGGAAGCAAGCATGTCATCATCTTACTGTTACACAAAGCACAGAACACCCAATAATAGCCATCGACATGATTTATACTTTTCATGAAACATACGAAAAATAACACAAAATTCAGTGTTGTACGTCATGGTGTCATTATGTCACATTGCCCTCATGTGGACATTTTAACATCTTAACGCAAAACTACGAAAATAGGCATAAAATAATATAAACAAGCAAATGCATTACTGCTTATAACCAGGTTGCTTTTATTGACCGTCGGTGAACATAATGGATTGGACAATGGTCTCTAAAACTATCTGCTTAGTTTCGTATGTTTTTCATCACTCTATAATACGGTACATGTAGTTTCACTTGTGTAGCACAGCCATGCTTTCGTTTCAAAAACGAAAAAATACCATCAAACTTTTGCACAAGTCATTAAATAGTTAAAGATCATAATTATGTCCAAATCCTGTCAGCACAAACGATTAGACATTTTATGAACCCTGGCAAGTAAACTAGGTATAATTTCTCTATATGACCAGCTAGGCTAAGTTATAATGAAGGTTGAAAGAAAGTCCAAAGCTGCAGGCTAAATTTCAATCAGAGCCAGTTTAAACCACAACTTTGGCCTACTACTACTACTGCCATGGGGGGTGAAATTTGCCACTAGGTGGAGCAGGGGTGTGGCGGTAAAACTTCTCTCTGGCTACTTTTACCGCTGCTGACTTTCCGGGACTTTACACATCATTCGCGGTCGGCAGAAAGCTGCAGTCAATTTGCGGGTGACGCCCGGGACTTCTGTGAGAGGTTGAATGTCTGCAATATTGCAGTGTTTCGGTAAACGTCACTGATCTATACTGTGCAACATAACATCCAAAATGTATCAATCTTTTGGAGATGTGCGGTTGTTAGAGGTTTCGAGAAAAGCGAAAAAAAATGCAGTTCACCAGAATTAATGTTAAGGTTTGTCTTTGCAGAATCTCAAAACACTGCAGATTACTGCATGGTCGATCTGCTACCTCACTTTGACTCTATCTATACCTTAGCAAACCCAAAATGAGGTAAAGTGGTACCCTGGAACACGAACTTAATTCGTTCCAGAAGGCTGATCGAGTCGTGATTTGGTCGAGTTCCACTTCGAATTTCCCCTTTAGAAATAGAGTAAATAGGCCTAAATGTAATCCATTCCAGACCCTTAAATGATTGCCTATTTAAACTTATCTGCCTACCTAACTAATGATTAAAAGGATTAACAATCAATATAAAAGTAATACACGCATGAAAAGCGCACATACAAAAGCAATAAACATTAAATAAATGACAATCCCATACAGTGCCGCCCCTCTCTACACGCAGAACACGCGCTGTGCGTAGGGCCCCACGATCCATGGGGGGCCCCATTTTCC
>JAODKC010000082.1:12734315-12769310 GCA_026777985.1 Mormyrops attenuatus
GTGTTGTTGGCTGACAGCATTTGTCATTGTTATGGCAGCATGAGTCACTTTTGGGTGAATTGTGAAACGTTTTGGTGCATTTTGCACCAAAGGTTAAGTGGTGTGCTCAGGTGTGTATTGGTACAGCCCACTGTGTGAAGTGTTCTGAAAAAGTGGGCATGGTATTGAGACAAGTGTGAAAATGATTGGAAAAAACTGTAAATGCTTAAGGACAATATGTGACAGATCCATTATAACCTTACGAGACTACCCTCATATATGCGGTCCGTCATTGATCAAAATTTCATTATGCTGCGCATACCTATATCTATAACTGGCTCGCTGATAAACAAATGATAACGGCTATTTTTGCTTTTTTCCCTTTTTCGTAAAAGCGAGAATCCTCTTCGGATTTCTTTCGGTTAGCGAAAAATAGGGCTAAGTGGAGTAAAATGGGGGATACCTGTAATAAATCGCGAACACAGGGGCTAAGTGGAATAAAATGGGGGATACCTGTAATAAATCACGAACACAGGGGCTAAGTGGAGTAAAATGGGGGTGACGTGTTGGTTAACCACCTGGCCTACAGTTCATAAAATTGTAAGATATGGAATTTTCTTTACATGCAGATACATAAGAGGCAAGCGAACGATGACCCTCAGCTGACCCAAGCCAGTGGTGTGGTCCCCCGCGGGTCCAGTGTTAGCGGTGACAGATGGTCCGGTCCAGCTCTGCCAGTCCAGGTCATCACTGGCTGCCTGGACCCAGACGCAGGAGTGGTCCTCAAAGGAGCAATTGTGAGAGGAGGGGTCTGTGTTGGGGAGAGAGGCTTTTCAACACAAACAGGAGCTGTACCTGGCCATTGAAATGTTATAGAAAATAAAGTAATTTAATTAATTTCCTGCGGCAGCTCAGTGGGTAACACCAGCTGGGTGGGTGTCCAGTCTGCATGGACTCGCTGGGTTTGCACTGCATTCCTCTCACAGTCCAAAAGACATGCAGGTATGTGAACTGGTGCCTCTGAATCACTCTGTGTGTGTGTGTGTGTGTGGTTGTGTGTATGTGTGTTTATGTGTGTGTGTTTGTGTGTGTGTGGGTGTGTGTTTATGTGTGTGTGGTTGTGTGTTTATGTGTGTGTGTGTGTGTGGTTGTGTGTTTATGTATGTGTGTGTTCGTGTGTGTGTTTATGTGTGTGTGTGTGGGTGGTTGTGTGTTTATGTGTGTGTGTGTGTTCGTGTGTGTGTTTATATGTGTGTGTGTGGTTGTGTGTGTGTGTGTGTGTTTTGCCTGCCATTGCTTCCTGCTAATCCTTTTTTATCCTCTCCAGAGGACATTATGCTTTTGCTCATAGCCGCCATACACAGAGGTGGGCCCACTTGAGGGCCCTAAGATGACAGCGCATATGTGGGGGTGCTAACCTCTGCTTCCTGTCAAATCAAAATCTCAATTAATATTTAAAAAGGTTTTTTCCCTGAATCTCTTTTATCATTCACATTCCCATCTCTTGCAGCACTAGGTATGGGACAAGGGCACCACCTGCTGGCTGGTAGGATGCCTCGCAGTTGTGGAAGGAGATGTCGTCCAGGGCGATGCCCAGAGAGCCATTGCTGTTGGACTTCGACATGAGGGAGCTGTTGAAGACAATCTGCAAGGGGGGCACAGCCAAAGGTCAGGAGGAGGATATTTAATTTGTATTTAATGGGAGGAGGGCGTGGGGCTGAACTATGTGATTTTTGTGGCACACTGTGCCATTGCAAATGAATACCCTGTATTTGACATCATTAGCATGCACGTGCAAAGCTAGCCAAGCAGAGAGGTTGGCTTTTTTTATTAAACTCTGGCCAATGAGACGAAGGGGCGGATCCTCACTGACTCACTTTGTATGGCTGAAGCACAGAGCCCACATTGAGGATCTCTGGAACCCACTGACCACTGTTGTGCTTAGGGCGGGACCAGAGCAAGGTCCCTGATTTGGCACCAGCCTCCAACAGGAAGACGTACAGGCCAGCCCCTCCACCGGGGCTCACCCGGAAGTGAAACCTACAGGGGGGGGCAACCCAGAGTGCGTAACGTCAGCAAGCTGGCAGTCATGCCCTGCCTACCTGATGGTTAGAACTTCCATTTTTTGGAAGTTGCTGACGCCTGTCTGTCAACTACAAGGCATGTCACACTGTTACCCTGCTGCCACTGCGGTGTTTGCCTGCGCGAGTTAACTCACATCATTTGGCAGTAGGGGCTTGACGGGGGAAGACTTGGACTCAGCAGACGGGCATTGCCCCTGGATTTACTTTGGGCAATGTTGGATTTTCCTTGGGCTACACTCATGTAGTAGCCTGAGGAGAGAGCAGGACGATGCATGACTGGGATGCTGTAGCTTTTGTAGTCAAAAGTTTGGACACACCTACCCATCGATAGGTATATTTGTATTATTCTGTACATTTTAGAATACAGAGACTCCTCTACTCATGAACGAGATACGTTCCGAACAGCCATTCGCAACTTGAAATGTTCGTAAGTTGTTATTCAACATCATTTTAAGGGCATACGCAAGTACTAAGAACTAGGATGCTGGGAGTACGTACGCTATGCTGCTGCGCGGCGTGAGTAGCGGCCAGAAGTCGTACTAGGTGGAACTGGAGCGCAGAAAAAAAATTGATGTTGCGGACAGGAAACGGGAGCCCAGTGAACACAATTTGGACTTACAGTCCTCTTCGTTCGTATGTCTGAAAGTTCGTAAGTTGAACGTTCGTAAGTAGAGGAGCGTCTGTAATTATAGACATCTAATCTTTGAAATAACATACATTATATGCATTATATACTGACCAAAAAAGTATTACACAAAAAAAAATTGGTGGGGTGTGGGGCAGCTCTGTGGGTTGAGACTCAGAAGGTTGCTGGTTCAAATCCCTGGGTCAGCACAATGATCCTACTACTGGACCCTTGAGCAAGGCCCTTTAACCTCACTTGCTCCAGGAACGGACTGACCCTACATTCTGCTGTGCTTTTTTCCTGCTGACGGAGGTCCCACATATATGCCGAACACTCATTGGCCGCTTTTCCTTCACTCTCTGGTTAAACTCAAAAACCTTTTCTGTTTTCTTTAGGTCAGGTGGCCAAGTCCTGTGATACGACCTTATCACTTTTGACTGGAACTATACATTCTCCCTGCACCAAAGTCAGAAGGGCAGGTACCTGTGCGTGTGGTATGGTCGGGCTCTGTGGGCACAGTTGCTCTCTGTCTCTGCCACCTGATGTCCCTCTTACTCACATCCATCCATCCACACTGATTGTTCTCAAAGGTACAAGGTCCTGGAAGAGACATAAAGGATTTAAAATGTTGAAGACACTATTTAAACATTATTACTGAAGCGTACAACTTGACCCCCTATTTGGAAGCAGTCAAGGAATCGTTTATAGGGTTTAAGATATTTGCACTAAAAGTCAATATCTGTCTCACCACAGCTCTGCTCATCTTCCCCTAGAGGGCAGTCTTTGGTGTAATCACACTGAGAACTGGCAGGGATACAAGTCACATCCTCTGACAGCCAGCAGAAGAATTCATCTGCCTGCGGTGCGGACGGGATGGGAACAACAGAAACACAAGCAAGATTCAAAGAAGCCAGCTGATGCACTGTGGCGACTGACTGAGTGCCAGAAGCAGGGCTGTTTCAAGCATTTGGCACTTGGGCTTGGCCTTTGACCCAGCTAGCTCTGGTGGGCTGACCTTACAGGGCGTGGCGGAGGGGGATGTAGAGGGCGGGGCTGTGGGGGTAGGTGGTTGGGGTAGCGCACTGTTCTCCGGATCATGGGCACACTGGAGGGAGAAGGAGACGTCGTCCACTGCCACATCACCTCCAGCGCGTGCTGGTCTCTCGTAACGCAGCACGACCTGCCAGCACACAGCACAAGACTGGCCTCAGCATGCCGACCCAGTATGCACCAGTACTGTGTGCTGCTACACTGTCAATCAGGTCTGCTTAAGAACAGCGAAATGCTCTTTCTGCCTTAAAACAATGATTCATGAGTAGCAATAAACAAAAATAAAAGATGTGAAATGTCTACAAAAACGAAGTGAACATCATCCCAAATTAAAAACCTCATATTTATCTTTTTCTAAATAATTCTTTAATTCTATATGATCAGGGCTCAGATACCAAACAGGACTATTCCTGTTTTCTGGGACTAAAATTGCTGCTAATTTTCAACCAGCTGGTCACGATGCATTCTGATGCTGATGAAATGCATCACACTGTCCATGCTAGTCACTGACCTGCAGAGAAGGGGCAGAAAAGACCACCTGCAGGACTGTGTCCTCCTGTGTCCTCTCACCTTGCTGCGCACAGCGGCGGAGAAAGTGACCTCTGCTCTCTCCCAGAAGGCGGCCCGTGACCCCTCTCTGACCCACAGCACCTGGTCGCTGCTTGCGCTGAGGATGTTTCTCAGCCTCACTGTCAGCTCTCCGGAGCCCTGCCCAGTGTTCTGGCTGTAGTGGTAAAAACGCACCTGTAGGGGGCAGCAGAGATCACCTCCATGGAGCTTGAATCGAACCACCACATCCTGATAAGGAATGGGAGGCATGTGGCTTTTCCCTGAGCAAACAGACAGGCTGGGTGGTTAGGGGCGGTGACGTACGGTGCAGTTTACACTGGGCAGTAAGGTGGAAGAAACCATTTCTGATACATCACTCCGTCCAGGAATCGCATAGTGGCCTGTAATGAGAGAGTGGTTTGTGATTCCTCACACATGCAGGAAAAGGTTACATTTCTGACACTAAGTGCTTGCAGCAGCTCTTTACTCATCTAAAACCGACTCTGGTAAATCAGGACTTACGGTACGAGTAAAGAGTCCAAGGTTGAGCTTACAGAAGCATTAATGCAAAAAGGTGACATGATCTTTAATACCTACTACTATTAAATTTTAGCTTATGTGTTCTTTGCCCTAGTCGAACATGTTAAATTTGACTTACAGAAGGGTTTTTAGAACAGATTACTTATGTTATTCGAAAAAATGCCTGTATTTTAATAATATAGATGGAGGAGCCACATAAAAATGTGTGTAAGCATTGATACGTGCTTCTGATCTGAACAGTCCTTCAACAGCTCTTACCTGCTGCCGAGTTTCGGGTGTGGTCCACAGGCGGGGCGGAGGTGAGCGGGGTCCAGCTGGGGGGGGCTCTCTGCCTCACCCACTCGGCCCCGGGGGCGTCCATGCTGCTGGGTTCCCAGGCACACAGGCCGTGCTCGAAGCTGCACCTCTCCAGGTAACCCTGTAGCTCTGTGTGGAGGTCGCGCCATTAGAGGGGGGGTTTACAGAGCCGGTCTGCATAAAGGTGCTGCCTACTTCTGCCATTACTTTAGGAAATATCTACATTTCGCATTGAGGAAGGCCCCCCTCCACACACACACACTCACACACACACACATGCACACACACAGGTTTGTAATCATATCTTTGTGGGGACTCTAATCCCAACTTGAAGACATTAACCTCTACTAAGCCCTAATCTTAACCATAAGTAACCAAACAAAATACAACATTTTTGGAATTTTTACTTTTTTGATTGCAGTCACAGATTTTTATATAATTGATTTTCCCCTTGTGGGGACTGAAAAAATGGTCCACACCATGTAAAAATAACAGGTTTTTATCAAAATGTCCCCACAATGTAATGTATACCTGGACCACACACACACAGACAGACAGACACACACACACACACACACACAAACACATGCACACACACTATCAGTTGTCTGGCCTCACCGCAGTCCGTCTCGTCGCTCCGGTCCCCACAGTCATCGGTGAAGTCACACACCCTCCGGGGCTCGACACACACGCCACTGGAACATCGGAAATTATATAGAGGACATCGGGCCTGGGGCTCTGGGGCAGAGAGACGAGGACTGTCACACGGCAACTCACTTCCTGCTTCTGTCCTGCCCTGGCATTTTTGTCAGTAACATTTTAGTTACAGCGAAACAGTATGCATAGCTGTTACCTGGCAGGGAGCAATGCAGAAGGGAGATGTCGTCTATGGCGATGTCTCCCAGTGTGCTGTAAGTGCGAGTGGCCTCAAAGACCAGCCGGAACACCCCCGGGATGCGACCCACTTGTACAGAGGCTCGCCTCCACTTCTGGTCCTGGTCCCCTGAGAGGCTCCAAAGCCACGTGAACCCGGAGATCTCATGAAGGCGCACTCCCAGCTGGCCGATGCCTGGACACGCACACTGGACTGAATGATTGCCGCGCAGACAGAAGCAAACGCTCACAGACAGAACCAAACGCACACCTACCTTTCCCGTACATGTGATAGTAGAACTCCAGTTCGCACTGTGAGCTCGCCTCTTTCATAGCCGGGCTCCACAGTGCCGCAAAGCTGTTAATGTCCCCCTGGCTCGCATCCACCTCCATGTACCACCCTGAGATGGTCACAGGTGTTTATATAAATGCACTGTAGGGGGCAGTCTAACCCGAATCAATGTCTACAGTGTATACTGTACGTCACTCACTTGTACAAAAGTGTTGGCTAAATAAATAGATATAAATGTAAATGTACTCAAATAGCCACATATAGCTCAGTGTGCTTACTGTAGGGGGCAGTCTCTCCCAGATCAGTGTGTGTAGTGCTTACTGTAGGGGGCAGTCTCTCCCAGATCAGTGTGTGTAGTGCTTACTGTAGGGGGCAGTCTCACCCAGCTCAGTGCCCGTGGTATGGTCCGTGGACGGACCCGTGTTGTCTGCGGCTGAGCCATTACGCCCCCTTTGCCACACGAACTGACCCGAACTCACGTCTTCCCAGCCACAGATGTTGGTCTCAAAATCACAACCCGTAAAATTTGCTGACGTTTCATTGTCTGTGAATATAAAGAGCAAAATCAGTTCGTAAGGGAAGAAAGGTACAATAAGAACGGATCGCTGAGTGATTCAGACATATATTAATATGTCAAATACGGCAAAATGTAACAGTAATCTGGCAGTAATCCCACTCCAACAAAGGCTCAATTCTAGACCATTCTAGACTCCCTATTAGCTATTGTTGATCACAGAAACAATTACAGGACTAGCCTCGCTAATATTTACCAAGATCTTGATTTCATCCACTATTTGATAGTGACAGTGCTTGAAATCCTAACCCTAAATCTTGGGAATGCCAAATGGACGGCTGGGTACCGTGACAGGGTCCTGGAGTCACTAGGAGGTCGTCGATGGCAACGAACCCTGTGGTGGTTTCAGCCTCGATCAGCACCTGTGAGGTCAGAGCCGTGAGATAGAGCCACGCCCACTCGCATACGCAGATCCTGACAGATCATACAACCCCAGTTTGTGCTTCGAGCATGAGCTAGTCAGCTGGTTTTACACACCATGGTGTATAAATGACCAGCTAACTTAATAACCAGACCCTGTTCTGCTTTGTTTGCACCCAGTTGCGCTTGGCTATGCTGAATTTTTTCAAGCGGGTCCAAAGCCCATAACGTGAAATTTGATAGCTGAGAACGATCAGACACAGAAGGTGTATTTTTAATAGGATTTACAGGCTATAGTAAAACAATATCTCAACTTTCAATACCAATACCTGGAATCCTTTGGGCCCAAGCACTGTGTGGGAAACCTGGGTCCAATTGCCCCAACCTTCTGTGGTCTCGTAAAACTGGTCCTTCTTGGTGGCCCCAGACTGCAGATGGAGCCTCAGGACCCCGGGCCCACTGCAGGCACAGGTGATCCATCAACTCCAACAAAGACCTCTCAGGACGGTCCTTCAACTAAATACAAGGGACTTTCAGCTGTACCTGACATTCATTTGGTACCAGAAAGAGAAACAAGTGGTTCCACTGTTCTGGAAGCGCTCAGAGACCAGGATTGCCTTGCTGCTTTGGTTCTGGACCTGGTTCCGAACTGAGCTCAATAAGTACCTCCCTAGAAAATCCGATAATGCAGAAGTATCTTTTTACAAATAACAGTGCATTTAGGCAAATCATGTGCTTTGCATGAAGTCCATATAAGGTTAAGCCACTGGATGAGCACAGCCAATCAGAGCACCTATACCAGGGGAGGTTTACCCTCGGGGGTCTGGGTGGTGTGGTCGACACTTGGCCCGTGAGAATGCCCATCCGCCTGGATCCAGTCATGGCCATCGCTTTCTATGTTCCTCCAGGTGCACTGACCCTCCTCGAAGTCACAGCTTCCCGTGGGGACGCAGGCTCCGCCCCTCAGTGACACCTCATCCAGCTGCATCGAGGAGCCAGGGGCCGCGTCCATCTCTGCTCTAAACACCACCTAAGTCAGAATGGGCTAAAGTTAAGGCATGGGATCCTAATGAACTAGACTTCAATATAATGCTGTGAAAGAAAATGTCTATGAGAAAGGCTCCATGCTAAAAGTGAGAGTCCAAAAATAACAGACAAAAATGTGCCAAACAACGAAGTTGGTGAAGAAAATAAAAAGAGGACTATATATACATACCCACACACATGCATATATATATACATAGATTTTTATTTATTATTATTATTTTTTTAATTTGAAGTCGAAGTCTTTGAAGTTTATACGTGCTTAGTGGGTATGAAATGGTGTGTGGGTGCCGGTTCTTATGTGTCAGGCCTTACAACTGTCACACTTTAAAGTTTCATGAAGGAGGTGACAGGAGGGAATTTTCCTGAATTTATGAGGGATGGAATTGTTAAGACCACTATGAAATTCCAAAGGGAGAAATGGAAGAGCTCAACATTAATTGGGAGGATTCAGCTCTGAGGCTTTAAGATATGTGGAGTGGGAAATTTACCCTGAATTTGGAAGCAGCAGAGACTGTAACCTGTGCCACCTCCCAGTTCTGACAGGGGGCCCCGGAGAGGACCCACAGTGGGGGGCTCAACTCCTCACCCTGCGTGACATGCACTGAGAGTGTGTCATTACCACGTGCCGACAGCCAATACCTACAAAGAAAAGACAATTTATAACCAATCCATGGTCAGTGTTGGGGAAGTTACTCACAAAAGTAATCAATTACAGACAGAGTGGAAGTCCCAGGAAGTACAAAACCAAACCAAAGGTTTTGTTTCAACCAACCAGCTGAGTCCTCTGTGACTCTTTATACTCAACTAGCTGGTTGAAACCAAACCTTTGTCTGGATTTGTACTTTCTGAACCTAAACTTTCCAACCTTGTCTGTAATGGTTTATTTTTGTGAGTAACTTCCCCAACACTGTCCACGATAGCCAGTTAGATACACCAAGAATTGGAGTCATCTCCACCTATCATGAGTCATTACACCTTGCTGACACCTAGTTATATGTACAGATAGGGGAGTCATTACCACAATCATATGGTCTGTTAGATATATAGAGTCACTACCATCCTGTTAAATTCAGCTACAAACACAGTCATCGAGTCATTGCCCCCCGCAGTGGATTCACGGTTCCCTTAAAACAGGTTTTACACCAGTACTGCATATCTAACAGACACTCACCAGAACTGTAGACATGACTCTGTCGTGGCTGGGAACTCTGGGGTCCTTAGCATGGCGACCTCTCGCTGATGTAAGTCATTTCCAAACACAGCCATAGAATGGCCTTTCAAAGAGAGCAAACAACGTGAAACCATTTCCCGACCACACGCTGCTACAACTGAAAGGGAAACGGGGATAACGTGTATCCCGCAGTAACACTGGCCCTGACTGAGTAACACTGCATCCTCTTACCTCGCTGCGTCCTGTAGGTGTGATCGAATCGGCCGTCTGGGCCAGTGGTGAGGACCCAGTCAGCGGCATCTGTCACATCCTGTTCATACTCACACATGAAGGGGCTCTCAAACCCACACGGGTCTGGTAGGGGGGGACAGGAGTTGCAGACATTCTGATAAATGTACAGAGGATCCAGTCACCCACTCAATCGATTTGAGTCCTCGGGCTTCCAGCTAAGTCGGATTGTAAAGTGCCATAGTCTGTTTAACTTGTGTCTGACAGAAATTCTGATATTTATTTTGGGTACTTTATGAGCACCTGAGAAGCCAAAGAAGACTTTCTATCTTCTCATTTAGGGCAATGTGATCTCCACTGAATAGAAAGTCATCCAAGAATGGTTTTACAACAAACCATTCTCTACACTTGATCTCCCATGTAGTTCTTCTTCCCTCAGACAAACAGGGAAAGATTTTATCCTTCACAGAGTAACCCTTGGAAAAGCTACCAGAAATTCAGAGAGAAGTCAAGGCTGAACACAGCAAGCTGGGTGATCATTGACAGCGACTAGTTAGTTTGTGGTTAAGTTAGCTGAGTGACTTTACTCATTGGTATACGGCTTGTGGTTTTAGGAAAATGGGGAATTATTTGAAGTATTAATCTGCAATTGTGGCTCTTGGGTCATCTCATCTCATCACTATGGCTGCTGATCCTCACCATGATCCACACAGGGTCCCTCCCTGGCAGTAACGTCGTCAATGGCGATGTATCCGACACCCAAGGAGTTCCGTCTACCAGACAACTTTATCTGTAAAGAGTAATCACTCAAGGTGATGTCAACGATTTAAAATACTTAAGTGCGTGGGGTTTGCATGTTCTCCCGACGTTGTCATGAGGATTCCTCTAGGTGCTCTGGTTCCCCGCCCCCCATAGTCCAAAAACACGCTGAGGTTAACTGGAGTTACCAAATTGTCAGTAGGTGTGCATGTGTGTGTGACTAGTGTGTGAGTGTGCCCTGTGATGGGTTGGCGCCCCATCTGGGCTGGTCCCTGCCTTTCGCCTGTAGCCTCCAGGATAACCCCCCCCCCCCGCGCAACCCTGAATCCGATAAGCGGTCACAGAAAATGGATGGATGGATGGTTGGTTGAAGGTTGAATATTGGGTTTTGTGGATGGCTGTTACGTCTTAGGTCCAGATATTAGCTGTTGGCTATCAGGTATTGTGGCTGGGTGTTGGGATTAGGTAGTACACTTTAAGTATTGAATGTTCGATTCTGTGAAGTGGGGTCTGGGTTTAAGTTAAATCTTTCCATACATCTTCAATTAGCAAAAGAACAGGAAGGAAGAGCGACGGCAGTCATCTTACATTCTGCACGCTGACCATGCTTATGGTGACCTGCGCATTCAGCCACTCGGCATCCTGGGTACCGTGTCTTCTCCACATGACCGTTTCATATTCACTCTATGGGAAAAAAAAAACAAAACAAAAAACAGAAGAATTATACTGTAAATTTTAAAATGCTTCATACATCTGTGGCCACTTTTACTTGCATGATACAGTATGAGAGCATTTAGTAAATCTATATGAAATGTTAAAACAGGCAAAATATATGAAAACATAATCAAATATTAAGCATATGAATAATGATGTTCGTGAAAATCCATCACCAGTGTAGAACAGCTGATGTTTTATGCAAATGACGACACCCAGACTGGACACTGCTATGTGTCCACTTACGGTCTGCACCAAGAGCTCCAGGCTGGAGACAGACGAGCCCAGCATGTGGTACCAGAAGCTGATGCACGCATCTGTGGACTGGAGCATCATTGGTATTGATATGACAGCTGTCTCTCCATCCCTGGACCCCAATCCAGGGATGATGAGGTAGAACCCTATCAGTTCAAGCCAAACATGTGTCAGAAAAGGCAACAACTTTCAGCTTAAATTCTAGAATAAGAATACTACATTCAGACATATTGTCCATATGTCATAGGGACTATGCCTCATTGGGTAACACCGATTTCCCACGCCTCCAGGGTGGGGTGGAGTTTGCATGTTCTCCTTGTAATATGTGAGCGTCCTCTGTCTCTTCCTGCAGTGCCAAGTTAGGTGAAGTGGTGTCTCTAGACTGTGTACAGTGTGTGAGCATATGTGTGGTGTTCCATGCAATGGACTGGCATCCTGTCCAAGGTGCCTTGTGCTCTGTGTTTCCAGGTTAGGCTACAGGTTCTGAGAGACTTTGCACTGGATGGATGGATGGATGGATGGATGGATACGTATGTACCAAATGTGAGTATGAAGCCTCAAAAAATACACAGGGCAACAGGAAATGCAACATCCCCACTCATGAACATTCAAGGGATCCTGTACAGAATTTAATTGTATACCATTTCTGTGGAAACTTATTAGGAATAATTATTGTAATAAAGTAAAGCAGCCTTGTTGAGTCCATTGAATGCAAGTATGAAGAGATGCAGAAGTCTGCCTTTGTTCATACTTATGACCCATAAAGTTAACAGCAGCTAGGGGGCGCACCTTCTTCATTGCCGACACTATGATCATAGCGAGGCCCACCCCCAGGAGACTGCACCTCCCGTCCTGCTTGCCTGCTCCAGTCGAAGGAATCACCAGTCTCCTGGGACCAGCGGCATAGCCCTAAGGACCAACACCAAGACCGATATGGCTCTTAACCCCTGAGCAAAGTCATTAAGAAAATGCCACAATACAGACATAAAGAGTACAGATGCAATTTATAGATATGCAGTCTATAAGCCAGCTTATCATGATACCAAACTGAAATGGATGCAGGAATTGTCTACCATAATCAATGAAGTTCTGGTGTGTAGCTTTGTGGGGGAAGGGATCTGTGCCTGAATCTCTTGGGTTTGAATCCCATGGCTGACAGAGTAATAATATCACTGTAGGGCCAAGGCTCTTAACCCTGACTGCTCCATGGGCACTAGACACTGGTTGAGCTGGTTCGCTGACCCCTAAACTTGCTCTCATCTGAATACACGTGTCTGTGTCTATCATGTAGCACAAGTGCAGCCTGTTCCTGTATCCCATAAGCGCTCACCCTCGTCAAAGCTACAGTCCATCGGGCTTGCCGGGGCAGGTGTTGGTATTGTGGTGGGGGCCACAGTGGTGGCAACGAAACCTGCGCAGGTCTGGTCTGTCACGATGTAAATGTCATCCAGGGCTACATCCACTGAACTGCTGGACAGCGCTTTCGCTTCAAATAGGATCTGCACCACAAAATAATAGTAAGTTCACTAATTCCACTACAAAAATTATGTCTCTAAGTGCCTGAAGTAAGAATCGGCCAACATGTGACTTTCAAACCTTTTCTCCACCAGAATGTACATCTGGAACATTCAGTCGCTGTTATTTACTGCTGAAAACTGGTTACACACAGGTCAAAATTCCCAGATTCCATAAAACCAGTGCAACTGCTTTTATGCTGACCTGTTATCTGTCGTTATCTCTTAACCTTCCTGTTCCTGATGAAGCAGGCAGATAAATGTTTCTGTGCTTAAGTGCAATACTGGCATAGAAAATTATGATCTGCAATAAAACACTTATTCTGGTGTTCTGTAAATCTTATGCAGTTGTTAGTAAGTTTGATTCATTCATTCATTCATTCATTCATTCATTCATTCATTCATTCATTCATCTTTGATATCTCTTGTCCTATGCAAGATTGTGGGGGTCCTGATCCTACCCTGCAAACAACAGGAACAAGGCAGGGAATAACTCAGGACAGGGCACCAACCCTTCACAGGGCACATTCACACAAATTCACTCGTACGGATAATTCTTTTTTTTTGGACTCGGGGGGGGGGTACCCAGATCGCATACAGCTTATTTAATTTAACAGTTTTTGGCTATACTGCCAAACAACATTTGAAGACTTCATACTGTAGTTCATATGATTTCGATGAAGAAAAATCTGTATTCGATGAGGATAACGTGAATGAAAGATGCTAAATATTATACAGGATCGGCACCACAAAAACGTTACAGTGATGCCTCTGAGTGGAGTTTTGAGTGAAGCTATTGATTTTGGAAGGTTGACGTACCTGGTGGCGGCTTGATGTGGAATAATCCACCATGGACTTCAGCCAGACGTTCCCTTGGTATCCTGTGTGGTTCCAGATTAAACGGAGACTCCCAGACTCATTCAAGTGCACCGTAAACTTCACGTCACCTGGAGTGAGCACGAAAAGTCAGTAGACCACTGCAGTAGATCAAAGCCCAAGTAGCATTGGCACAAAGTGTGGACATCGATGAGCTTCAGGAATGGGAGTGAGCAGTGTTTTGGGGATCATAAGCATCCCAGCAACCGGCATCTATGTCACCCAACCCAAGGCCCGAAGTCATACTTATGAAGAACATTATAAAGCATTCATATTCTTTCTGAACAAAAGATGGGGTCAGAAGGGGTCCTAAACAGTTTTCGTTTCCCCCCTTGTGCTATCACAATGGAAAATCCATTCAGTTATGTGGAGCATTTTCTGGGTACAGAATGCTATGGTCTACAGCGATTTGACAGGGATGCAATAGAAATATAGCGCAGCTTTGATTTTCTGATCCCACAATTTTCTGCCTTCCTTACCATGATAGAGCACACTGAGATGGTACCAGAAGACAAGGCATCCCATAGTGGTGGGATCCAGGTATTCACTCTGCAGGTTAGCTGTCGTGGGGGACGTCAGCATCGATTTGCTGTAGTACATGTAGTGACCTGCAGGAAGTAGGTCCAGGTGTATGTGTCGCAACAACTACAGGTAAGAGTGAGCGACAAAGGCGGCCATCTTGGTTCTTGTGGTCCTACCTTGACCTGAATTTGTGGTGTGGTCCACAGGCGGGCCGCGGCCACCTGCGGTACTAGATGCCGAAGTCCAGTCCCAGTCCATACCGCTGACTAATGGACGGACACTCATCCAACTGCAAGGATCTGACTCAAAGTCGCAGAACCCTATGGCCCAGGATGGCCACAAGTCAACACCCAGACAGAGCCTACCCTACGGCTCGCTTCTACATTCTTGTACCAAGTTCAGTAATGCTTACTTGGAGTCAGCTATCCCGCCGGCGGGATATGACAGAGATTTAGATTTTTGGAAAGTATCTGTTTAAAGTTGATTTTAACAAAAAATAGAATAATAACATTCTAACTGGTCTCAGATTATTGGTGCTGAGTTTGTGCTGAATAAAAGCACATGTAACACTTTGGGATAAATGTTTTTTAGATAGGTGGAATATTTTAAAATGTCAAGGCATGTCAGACTACCCCAAAAGTGGCTGAGAGGCCTCAGACTCCAGAGGGTTAAATGCGAGGTACAGCCCACTTACCTTGAGGGGAGCATGGTCCATTCAGGATCAGGAGGTCATCAATAGCTATGTCCATCCCAACACCATCTCCAGCAACAGCCTCGAACACAACCTGATGATCAAACAACCAACTGTGTCACAAATCCACATAGCTCCACAATGTATCCAGATGTGCAACCCCCCAATTTACATGAAACGTCATACAGTACCTGTGCTCCAACGCACCTACATATCTATCTATCTTAAATCTATATATCTTTCCAAAAGTCACAAACTCAGAAGCCAAACTGGTCTTCATTTCTACATATTACCAATCTAGTATCCATTTTTTATTTAGTAGGAGTTGAGCATCTTTAAAGAAATGCTTCTTTTTCTCCAGGGCTCCCAGAAGGGATTACTGGCCAAAGACTGGCTGAAGGTGACCCCCCCCAGACATTAAAACTCTTAAATGTGGAGTAGAGGGACAACATATGTTACCAGCCTGCCATCTGTAGGTCATGTGTGTTCATCTCAGGTGTGGATTTGCGGTGGCTTTTAAATCCTGATCCTCTTTTCATCTTTTACAGTAAACATCACTAATTCCAATACGAAAAGTGTTAAAATTGTGTCTCTAAGTGTCTGAAGTAAGAATGAAGCAAGAATTTCAAACATTTTCTCCACCAGAATGTACATCTGGAACATTCTGTCTTTGTTATTTACTGCGAAAACTGGTTACACACAGGTCAAAATTTCCTGATTCCATAAAACCAGTGCAACACAGGCGATCATAGTTTTTTCTTCCTCGCTTACTGCTTGTGTGCTGACCTGTTATCTGTCGTTATCTCTTAACCTTCCTGTTCCTGATGAAGCGGGTAGATAAACGTATCCGTGCTTAAGTGCAGTACTGGCATAGAAAATTATGATCCGCAATAAAACACTTATTCTGGTGTTCTATAAATCTTATGCAGCTGTTAGTAAGTCTGATTCATTAATTCATTCATTCAATCGCTCATTCATTCATCTTCGATATCACTTGTCCTATGCAAAATTGTGGGGGTCCGGATCCTACCCTGGAAACAAAAAGCATATGGCAGGGAATAACTCAGGATGGGGCGCCAACCCATCACAGGGTACATTCACACAAATTCACTCCTACGGGAAATTCGACAACTCCAATTCACCTTGGTTCTTTTTTTTTTTTTGGACTCGGGGGGGGGGGGGGCACCCAGATTGGACAGTTTATTTTAAATTTAACAGTTTTTGGCTGTACTGCCAAACAACATTTGAAGTCTTCATAGTTCATATGAGTTTCATAAAAGACAATCTGTATTTGGTGAGGATAACGTGAATGAAAGACGCTAAATATTATACAGAAAATCGGGGGTATAAAGATAGAGAGACCGACATGATGTGTGGTCAAAACAATTCATGCACCGAGAATATCTGTCTTTTAACATGTTAACTTAAATAAGCAGATCATTATTCAATGCACTTGGGGCAATGGAAATAGGTGAATTATGTAATTTCATTTAGCACATTCTCCAATTATCATTTTTCCATTTTTATGCTATTTATGCTCTATTGATTTCGCCGTATAATAGATCAATCAGTATTAGCAGTAAGGCTGGTTTTAATTGAACTCCAAAACAGTCTTGAAATTTTTTTTTTCCATTTTGAGAAAACTATGCAAAAGGTACCTGCTTGTTCTGCACAAAGTCCAGGGTGCTGACCTGATAAGGCGTTTTCTTCCAGACTTACATTCATGAAAGAGAATGTAAATGTAATTCTTGTACTACATGTCAGATAGCGTGCTGAGCGTGATGTCAGTATACAGTATTACGATAAGGAGATAATCAGCTGGGGTCAGATGCACTGAGGTGTATAAGTGCAGCACACACACGTACCACTGGCTGTCATTTTACATGATTACCCTTCCTGAACTGCATTACAGCAGCAATCGTGGAGAAGTAAGGGGGGCCATCTAAGTAAAGCTCGACAGCCTTAATAGACCAGGTTGGCACAGTAGGTTACAATGCTGGACTTCATATCTGATGGATGATCGGCCACATGGGTTCAAACCTCGCTCTTGGTATAGGGCTTTCGCTGAGTCCTAGCAGCACATTATATCTTTGAATTAGCAGACAGCCACCCTTTCTGAACCCCGGTAAAACACTTTAGGAACAGAGGAGTAGCTTTTGCGGCTGGTGTGCCGCTTACTGGGTTAGGAAACTGCGCCTCAGATTGGAAGGTTGCTGGTTCAATTCCCAGGATCAGCAGTGATTTCCCCGTTGGGCCCTTAAGCAAGGCCCTTACCCCAGTTGCTGTATGTCACTTTGGATAAAGGTGTCACCTAAACAATAAATAATGTAAATGCTATACAGTAGGAACGCCTAGTGAACTGTGTGATGAGTTGGGCCTCACCTGGTATGGGGCATCATGGCTAAGGACCGTAGCTCTGCCCTGCCTCCAGAGGTCCCCCTGGTTTCCATGCTCGCTCCACAGAAGCACCCTGGACCGGTCCAGCTTTTGCAGGTAGATGCTGAGGGACCCAACGCCCTCGCCATCCATGTGGTACCAGAACTTCAGACATTCCCCACTTTTCGGAGTCGGGTCGTATAGGCGGGTCAACACTCGGCCCGTGTCACCAACGGACCAGCGCCAGATCTGGGTGCTCAGATAGTAACCTGAAAGCAGAACACACATGTACTACAGCAAGCATAACACACCAAGAACATATCTGGGAAGCTGCAGGCACAAGGCAGGGAATAACCCTGATGAAGCACCAACCCATTGCAGGCCACACACACACACACATGATGAAGCACCAACCCATCGCTGGGCACACACACACACACACACACACACACACACGCTGACACACACACACACACACATACACACACAGACACACACACACTCACAATATTCACAGACATGTTCACACCTACGGATAAACTGGTAAGTCCAATTAACCACAGCATATTTTTCGACTGTGGGGGGAAACCAGGGTACCCAGATGAAACCCCACAATGGTATAGGAAGAACATGCAAACTCCCCACACAAGGACCTGGGCAAGAGACTTGAGCCATGGAGTTGTCCATATATTTTTTAATTTCCTTTTACAGTAATATATATTTTAATACAAGTAACCTTGTAATCATTTTATAGAATCTTTCGTTACAGTTCACCCTTATATGTCAATATTATTATAAATCACACAGTATATAGTCCAGATTCATATATTATTACTTATATTTCTTATATACATAACTAATATTAAACAAATTGAATTAAACAAACAAAGAGGAGTCATTAAGATCATAATGTTTTTCACTCTCACCTTGAGCAGTCCCCAGGGTGTGGTCATGGCCGGGACAGGAGGTGTTTACAGACAGCTCCCCTGTACTCCTGCTCCAGTTGAAGCTCCCCGTGTGGTCATGAAGTAGGCCGCAGAGGGAGCCCTGGAAGGTGCACTCTCTCTCGGCGGGGCACGACCCGTCCACGGCGGAAGAAACAACCACGTCATCGATAGCGATGCTCCCATAGGCCCCGCCCGCTGTGGCCTCAAACACAAACTGGAATGTGCCAACCATAAAGCTGGTTAACATGCATCGTTAGAAGCTGAGCACAAACGGTCTCACATGCACCTCATTCAGATCATGCTCTGCCCTTTAGCAGTCAAACAACTAGACCTCTTTAACTTGCACGTCATTGCCTATCCTCCCATCCATTTTCCAAATTCACTTAACCAGTACAGGGTCACTATGAGCCTGTCCCAAGAAGCCTTAGACCAGGGGTGTCAAACTCCAGTCCTGGAGGGCCAGAGCCCTGCACAGTTTTAGGTTTCGCCACACTTAACACACCTGATTCAACTCCTTGTGCTAATTACTACACAGCTCTTGAGCTGAATCATTTGTGGTGTAACAGGAAAAGAACTAAGCTACACAGGG
Source organism: Mormyrops attenuatus (assembly GCA_026777985.1). NCBI lineage: Eukaryota > Metazoa > Chordata > Actinopteri > Osteoglossiformes > Mormyridae > Mormyrops > Mormyrops attenuatus. The sequence continues at coordinate 12,753,228 of JAODKC010000082.1, forward strand.
CCCCCCCCCCCAAGACTGGAGTTTGATACCCCTGACTTAAACGACCTGTTCTCAGGTAAACACCAGGACCAGGTGTGGCTCATCAGAAGGCAGGTAGGATAGGACCTACTGGATGGCAGCTCTCCAGGCCTGGAGTCGGAGACCCCTGAACTACAGGCACATAACTGACACAAGATCACCTCATCACATCCATCTGTTTTTGGTCGGTGGGAGGAAACACAGCTGAACTGGGAGAGAACATGCAAACTCCGCACATACAGAGCTGGAGCTGTAATCGAACCCACAACCCTAGCCATTAGACGTTCTAAGTCAGCATATTAACCCAACAGTCATTAATAATAATTATTATCATTATTAATGATGTACCGTGTTAAACAGAATAGATATAGGGGACACGGTGGGCTGGATGAGGTGGCCCAGTACCTATACCCAGTACCCTGTACCCTGTACCTGCACAGGTGTGTCACTCTCTTCCAGTTGGAGGTCCACAAAGTGCCACTTGTTCCCCTGTGTCCCAGTTCGCACCCACTGCAGTCTGTCACCCCCTCCAGCGTGTCTGGAAATGAACTTCAGGGATCCTGGGGGGGTCAGGTCAGATTTATTATCTTATTCTAGCCCAAACTTAGGTTAAGCTGCTCACTGAGCCTTTGCTATGGATGCAGAGCTATAATAAAATAAGATAAATAAATTTTATTATTTATCGAGTCTTATTGATAAACTGTGACTCACACTGCTCCAGTGACTCAGTTTTAACTGTTTAATTAAATAAAAATTGCATCAAGTCTTTTTGATGAACTATGCTTCAATCTATTTTTACAGTTTTTACTATTTAAAGTAAAACCACACTGAGTCTTATCCATCAGTAGTGGACTCACTGCTCCAGTGAGTCAGTTCTTATTGTTTAAGTACATAAAAATCACATTGTGCCTTACCAATAGACTGTGACTCACACTGCTCCAGTAAGTCAGTTATAATTATTGTATAACAGCTATAAAACCACACTGGTAGAATTGCTGGGTGCTGTCAGTCACCTGTAGTATCTAATAAAGTAACCAATGAAAAGAGAGTTAAGTGTGATTGACAGCTCAGAATGAGGCTCTTTGGCTTTGGAGTTTTGTATTCCCCATCCTGACTGGCTAGTTCCCCACAATGCCCGGGACCTCCAAGCAGTGCAGAGGAGAAGCTGCTCTCACCAACAGTGCCTCCAAACATATGGTACCAGAAGCTGAGACACTGTGCTTTTCTGGTATCCTGGGGGTAGCTCAGGAGTCGGGCTTCAACATGGGGCGCTGTTCTGGACTTTGAACCCACAAACATGTAGTAACCTTGAAAGACAAGAACAAACACAAAAAAGACCAATTTCACACATTTTAGAAGAATAAAAGAAACGTCTCTTAATTGTCGCGGTGCTTGTAGTAATAAAAACTCATTAAAGGTCAATAAAATATGACATGAAGTTGCTCAGGGAGAAGCGCTGATCGCTCGCAAAATTATGCTGAAACTGGCTGTAATTGCAGAAAATTGGTGATGTTGCTTGCGAGATTCTATATTTGCCTTGTATAGGAAATGTTTTATTACACATCACAGACAAATGCCGATGCAAATGAAGCTGTGTGTCACCCTGCTGAAAGCTTAGAACAGTGAACTCTCATTACTTCTGAGACTAACTTGGCAGCAAATGAAGTGAATGATGAAAGTTAAATTGCAAGCAAGTGTACTTGTACCAGTAAGATGTCTTCTAGGTGGAGACAACATTGCATCCCCTTCGCGGTCTGCTTTGTATATCTTGCCAATCGATTGCATTAAATAATCCAAGCCTTCCTGCCCCAGTTCTCATAAGACCACTGGCTGAAGTGGTTTAGATCATACAGTATCAGAAGGGCTGAGACCTTCATAAGCACAAGGTTTCTTCTCACGTCAGTCAAGCTTTTTTGTGTTAGTTTCCTATAAACAAGTCTTAACATCCATTCAAGATATTGAGCCCAAGCTCAATGGTGCACCAGCAAGGCCTTAGAAAGTGCATGTAATCCCCTGACAGCTAGGGGGCAGCGTACCGGTGCCGTTGGTGTGGTCATGGTCTGGGCGTAGCTGCTGGCCCCATGGGTCTTTCCCGATGACCCTCTCCCAGGAGGCTGGAGAACCTTGGTCATTGTACCAGGCACAGGCATCTGCATCGAACGAACACGAGAGCCGAGAAGAGCCGGCGGGAACGTCCTGCTCAGAACAGTCTAGCAGCTGCACATCGTCCAGCGCCACGTCCTGCTCACCGATGAACGTGGGCGTCACCACGAACTGCAGCTATGGGTTTATGGGAGATACAGGGAAAGAGGGGTGGATCAGGAACAAGGGATATAAGGATGACAAAGGATAGAACCAGTGGGATTTTTTCCAGGGATAATAATTCATCTTTCATCTGTTTAGATGATTCATAGACAGTTTAACTGGATTTACACTGGATTTACCTCCCCTGTTTACACTGGATTTATCTCCCTTGTTTACACTGAATTACATCAGCACTACACAACCTGATTTCAAAATCACTGTGTTAAAACACAACTATTGAAAGTGGTTCTTACTGCAAAGTCATTGTTACAGAGCAAAACCCAATTTTATATTACAATAAGATATAAATTATGCTATTAAATATAACTTTAGGTTTTTAATGCAAACATCATAAATATAGATCTTACATCGGGGCCCACATCTGAAGTAATCATTGTAATATCAACCTAATTTTGATTTAAATTCAATGCATAATTTAATGAATAAATGTAATGCAGTGTACTGTAAATGTATAATTAAATATTTAATGTATAAATATAATTAAGGTAATTTAATTTATTGTATAATTTATAATGGAAATGTATAATTTGATGTATGTTTTGGTTGCTAATCTAAATGTTATGGCTGCTGTAATGTCTGAATCAGAGCCCAGTAAGTGAGCTGACAGGACAGATGACAGATTCCCAGTGAACTTCTGTGCCGAGTCTGACATCATGTCTCCTTGTCCCATCACAGACGGGACAAGGAGATTAGGCCTACATGTGTACAGGCCCCCCGGAAGTGTAGGGACCCGAAAGTGGCTTTTCAGTGGGTCCCCAGAACCGCACAGTCCACCTCTGACGCCAGAGGGTTCCCACCTTGGAACCTGCGGCTCTGTTCCCGATGTGGACAGTTACAGTTTCCCAGCCCCTGGTCTGGGCCTTCTTTATCTCCCACAACTTCTGGGGTGATGAGTTTGTGGTGATGTGTAAGGAGACTTCTGAGGAAAGCCCTATGCTGTCAAACAGGTGGTACCAAAAGCTAGAAGCAAGAAAAACATAATTCAGTCAATGGATCTACTGCCATTGACAATCCATAGATTCATGTGTCCAGGAGGCTTTACGGAAGCTGCTCAGCAAGGTAATTGCCATCATTACACACTGCAGGTCAAAAAGGTGTTGAAATATAGGGAAACCTGAGCACAACAGGAGATGGACCAAAGTCAGTTGCGTTCCATGGAGAAAGAACTAGCCAGCTAATGGCATCAAGCTAATGATTTCGCTACTGACTAACTCCAGACTCAGGCTATAGTTTCCAAGGGAAAATGTGATCCTCACGTGATGTGACAGCCTATTGCCGTGGGTTTGGAAAGAACAGTTTCCAGCTGAGCTTTGGACAAGGGAGATGGCTCAGATCCCTCCACGTGCATGATGTTACCTGGAGAACGACAGAAGAACGTGGTATGTGACAATATGTGTGGCAAGCTTACCGTGCGCTATTAGTCTCTGGGTGGCAGAATCACGGAAAGAAAGCATGACATAGCAAGAGTGGTAAACGGAACAGAAGAACAGGCAAGAATAGAATGAAATATCTGAAGAAAACAAAGAAGAATCACATATTAGAAAATGAAAGTATAATAGAGGGGGAAATTGGGTAGTTATCAAACACCCTTTCTTGATTTCCATAAAAAGTATAGTCACGTGTGTATATGGAGGATGAGAATAGGTTTTGGGGTCAGAGCACAGGATCAGCCAGCATCAAGGACAAGGTGACATTTTGTCAGGGGGCCCAGAATTCCTAGCCATGCCCCTGGCTACCGAATCTGAACCTATAATCATCTGGACATAGATCACTATCCCATTGATTTATGCACTGCCCCAGAAGATGACAGCTGAAACTGAAATTATTTCTGATTCTTCTTGTCAAACAGGACTTGGTCTATGCAGGGCCATGGCCAATGGGAACTGGGATAATCAACCCAAAGCCGGTTAGTACATCCAGCAGTACATGATCAGGAAAACCTACCGAACGGCGAGCCGGTGGTGTGGTCCATCCCGGGCTCGGAGCTGACGTTGGCCATTTCTAGCCTCCATCTGTAGGAGCTGCTACTTGCGTCTTTCCACCCGCAGGAGTGCAGGTCAAAGTTACAGGACCCTGTAGGATCAGAGGAACGTTCACATAACAGTAGTAGCCTTACGTAGGATTCGATCACAGTTGCCAACAGTCTGGGAGCATATACAACTCAAGAGATCAGCTGTCTGAGTGTCAGTTGTCCATCATACAGGCTTAGTCCTGCACCCATTCGGTCTGGCCTCTCATGAAAGTATCAGCTCATGAGAGCAGCGGATCCAGAAAGCGACTTGCCACAGAACTCTTCATCCGATCCATCGGTGCAGTCACTATGATAGTCACAGACATTCTGCTGGGAGACACATTCTTGGGAAACACACTGGAACTCTCCTTCAAGACACCTGTGAACTGCTACAGAAACAGACAGGCCAGCAGTGCCAGGGAAAGCGGTAATGAATAGTCTGCATCTGCTGAAATGTTTTTCAAGCAGATATGAGCACATGGTGAACACCATACAATAGACTATCATCCCTGAGTATCTGGAGAGCACGTACCTGCCACATGTAGACCCCAGAGCAGGACCTCCTGAAAGCCAAGGAAACCTGCCAGTCGAAGAACCATCATGAAACATCAGCGACATCCAATCTATGTTGTGATCCCGAGCTCCAAGGGGTAAATGACACATTGTACCACGGACACTGTTAATGTTCAACCTTAAAATGATCACAGAGCTTCCTACCTCCGCTATACACATAGTGTTTTTGGGAAGTTTTTGTTGTAAAGTCAACGGTAGTTTTTTTCAGACAAATATAAATGATGCTGTTGAAATTACAGCTTGCAGCCACTCTTTAAAAAATTTGACCGGACTGGGGGAGACAGTGCATACAGCAAACTGTTTCACAAAGTATCTCCGAAGTACAGCGATCATGAGCTTCCTTTAGTACTGTATTTGTTATCCTCTCTGGGTTTTATGCACCACCTTTCATACCGGTTTCTCTGCTCCACTGCAACCTTCAGCTTTTGTCGCCAGCAGGAATTACGATTCTCAGCCTTACTTCACATATTATACTGACACACACAGATTCTTATCTTGGTGAAATAACTACCCAAGTCTCTATCAGAAAATATATTTTCTGTTCCTCCTAAACTAAACTAAAAAACCTTTCCTCCTTGCGCTGGTAGAAATTCTATTAGCACATGAATGTTTCCTTTCATGTCAGGGAATGTGGGGCACGAGACACAAGGACAGACGACCCAGAGAGCGTCACTTAAACTGCAGATTTCCGCCACACACAAAATCATTGGCACATGCAGAATCACGGGCTCACAGTATCTGTTTTCGGACAGCCAATCACATGCATATTAATCAAACCCCCGTTGCATGGTGCCTGTCTCACTCCCACGTTCAGCTGATATTGACCAGCCCCCTCTCCTACACCCCCCAGGCCCCTGAGCTCACACACCCCTCATGGAGCACTGGATCGGGAGTCCGTGAGCCGGGGTACAAATCCCAGCAGTCTGAAGCATCTTACCAAGCAGCAGGTGGGCTGACCTTCTCATGCTGAGGCAGAGCGGGTCAAAGAGAGGCAAGTGCACCCCACAAGGCGAATGTCGTCCCTCCACAAAGAATCAATTAGGAGCCTAACTTATAGTCTTTATCTGGGTCGACTCTCCTGGATCACCTTATCTTTGCTGAAGCTAAAGTCCGCTGTGAACTCAGCATGCCCTGCTTGAATCACACGCCCCTGACTGCTACGACTCTTTCAACATCACTAACAACAAACCCAACATCTGGTTTGTTTCACTGTGGGTTTTCCTTTTGCTGAACCCCAGACATTGTCACTTTGCTGTCGTTTTTCCGTAGCGTGCTTGTAAAAACAGCAGTATACCTCCATATCGCATGTGCAAATGCTACAGTTTTATGCACATTCTCACACTTAAGCACAAAAGTAAGATACACAAAATTGCAGTAATTATATATATGCATACTCATATCCACCTGGCAAAGAGAAGAGATCTGATCCATACAAGGACTTGCCAGCAGAGGGCAGTGTGATGACTTACCTCTGAACTACATGTGATTCATATGGGCTAAAATGTGAGTCAATGAAAGGGATAAAGTTTTAAAGCCAAACAAAAGCTTTTATTGACCACTTTTATAACCAAACAGAATTACCTGCTGATTTATTGTCTTCTGGGGGACTTGGGTTCGACAGCTGTACTGCAGTGGGTGGGCTGGGTTTCTGCCTGGGCTCCACACTGCTTCAGTATGATATTTTAATAACTTCAGCAGCCATCACCCAGTGAGTGCACTGCATGTCACTGCACGTCGACGCTAAACCATCTCATAATGCAGCCATTCCATACATGTGGCCCGCACTATAAATACAGGAGTTTCTGGATGTTGAAAATTTCCCAGTGATGCAATGAGAAGAATACATTTAATGGTTTGTTGATACTAAAATTCTGAATTTATACGAAGCTTTTTCCCACAAGCTGTCAGACTCCTCAACATGCTGCCTGTCCTCTCACCCCCTCCCCTCACACACACCTGAACCGTGAACTGTGACTTTACTTACACCTCAGCACTTTACACATTTTACTGTTTTAAAATGCACATGCTGCTACATACACTAAAACAAATGTGCAAAAACTGCACTTTAAAAAAAATACTGTCCTTTTATCATATTGAACTGCTGCTAATCATTTGCACACAAAATTACATTCCAATATTGAAATATAATGTTTCTCCGCTGCTGCAATAATTGCACATATTCCGAATACCTCCTAACTAATTGCACAATTTCCACGCTAGCTTAGAGTTTATATTTATATTTATAGTTCATTAATATATGTTTATTCTCTGTGCATATTTGTACTTTGTAAGAACTGGAGCCGCGTCGTCTCATCTCACTGTATAAAAGTATATAGCTGAGATGACAATAAAGTTCACTTTGAGTTTGACTTTATTATATATGGAAAACCTGGATACAGGAAAGAAATGTTAGCAAGTCAATGTTAGATTCAAGTGTTTTCTGAAGGAAAAAAATGTAGATTTCATTAAAAAAAGTGAAACCACAAAGGATGGAAAAGAAGGTGATTATGTACAGATGGCAAGTGAACATATTCATGCAAAGAAATGAAAGTCTACAATGGTTACCAACAATACCTCTGGTTGGAACTGGAGTGCTGAAATTGTTACATTTAGGCCATAAAAGAATCCTCTTTGCAAAAGTCCTGAGGTAAACAAGACAAGTCCTTCCTAATACTTACTCTCCTGAAGGGATTCTGTGAGAAGCTATCAAATCCTGGGAACAACATCCATATTCTTCTATATAATGAGCATAAATTCATGAAACAACAGACAGGCACTTGCTCGAATTTTCTGAGTAATATGTCGGATCCCAGATGTAGATCTTATTTCTTTGAAATAATGCAATTTAAACGCAGCTCTTTTTTTACCTTGCCATCACACAGGAGATCCTGCGGTCCTGGTGAAACTTCGAAGCTGCATTATGTTTATGAATTATGGAACAGATGTTATATTAAGTATTTTACTAAAACTAACCCTGCATTATGTACTTACAGTATGTAAGGAGATAGACAGCTATATAGCATAAGTCACAAACATGTATCTTATTTTAGTTTGCAGCCATCTGGGAGTCTTTATAATCCTGTAGCAAGGAATTGCATAAATGCCAATATTTCTGGACCTCCACAGCTAGCTGTTCTTCAAATCCATGAGCCATGTTTTTTTCAGTCCAGTCAGAGAGGGTAGAGGTGTTTCTCAATACGCGTACTTGACTGTAATTGTGGTCTCACATACTTGTTTTATGTCATCTTTAATTGCTGAAGACCAGTTCCAATACTAAGAACAAAAGTACAGAGGTGGTATTATGGCTTAATGGTTAGGGACCCGCACGTGTAATTGAAAGATTGCAGGTTTGAATCCCTGACCAGCAAGGTACCGCTGATGTACCCTGAGCAAGATACAGCCCCCGAGCACTGCTCCCCGGGTGCTGAATTAGCTGCCCCCTGCTATGTCACATATGGGTTAAACGCAGAGGACACATTTTGCTGTGGTGTGTCAACAATGACAATTAATCTGTAAATCCTAAAATAATGGGATTGCTCTCATTGGTAAGGATGCAACAAATGTATCCTTGATATTTGGGGCGGGGCAAGAACGACATCCGGGGATTTTTACCATAGACTATACTTCTGTTATTGAGTATTAGAACTGTACTCTGGCAATGGAAGATGATGTCAAATTGGTACGAGAGAACACAAGTATGGTCAAGTCTGCATATTGATAAACACGTGAGGTCTCCGTGCCTGACCTGAGTGTCGAGAATTACATCACAGCAGCACACACTGTGGTGCGTCCATATCTGCAGTGAGTATGAACCACTTTTAACAAATAAATATACTTAGTTTGATTTGAATGTTAGCTAAATTACCAATAGATCCTAACAATACAGAAATGCTAAACGCAACCCTGCTAAAATGAGACATCTGCAGTTCACATCAAGAAAACTGCAACTCATCTATGATGCAGATACATCACAAGACAAATAGTGCTGTGTGGATCAACCAGAAGCAAAACAAAAATGAACAAGATGGACTAATTGCAATATGACCAATTCCTCCAGCGTGTCTACTGGCAAATCGGAGGCGATGCAAAGTTTGAACTGAAACACAAAATGTCTGGGAAGAAGCAAAACAAACAACAAACAGAAAATCTGGCTCTCTGAGGCAGGAGAATCAGCAGCTACTCTGTATTGCTACCTGTACATATGTAGCCCTTCAGTACGTACAACTGTGGAAAAAATTAAGTGACCACTCGATATATTTTTAAATAAATCTGCATTTTTAAATCCTGGTTTAATCTTGGTCCTGCTGGCAGAAAGCTACACTGCGAGTCAGGCTGCTTCCAGGCTAAACATTTCTAAGACAGCAGTACAGAAGAACAAGGTGAAGCAGGAGACAATGGGAATGCTAGTGCATTGCTAGGACAGTAGTGTCAGGCTTCTAGAAGCCGGAGTGAAGGAAGAAGGAAGAAGCAAGGAAGAAGCCCTTAATCATCGAGAAACAGAGAAGAATATATATATATATATATATACACACACACACACACACACACACACACACACAATATATATATTCAGAGAAGCATACAAAAAAATTATGCTGTGGTCTATTGATTCCTTCCAGAGTTGTATATACCGATAACCAAAAACATCATGACCACCCCCACTTGACGTGAATGACACTGGCTATCTTGTTAGAAACAGCGCATGTCAAAGTCTGGAATATATTAGATGTTAAGACGGCATTTGCTACTCATAGTCGATGTGTTCAACGCAACAGAAATGAGCCGGAGTAAAGACCTGACTGACATCGGTAAGAGCCAGATTGTTATGGCCAGGTGAGCGGATCAGTGCATCTCTGAAACGGCAAGGCCTGTGAGAAGCTCACGGTCAGCTGTGGTGAGAGGGGCCTGAAAAACCACGATCCGCGGGCAGGGTGTTGGGCAGCCGAGACTCGTCAAGGCCGGACGTGAATGAAGGCTATCCCGTCTGTGGCACAGATGGTAGCTAATATATCCCAGACATCACACACACTGTTTTTTATGAGATAGTCAACATTACCCTCTATACTCTATGTGATCATGATCTTTAACGTAGGTGTCAGTGTATGTATTGATTTCTGAGGAAACAGTGCTGTTTTTACAGTATATAGCAACAGCCTGTTAAATTTATTTATACTCACAGTATTGACAATGGAGCAAGAAGGGCCACTGACAGGAGAGATATCACAAAACGTATTATTTCCAGAAACTTCAGAAACTTGACACGCAACCACTAGTTACTTAGGTGACAAGGTCACCAGTGATTGTGTGTTGTCACGGCAACCAGTACATGCAGTGTTTGCTGGGGGCATTGTCCAGCAGCACCAGAAGTAACATTTACAGTGTAGCCATGGTCACCAGTGATGTAATCAACGATGGATATAAGTGTTCCTTCTCCATTCCCCTGAATCGCCATGTTGCCCGTCCCTCATGTCCTCATCCACGTCATGGTGAGGGGTCCACTGGTACCGGGGAAAGTGGCGCGAGTGGTGACCATGTGGACACACGTCCTGGCTGTGATCCACCTTGTGAGATGTGGCTCTGTGAGCCCCGTGTGGCTCTTCACTACGGTGATGGTAGTGATGGTGGCGATGGCTGTGCCCCCAGTGTAACGGTGTACCATGATGCAACTGGCTCTCCTCTTCCTCTTCCCCTTCCTCCCCCCATTGCTGCTTTTCCCTGTGGGGGGGCTCCCTGCCTTCACTGCCATCCTGGGGATTCTGCTTCTTGCTGAGCAGGATGTGGTGCCTGGGGTGTTCTGGTTGTGTGTGAGCGGGGCGGTGTTGGGTACACTGAGTCCTCCTGACCTCGGGCCAGAGCAGGCGCTTTTCCTCCTCCTCCTGCTCCTCCCCCAGATCCTCACCTTCCTCTCCATCATCCTCCTGTTCCTCCTGGGCTTTTTGGTGCTGGGACGCTGCAGTTTTCTCATACTTCTGGTCATTCACACACACAATGCAAAAGGTTAGCTGGCTGTACACACACAGCGCTAACAATTAGCAATGGGGATGTAACGATCCATTCACTATGAAGGTGTATCTACTGGAATCTCTGAGATGCAATTATGCCAAAAAACAGTGTAATTTGACTTATAATTCAAAACAGAAAACAATGAAAATAAACAAAAATATTATACCAACTTCCCCAGTTTAAACTTCATGTAGTTTACTTATAGGGGTTATCATTATTTTGACTGTGGCGTCTTTTGCAAGTTTGATTCTGTATATGGAATGTTTATTTGAAGTTCCGGTATAATGTCTGCAGTTGTCATGTGACTTGAGATTTTTCAGGCAAGCATACTCACATGCATTTGCCTGAAAAAGGACACCAAATTTGTTATGTGTCTATTCTTTTGTGTTCTGTTAAAACTTTATTCGCGCACACACACACCCCCACTACTCCACACAGAAATCAATGCCAGTCCAATTTTTAGATGCTGCAGTACCAATAACAACCACCGGAGTTTTGGTATCTATGAATGGATGAATGGGATGAATGATTGGTCTTGCACTCACCAGCGGCATCACTATCAACCAATGGCATTTCTCTTCTTGTTACTATTCCTGATGGAGGGAAGGATGAAGGGAGGGAGAAATTAAGATGTCACAAGCCACAAAATGAACAAATGGGAGATGACAAAGGCACTGCCAGTAGCCCAGATGGCACCTTCCGGTTCCAATGGAACATGGAATGGACTTGGGGATTTGTGGCATATGGATGGTGGAGGATCTCGATTTCACGTCCAGCAGAAATGCAACAATTAACTGCCACATCTGGCAGGAAGAGCACCCAGAAGCAGGCGCATAATTAGTGAATAAATTACACAGCAGAAATGTGATAGTTCTTCAGATTACTTTGATGTTTGAATGTTTTTAATGGAGTTTAAAATATTTTAAGATATTCGGAAGACTTGAATACAGGGAGAAATGTTAGTAAGTCAGTATTATATTTCAGTCTTTTCTGAGGGAAAAAATGTAGACTTCATAAAATAAAAAATAAAGCGCGAGGTAGCTATGTACAGATGGGTGGCATTAATACAGTAGCTAAAGAAATATTCATTCAAACAAATTAAACTCCAAAACAGTGTTGAAATTGTTACATGTAGGCCATAAAAGAATCTTTTTTGCAAAAGTCCTGAGGTAAACAAGATGACAAGTCCCCCTTCCTAATTCTCACTCTGCGGAAGGGTTTCTGTGAAAAGTTACCAAATCCTAGGAGCTACTTCTGCATTCTTCAGAGTAAAAGGCAGTCACTGATAAAACAACAGACTGGGACTTTCTTGGATTTTCTGAGCAATGACTAGACATAATCAACAAGTGCAAATCACGTGCCAAACACACCGATACACATGCTAATCACATGGTCATGCTAAACCACATGCTAAAGACACCAATGCACTGTCCATTAACTCAATTATGTTGTGCTTATACTGGAAACCTCGTGACCATGCAACTTGGATAGATAAGTATGTTGTGTCTGTTGTCATCCATCTGTACCTCGTATATTACAATAGATTTAAAAAAGAATGTCTGAAAATTATTCTCATTATTTTAAATGTTGCAAATGCGCAAATGTACTCTAAGGTGTTTGATCCGAATCAAAGATATCAGCAAAATGCAATGAATTCGCCATATCCTTCAACATCTTGTCACCTCTCTCCAAACAAGCCCATCCAAGCTTTTAACTAGCTGGGTACCTGCAACTCTAAAGGGGCCCCAGCTGTAGGGATGGTTGGCAGGGTCGCTGCAGCCAGCTTTGCCAGAAGGTTGTTGGATTCCTCCTCATGAGGTGGGTGTGTGGCCTTCCAGTACTCCTCCAAGTATTCTGATATGTGATCACACGCCTCATCCAACTGGTTCTCATCCAGGATGACGTCAAACATTTCCTGGTGACCGAACAACGACACTCTAGTGCTTTAAATTTCAAAGAGAGATCACTGACACCCTTCAAAGAAATAATCAGTATCCTTTGCAAGGTGGCACCATTACCCACAGCATTCATTTTAAGTAACACACGTTGTACTTGCAGTACTTGACAGCACTCACCGGGGGGCACTGCAATAGCTTATCAGTAGCCGCCATCTGCATATTCATATGCTTCGCCTCTACCTTCCCTCTGGACTTTATGAGTTTATGTAAAACCTTCAAATGTAGAGGAAGAGTCAGGACAAAAGCTATATTGCATCACTGATTTTCATTAGATTTGTCTATATTCTCCATTCTGGTTAATGTCCATCGAAAGGCCTATCAACAGCAGCTATAACCTTAAATCTGTAGTCTCTTCCAGTGTGTTATTGCGTTACGGAATTTTCACAATGTTTACAATGATCCTGTTAATTTTCACCTTGGGAGACTGGACTTTGATGTAGACCAGAATGGGTGCTAGGGAGCTCCTTGCTAACTGGTTTGGGTGATTGATAGTGTCAGCATCCAGAACCACCAGCTGCAGGCACCGGGCCAGCTCAAATATCCGCTCAATCTCACTTTGGACCTCGGCTGTGCAGAGAGAGAACATTACGAAATGATAATGCAACGTAACAATGCTTGAGGCTAAGAGAAATGTCCATAGTTAAACTATAACAGCACATTGCAAGGTTAACAACACACTTTAACTTGCTCCCTTGCCAATACACTTGTTTATTAAACTAAATAGTAATAAAATGTACAAAGACGGCCTTTCTGTCCTCTCTCCTGTCCTCTTCCACTTGTGAGGACCCTGCCTGGTAGGTGGCCTATGAATATCCAAGTCCCTCACCCAAGTTGGATCGCTCGACCATTCCCTGTTTGCTGGTGCTGTTTAGAATGGATGGTTTTGCCAGGGAGATGTCTGCTGTGACCCTGGTGATTGAGATCCTGAAAAATCAGAGGACCAGCGGGAGAGGGACATGACTAATACAGGGGAGCTGGGAAGGTTCTGGAAGCATGTTGGCTACACCAACCTACCACATATACCGAACATCAATAATGAAGCCAATTCCACTCACAATTAGATATCTAACAATACTGGCTCCAAATATATACAGTTTGTATGCTATCATTCTATATCGCCCCCCTGTGGAGCTTTCTGCAAACGCAGGTGAGCAAAGTGCATCTCTGAACATTTATGCTTTTGGTCAGTTAGAGTATCAGTAGATTGTTGTTCTATACCCACCCTTCTGTACCAGCCTGCTCCCAGCATCTACCTTCTTTAACCGCAATTTCCCAATTTTCAAACTACGATTTGCCAAGGAAGTGAGACTCACTTTCCCTCAAACCTTTGCTTTAAGAAGTCAAACAGGGCTTTCTGCATCATGTCTGTGACCTGAAATAAAAAAAAAGATGCATAAAGCAGTGCAGGGAAAAGAAAACAGGATCAGTTGGGCTGTTGCAGTGTCCTCTTTGTGTCAGCAGGGGGCGATGGCTCTTACCTCGTAGCCTTTCAGAGACGGGCCCACCAGCACCAGGGGTCGCATCGAGGGCACGACGTCGTAAGGTGCCGCATTCTCATTCTGTAAGGTGGGGCAGAGGTGAACACATTAAGACCATATCCATCCATCCATCCACCCAACCATTTTCTGAAACTCCTTGTCCTATTCAGGGTCATGGGAGGACCAAATCTTCAAAGCTGTCATGACTGTTATGAGTACAAGCACCAACAACCAGCCAGACAAAACCAAGTCCTAATGACGAAAACAAAACAATTTTATAACACATTTATTTCTAATGATATAACATATAATAATAAGGACACAAAACAAGGGAGGGGAACTACAAGCCCAAATAAAATCACTCCCTGATTGGATGGCCGCTTCGGCTTACCTTCTTCTGTTTCGCTGCTTTTGTGGACGGTGGGGGGGTTGAACAGAAAGAGGGAGAGGCATTGATTAGAGGGCATATAAACACTGATTGGATACAGTGGGAACTGACCATTTCCAGGACCAGAAGGACAGTCTGCGTCAATGTCAAACTTCAAGCTGGATTCAGGCAGGCTCAGGTCTCCACTAGGGGGCAGCAGCAACAACCGGTGCAGGTTTACAGGCCCTGGAGGAGCTCAGTGTGTGTGTGTGTGTGTGTGTGTGTGTGTGTGTGTGTGTGCGTGTGTGTGGGTGGATTATGCTTATATTAGTTTGTGGGGACCAAATGTTTCCCACAATGTGATAAAAACCTGCTATTTTGACTTGTGGGGCCATTTTCAGGTCCCCACAAAGATCTGTGACTGCAATCAAAAAATAAAAATGCCAAACGTCTCGTATTTTGTTTGCTTACTTATGGTTAATGTTAGGGCTGGGTGGGGGTTCAGGCCGTCATGTTGGGATTAGAGTGAGATTTGAATGGAGAGTCCCCATAAAGATATAATTACAAACTTGTGTGTGTGTGTGTGTGTGTGCGTGTGTGTGTGTAACAAGAACTAAGCTGTGGGACGAGCACTAGGAGTCAGACACTGCACCTGGGCTACTGCGGTGACAGACATGGTGTGGAGGTGGTCACTTGACCAAAAAATTCACTGAATAAATCATTTCATATGAGACACAGAGAAAACCATCAATTGTGTTATGTAAAGTAAATTAGCCAAAGCCATCATTAATGCATATTCTTATTACAAATAGCCCAAATGTATTATGAAAGTACTTAATGATATTCCAGTGGAAGTCCATAGTAAGTCAGTAATATATAATAAATAAAGGACAGAATTATAGCACATTATGGAATATAAATGAACAGAGCGGAAGCCACCACAACCAGCATGAAGCACAGGCCATTTGTCACTGAGTTTCCTGTTAGCAAACATTCAGAAGTTTACCAGAATGATATTCTGATGCTAGGATGAGAATGGAAGAATTTTGGCATTGCAACTATGAAAAATATCTCTTAAAGTGAAAAGAAACAGGAACAGATTGCGACCTGACACCAGGCTTAATTCAGGCCAGTGGATGCAGCGGTTGCCTTGGTTGAAGGATTATCATGATACAGTCATATGCAGTAGCATTGAGGACTGCCTCTCCAGCAAATGTTATTACAGTGGTACCTTGACTTACGAGTGTCCAGACTAACGAGTTTTTCGAGATATGAGCCGTCTCTCAGCCAATTTTTTGCTTTGAGTTGAGAGCTAAAATTCGGGTAACGAGCCAGCTTCAGATACCCCAC
>JAODKC010000082.1:12773757-12807647 GCA_026777985.1 Mormyrops attenuatus
AAAATTAGACTAAAATTAAACCTGAGTTCCACTGACTAAATCTTAACTAAAACAAAACAAAAAGAAAAGACTAAAATAAAAACTCTTGCCAAAATTAACACTGCCCGTGGTGAGGCGGCAGGTTCAGATCCTCTCACAGACCCTTATAATCCCTATGGGGACAAACTACTTAAGAGTGCTGGCATGCAATTCAGATCAGAGCTGCATGTGCGGCTCCATCCATCCAACCACTTGCCCTATTCAGGGTTGCAGAGGGTCCAGAGCCCACGGGTACAGAACAACACAAGATGGGGCACCACAGGGCACACACACATGGGCAGTTTGGTAACTGTGGTGAACCTGAGCATGCCTTTGGACTGTGGAGGAACCAGGGGAACCTGAATTGGGAGAAAACACCATGATGACATGTAGAGAGCATGCAAACTCCGCACATAGGGAGCCATGGCAGAGACTCGAACCCTGGCCTCAGAGGTTTGAGGGAAATGTGCTGAACACTGCTCCACTGTGCCACCCAGAGGGAAAGCATCCATTCTTTTGTGACTCTAGGCTCCACATTCTGCTGTTAGCATATGCTTTCAAAGCCAGTATTCCACCATGTGAATGCCATTGTTTAACCTCGTTCCCTATTGGCTGCAAATAAGCACATGGTCAGTCACATGCTCATGCTTAGCAGCAACTCATCACGTTGCTGTAGGATTACTGGAAATCCCTATCTCTTCCCAGTCATTTCCAGGGTATCCAGGGAATCCAATTATGCAAAGACAAATCCTGTAGGATTATGAAACACAGAATGCAAAGTTTGTCAGGAGTAATTCATTATGTGTTGAAATCTCAGTCTTCCATACTTGTTAACCCCTAAATCAGTAACCATCTATTTAAAGATCCCATGTAATTTACTGATAAATAGGCTACTTCAGAAACCCGGAGCTCCAACTTATTTCTCACGATGCGTGAAGCGTTTGATCTTCAGGGAGCTTATGAACGTTTTGTACATTTCAGTTTAACAGCCTTGCTGCACAGGTAAGTCTGAGATATGAGACATTATTTTGGCACAGCTAGGGCTGGTTTTCTGCTCTAACCCTAAACCATGCGCCAAATGCAAGGCACGTGAGGCAATGTGTTTCAGATGATGATGATGGTAAGCAGGGCTCTGCCAAGGTATTGCCTTCCAGCTCTTACTTCTGTGAAATGGTGAGGTCCACCGGCGGATTTAGGTATAGGTCACATGGGCAGCCACCCAGGGTGCGATCTTACCCAGACTAAAAATTTGGTTGTAATATTCGCGCAATCGGTTTTCTGTTCCTCATTTGCACGTCATTTGCACGTCGTGTCAATGATATCATCTCACGTGTGGGTCATTTAACCTTTTCGGGGGGGGGTGCCCTGATTCTAGTTTCTGAGCTAGGCAGGCTGCCACTCAGAAGTATGAGATGGGGGGTGGGGCTGGGACGACCCCAGGTCGGCCCACTGGAAGCCAGAGGAAGGGGGAATGGGGGAATCGATCGAATAGCACACCTTTAACTTTGTACAATACTAATAATAATAATAATAAAGGGACGTACAGCATGCACCCAGAAAAGGTGTTAGCAAAGGCATGTGCAGTTAGCACTCGTTAAAGGGACGTGCAGCATGCACCCAGTAAAGTGTGTGGGTTATGTATTCTATTACATTGTGGGGACCAAATGTAAATGTAAATCCTGTTATTTTGACATTGTGGGGACAATTTTTTTCAGTCCCCACAAGGGGAAACAATTTTATAAAAGTCTGTGACTGCAATCAAAAAACTAAAAATGCCCAAAGACTTGTACTTTGTTTGGTTACTTATGGTTAAGGTTAGGCTGGGTAGGGGTTAAGGTTGTCATTGTTGGGATTAGAGTTTTTTTCCCATAGAAATGAACGGACGGTCCCCACAAAGATATGAATACTAACATGTGTATGTTCATCTGTGTGTGTGTGACTACATCGCTACAGTACCATTCATGCCCCACCACGAATCAGCATGAGTCAGATCAGAAGTTTGGAGAAAAAGGACAAGTGGCAGATCCTCTCCTCCAGGCCACCCAGCGTGCCCATCAGTGCATGAGAGATGCACGCAGGTCACCGTGTGGCTTCCAGGAACACATACAAACACACCGAGCCCTGAATCTTAGTGCAATTGAAAGGGCTGGTCACTATACACCTGCATTTCACAGGAAGGATGACTAGAACCGGGAAAACAATGGATGCATCCTAACATAGGCCCTAAGATTCACAAGACCTTGTTCTACTTATAGCAGTCAAGAAAGAGGATATCCTGCTCTTTAAGAAGCTTTTCCGATTCTAGGTAGCAACTAGAGCACCTAATATTGCACACCAGTCCATTGAATGATTTCACAGAAAACGTCACCAAGGAAAACAAAACTGACCGAGTACATTGACTGCTGTCATCCATCAACCCTTTTACAAAGAACGGTGTTTCCATGGCACCATAGAAAGACAATCATAATCACCTGTAAAGTTCAACTTGTTGCTGTCGTCATGTATCTAATGATTTAATGGCGTATAGAATGTCTTTAAAAACATCAGCTCAGGTGAAATGAAATCTCTACACACACTGGAACTCAGGAACAAGTATCATGCTTACTATCATCTTCTGCAACATGAAATGATTATATAAAACCTCTTCATTCAGTCAGATACACTGGCTTTGCACTGGTCTTGCAAAACTGGTGCAAGTTAGCCTGTGTCTGACCATCGGCCCCTAGATAAATCCACCACATGCCCGTACACAGTGCGTTTTTGTAATGGTATACTGTAGGCTAAGACAACATAACAGAACCTTTTTTGGGATTGGTCTGTGTACCCTGTATGGTACAGCATCCCACTGGGGTCAAAAAGGCCCAGACCCGTCAAATGAGAAAAGCCCTGTAGCATGTGTGACATCAGACATACAAACATGGAGAATGGTAGTGAACACTATACCTTTGCCTTCTTGGACATGATGGCTCATTGATTAGCACAGAAGGTCGCAGTGAATCATGTGAATGTCTCTCTTTGTGGACGAGGTAGGACGTTGGTTTGCACCTAGACTAACACGTCCAGGAGACCGCTCTCATTCCACAGCCAACAAAAAGCTTCACCAACAGGACGCCATCTTCCGAGGCTCCTAGTCCAGATGATTATCACTTCTCAGGGAGCAATAGCTAAAACCAGGAACAATCGAAGTTTAGTTAGGATGCTATAGACTGATGGAAGAGGGGGCTCATGTCGGAGTCCAGAGCAGGAGCAGTCTTTCTGGAACATTCCATTCAAACAGCACCAGCATGTAGGGCTTACTGGCTGCAGGGCATCTGCTGCATCGACCCAGACTCAGATGCACCGTCGTTTCTTAAGTCCAACTCTTCACATGACTCTTAGATCTTGGTCTAGGAGGAAATTCCATAACTGGCCAGGTGCAGAAGCTCAAGGAATGAGCCCCCTTAGGAACCTGTTTCTACCTCACCTACTGTCTGGGATAAAACTATCCACCGGTGACAGCATCGGGGCATATTAGCATATTTAAGCCGGCCTTTGTGGGTGGTGCTGGTGGTGGAGAGGTGGGGGGAGGGGTAACTCAGGTTAAGCACCTTGCTGACAGGTTCAGCGGTCCAGGAAGGGTGACCACATGCATGTCAACAGTGTACTGAAGGCTTTCCATCACTAGCAAAGCAGATTGCTGGGTTTGTTTCTCTCTCTGATTCCTTAACGTGAATATCCGGACCTCATTCGGATCCATGGATCCCTGAAACAGCCTCATCTAACCAACCAGTTTGAGAACCAAGCCAGACCACGGATTATATTACCCACCTTTTAAAAATTAAAGATGCAACACACTAGTGCCAGACAAAACACTTTTAATTCTGTCAGAGGCACAAGAGACTTCCTACAAAAAACATGTATAATGACAGAATATTGACGGAACTCCAGCTAATGGAACAATTTCTCCTAAAAAGAATCAAGGAAAGTCTACAATTTTCTCAGAAAATAAAAATGTTTAATTCATAATTCGAGAATAGACCACTTCCCATAAATACAGACCTGCATAGATACACATAGAGGCAAATAGATAAAAGCAGGGGGCTTTATGGCCCCCAGGTTGTCTCCCTTCTGTCCATGAACATAATAAACACCAAGAAACTCGATCCCTGTCCCGTTCCACCGGCATGGAGCTCAGAGGTGTCCTGTGTCAGGGAAAATGTGATCTCACTCAAGCCCCGCCCACTCTCCGAGAGAGGACTTCCTATTGGTCCCCTCCCCTCCCAACCAGTGGGGTACTACTTTGCTTGCCGATGGCACAGATCCTGCAGGGGACTGAACACAGAGCTTCTCTCTAATCTCTCCCACACCATCTGCTGCTACGTCTGCAGATCCCAGGCGGAGAGGCCATGTCTGACAGTGGACACACACACGCATGCATATGAACACAGACATGCACACACTCACATTCACACACACACACACGTCTTTCTTTCTGAGGGTTTTGCCCTGAATTTCATTTTAATTAATGATTTTCAACACTATAAATAATCTGAACAAATGAGACCTTTTGGCTCATTCAGCAGGATTCATCTATTTTTGACACATGCTCTCGCAATTTGTCCACATAAAAACATGAAAGCCTGTACTCACTCACAAATACTTCCAACTACACAATGTGGAACAGATCAGTGGAGTTTCTTAGGTGGGTTTGTTTGCAGGTCCAGCACCATCCCCCTTCCCCCTAGGTCATCGCAGTACCAGCTGAAGGCCATGAGGCACCCTATGCCAGCTTCACCACTGGCGTCTCCCTGCCCAAGCTTGCTAAGTCGCCGCTGCGTCACAAGAGGGCGCCCTAGGTGACCACCCATGTCGATTAATGGATTGACTGGCACTGCCTGCTCCTGTGAGAATAAACAGCTCACGCGAGGCAGAGCTCACAGCACCCATGGCATCAGGGCCGGGGAGTCACGCGGGGTCACCGTGCTCAGTAACAGCCACAAGCTCATGTTACCGGCACCACACAGAATCACACATGGCCGACAACAAGGTAACAGCAAAACACTGGCAGATTAGACAGACATTTATATAATGTCTAATGCTTTTCTAAACCTTGGCTGGATATCGTTAATCCTGGGTGTGGACCAGCTGTGAGAAAGGGCGATGATCCGGGGACCGCCTTGGAAATGGGATGTTAATGTTTTTTTCACCTAAAACGTTAAGTACTGATTTACGACTGAAATCAACCACAAGGGGTTTTTCATCTTTGATCAGCTTGTCACAGATTCTGCTCCTTTAAAATTGCTTTTATCTACTGTAATTCTTTATCTTTTGTAAAATACTTCAGAGTTCAGTCCAAAGACCTGCAGTTCGGGTAACTGGCACCTCTAATTTGCCCATAGAGTGTGATTTTTGGGGTTTGTGCCCTGCGATGGACTCTCTGTCCAGGGTGTACTGAAGCCTAGAGCCCCATGCTGCCCTTGATTGGCTCCCGGCTCCTGGTAACACTGATGGGATGGGTGGTTAGAAGATGGATGGATGGATGGATGGATGGATACACCCTAACATTGTCACAGGGATGGCCGGCTGTTTCTTTAATGCTTCCAATCTCCGCATCTCTAACTCCACATAGTAACCTAAAAGTCATCGCTGTACTCCACCCGCACTGAATTACACACCTTCCAGGTTTACAAGGCATGTCTCTGCCTCACTCACGCCACCTACAGTTGATCGCACAGCACAGACAGCTAACAATAAAACTGCACAAAAGCTCAAAGGAGACCTTTCTATCCCATATGATGGGCTTCAACATAGATCATGAGCTCTAGAAGCTACAACCAAAGTGTGGTCGATGGGACAGTTAGCTCGTGAGGGAGGTTGAGGTGATGATCCAAAGGGCCCCACCCCATCCAAACAGTCGTACTTACCCAGGAGACATTTTTGGCCTTGGGTGTTTTGGGCACAGCACTGCACCTCATGAGCAGGACAGCACGGAGACAGAGTCGCCCGCTTAGGTCTGGCATGGACTTTGGAGACTCAAACCCCTACCTTCCAGATCCACAGTCCCGTTTATACGTGTCCAGTTAAACCTGACCAGGGATCCTAAACGTGTAGGAGATAGCAGAAGCTGTGCCAGCAAAACACAGTCCCAGCGAGATCCGTCCCCCTATCCCTCCGTTGCAAATAGGAAAGGAGGAAGCCGAAAGCTTCACCTTCCTGTTCCTCTTCCTCTGTCTTCACCCTTTCACCTCTACACGTCTGCTTACCACCTCGCTGGAGCCTCTCGCCTCCCCCCGCTGTGTGCAGGAAAGTGAGCTGGTGGCTGTACGCTTTCCTGAGCTTCCAAGCCAGAGCTGATGAGGATGTTAAGATGCACACTCGGGGGGTGGGTGGGATCTCTGGGCGGGCACTGTACAGTGGAGGTTTATGGGTAAACAGCTGCTGTTCTTATGAGGTGGGATGGGAAACTCACAATGATTTTGAGAGTATCTGTTCCACTTATCTTAAATGTCACATCTTAGCACATCTTACTAATTTCACCTTATTTGCAAACAAGTACTTTGTCCCGCTCTTACCATCGTCTCCTATCGCTCATTTTTATGAGGAGGGTATGGCTGCTTAGTGACTGATAGCTGCATTGCCCCTAGCCCTTGTTGTCATGGTAGCACCCCCCCAGGGCACCAGGTGGCCTGACAGTCAATGAAGAAGTGACATAATGCTGTGGATCAGGGAATGATATAGAGTCTAGAGCATCTACCTTAATCGCCTCTTCTCCTTCTGTTCTCCCACTTCTCTCCGTTTCTCTCTCTCTCCTACTCCTTTCATTCCATCCCTTTGTTTATGCCTCATGTGAATTTAGATTACCTAAGATCAAGGCCAAATTCTGCAACTATGGCAGATGATTACGAAAGAGTTGATCGAGGTAGGATTATGTGGAGATACCACAGCCACCCTGCTGATCCGGGGAGGGCGGCTGTTCCCTCTTTAGGGATGTTATGCCTCAATCCTGAGAGCAACACTGTAAAGAGACATGGAACATCTCAGTTGAGCCAAAAAATGCCACCAGTAAGTGTGGATGGTCAGACAGGTGCCTCTTGACTACATGGTCATGCCTGGATACTTCAAGAGTATGAATCATGAACGCAGCACGAGGGAGTTCCTGGGTTTTGAAGCCTTCCTTTGGCTGTCCACCTATGTGAACATCAATGCCATGAAGCCCCACGTACCGAGGATCAGCCTTGAATGAAGGAGACTCAAGGATGGCAGGTCATCCTCCCCCAGACTCAGGGGTGGAGTTTGCTTGAGGATCCAGGACAGACAATTCAGATTCCAGCATCACCTGGAGATCCCTTTGATCAAGCTAAAGCCTGTGGTGATGATGAGGAAGATGAAGATGACAACGATGATGTTGACCCATTTTCCTACTATAAGCCCCTGTGGAATGAATCCCCTTTCCACCCACGTGCCTATAGTCAAATTAGGGCACAGACACAAAATCAGATTATAATGATCTCACTGTGGGCTCACATTCACAGAGAGAGAGAGACAGGCAGATTAGATAGCTACCTACAAACACACAGTCTGAGAGATTACACTGATCCCCGCTATACAAGCACAAGTGCAGGCAGCGCAGTTTACACACTTACATACAAACTCAGCCAGATTAGAACAATTCTCCCTGTCTGGAGTATCTGCCCCTAAAATTCTACTGGTTCATTATGGGAAACAGGAAACTGAAGCAGAATTTTTTGTTTCACCCCCTGCAGCAAGCTTTTTTATGCTCAGAGTGACCCTGTACTAGATATAAAACATGTACAGCTAGACTACAATTTCTCTCTTTTTGCTTAGGTATTTCTCCTAACATAGAATAAAAACCACAGACTGACACATTGTCACAAGAAATGTGTCACGTTAAATCATTAATTCTGGAATCACTTTCCAGTTTCCATAAAAGGAATAGTGATTGCACCGCAAAATCCCTGTCATAAAAGACATACACATTAATATGCATGAGGTGGTTTATTAAAAAAAAATTCAGTTGCTTAGCAGTGTGCAACTGAGCATAGAAATATTAATCTAGTATTACAATGTGACAGCAACACCGTTTTCTCTGCCTTTCAGGGGTCTTAAACACAGAGGATTTTATTTGGAAATTCACAGTTGTGTCTATACGTCTTAACCTGCACTACAAAAGACTGCTGTGAAATAACCAAAAGGAACACATTTATGCAAAGTTGGCCGACGAAAACATGACATTGCATCGGCATGGTTTTATTTTACACTTACAGTGACAATTTCTGTTTTGCCAGTTTCATAATAAGAGGTGCTAATGAAAATGCTGAATTGTAGGTAAGTAAGCAGTGTGCACACTGAAATCCATGCTGGAACTACTAACAGGAAAAATGAAGGTCCCTATTAAGACCCGACGACATTATGGAAAAGGGCAGCACCCCTTAGTGGTCAGAGAGACACATAACAATCTATTTGTGATATGCCAGCACTGCACATCTCATTACAGCCAAGGATATTTCACCAACCTTAAACCCTCATTGTGAGATTTAATTAATCAATCAATCAATTAACCATTTAATGCTTTTATTTTACCTGAGGGAAAGAGGACTAGGCATTAGTTTGTCATATTTAATGTGTACATATTTCATTTGCTGAAGATTATACAGTCCTGAGAGCCACGCACGAGCATTAACAAGAAGCATTTACAAAACAATAGAAAAATGGCGTAAATCGGAGCGCCCTGTTAGCTTTGTTGCTAACCAGCTATTTACAAGAGCTTATCAGAGTCAGATGAACACTGAAAAAACTGGTAAAATGTGAGTGTGTTCGCGGGAGATGTAGGGGACTCTGTACCACGATTTCCCCCCAAAATCTCTCATTTGCTCGCCTCAGGGTGGACCTCCATGTTCTTGGTCAAGATGTCCACATCGGGCCTGCGGTTCGAGCCAAGGTACAGCATGTTCTCAAAGCTGGGTGGGACTGTAATTGTGGCACCCCCCCTCCTGCGGATAAACAGGAAGGCCAGCACCGCCAGGGCGACAAGCAGGCCAAGCACCACCACGATGATGCCGGCGTATCCTTGGGGAGCGATGCTCGTGGGAGGAACTACAATGGTGGACAACACAAGGATATTCCAACAGGACCACAGAACTGCCCGGCCATTAGCAGCACCTCACATCCCATAATGTGCGGCTTTTCATCTCCACACAGGAAGTGAAGGCGGATAAGCATTAGCATTTTGGCTAACAAGTTCAGTGATAAATAAAAGAAGATCTGTGACAAAAAGTGTCATAAATGTTACAAACATATGACCTCAGCAGGTACCCCGCAAATTGGTAGCAATCACCAGACCAGCGGGACGTACATGTAGGGACGGGAAGCGAAAGGCCGTTCTCCTCTTTGGAGACACCCTTTCATGGACAGGAAGGTGCACCACTAAACGAAGGAGTCATGAACAAAAGAAGAACGTCTCACCTGTTTCAGACGTCACCGTGGGCCGTATAACTGAAATGAAATGGATTGTAAATCAATTTACGAAATCTGAATGTATATATCATCATAAATAATCCAACTGATGCATTTAAAAGGGAAATTTAAAAAATAAAACATTCCCAAGGCCCTTTGTGTGCTTTTTCAAATGTCCCTCTTCTCATATAATTTATGGATCATTCCACTGTAATTCAATTTTTAATTGAAGTGTTTTTGCATCACCATTTCTGACTTTTCTAAAAAAAAAAAACACATTTGCGGTGCTTATCTAATGAAGATTATGTTGACAGGCCAATGTTTTTTATACAAGTAGTACACACACACACACACACACACAGGTTTGTAATTATATCTTTGTGGGGGCTCTCCATTCATTTCTATGGGGAAAACTCTAATCCCAACATGATGACCTTAACCCCTACCCAGCCCTAACCTTAACCATAAGTAACCAAACGAAATACGAGACTTTTGGCATGTTTACTTTTTTGATTGCATTCACGGATCTTTGTGGGGACCTGAAAAATGGTCCCTACGACGTCAAAATAACAGGTTTTATTACATTGTGGAAAACATTTGGTCTATATAAAAAATTGACTTCTTATTCCAAACCCGTCAATGTTTTTTCATAACCAGATATAGTAGAAAATGCAGTTTGCAAGATGAATTTTGACCTTGAAAAACAATAGAGTTATGTAAAGGTTTGCCATACTGTGGAAGATTTCCAGGAGCCATAGCTACGCTGTGTGGCTGTTGTGATACAAAGTCACAGCTCATAAGGAAACACCCTTGGGTGCTTGGGCTGTAACTCACATGTTAAATCTCACCAAAATCAAAAACGGTGATGCAAGTGCCATTTGGGGAATTAAAATGAAATGACCCTTATGAAATATTCATTTAATATTTTATATAAGCCATTATAACCCTTTCTAGCCCTATTGTTGAAGGTTACTTCAAACACATGTTGCTTCTACGAAGAACTACCCTCAGATAATTAGCGCATAATTACATTTACCTTTATTTTTATTTAACAGAGGGTATCACACCCACATGTATTTTATACCAAAACAACAGACAACTTCACCAAAAAATTAGAGTTTTTTTACATGCTGAAACCCAGCAGACTTAAACTGAGGTGTTTGAAGTCGGATCACACAGTCAAGGCTCGGCGTCAGGCCTGCAGCTACGTCTCTGGCCAGTAGAGGGTGCTCTGCGATCACTGCTCACCTTTGTCCACCTTGCAGATGTAGTATTCGCTGCCTGAACAGCTGCTCATGCCCCACTTGGAGGTGAAGGGGTTCAAAAATGCACAGACCCTTTCGTGGGCCACAAATGCATCCTCCCAGTTTGTGTAGTCCACTGGACTTTCATCGAACCACACCCACTGCCCTGTGCCCAAGAAACAAGAAAGACACGGACACACTTAACGCAAGATAAATATGAACAGGTTACTATGAAAAATATCCGTGTGTGTCAGACTTTAAATGAGCCGTCCGCATCACAGTCCATCGCCACGGTGACACCCATATGACCTTGTCACCACCGCTCTTCCTGTTACCTTGGCGATTCTTGTAAAGGCCGATCCAGAACTGCCAGTTGTGCTGCTTAAGAGGCTCCACTTTGTCGGATAAAAACTTGTTTTCCTCTGGATCTGTGATGGTCACCAGGGACGCTCCTGTTGGAGAGAACATGCTAAGCCTTCATTGACACCCTTTGGCTAGTCTTGCTGCCCGCACACAGTTCCCAAGCAGTCAAACACGGGGGGGAATACCACAACAAAATGAAACAGGGTTACTACTATTGCTGATAAATAATATGTAATGCTACATTAAATACTGTAACACTTTACATTAACTGCACCTTCATGCCTTTATAATGTATTCGTAGAACATTCAGTGCACCTTCATAATGCATTCATAGAACATTCATAAGCAGCATGTAAGTATAGCATAAAATCCAACAAACAGCAGCAAAATACCTTAATACCAAACATTATATGATAACAAACATTATAATTGTATAATCATATGTTTGTTATTAATGTATATTAAAGGTATGTTTGGATGTTAAGGTATACATACATGCAGCCTATAAATGTTCTACGAACACATGCAACAAGACCCAGCTAATGTAAAGCATTAGCCTGACTACTGTTGCCACTAGAAATCTATCCCTCTACCCATCTTCCGACTGCTCATTCTGGTCGGCATGATAACGGGCCTGGAGTCTGTGCCAGACATCACAAGGCAGAAGGTTGGGATACACCCTGGACTGAGTGCCAGTCCATTGCAGGACACACAATCACACATTATGGGTAATTTAGAGATTACAAGACTTTTTAAACTGAAGAATATAGAATTTTGATAGGATTTATAAAAGCCCTCAATTTCCAGCTCAGATTCCACCGTAGAAGGATGCAGAGCGAAGCTGTCTATACCTAATGTGTGGCACTCCAAGGCAGCATGGGCCCACGATCCACCAGAGGAGGACTCTATCTTATAGCAGTGCCCCCTGAAGGGGATCCATTCCAGATCGGGGCACTTGCCGGGAAGCTGTGGTGGATCTGTGGGAATGGTACCTACACAGAGACACAGCGGTCACAGTCATGGTCTACATGCTAAAAGCTGACCTACACTCCAGTGTGAACCAATACAATATGGTTCCCCACATTCCTCAGACATAATATTGTTTATAGGACAGAATCCTTAGGGGCATTATACATGTACATCGGAACTCTGTGTGCTTTCCTACCAATGCTACCCAATATAAATAAACAGAAATGTGGGTGGTAATAATGTTTTGGTGTATATACACAAATGCACAATACAGATATAGTGGATGAAGCCGAATATAGAGTCGTTCGGATTTGGTCTGGATTTTCAGCCACCTGTCCGGACTGCTGTTGGGTGTCCTCCAGTGTGCCCCCTTGTCCTCCTTTTTCCCTGCCCCCCATTAACAACCAGTGCCAGTCCCCCCCACCTCTGGTCATCCAAAAAATGTGGAATCGCCATGCACACATACTACGGAGGCCGAGATCATTTTCGGCTTCTGTAGTATGCGTGTGATCCTACACACCTCAACAACTTTTAATGGGTGTCCACCATTTTGACTCCCTCCTTTTTGGACACGGGTCATAGTGCAACATATATTTTTCAGCATTAACATGGGGGGGGGGGTTGCAGAGTGGCACATACGGAATGCATATTAAATGTTTGCACCATGTGCACCTTGCCTTCTCTTTCTGAACTATATGTTTGCACCTGTGCATCTTATCTTATTGATGTTCCCTCCAAAAATTACAGTCAGGCAGGACATTTTGAACCCAGGTATGCGGTTGACTTGTTTTTCAAACACCAGGTAGGTTAACCCACAGTTGGCGGCAGGACGTCACCTGACCAGGTCTTGCACACAGGGTGATAGGTGCCATTGCAATGGTCGGTCTTCCACTTCCCATCCACGTCCACAAACACACAAGGAAGGTGGCTTTGTGGTTCACCGGGGCCCCAGTTAGTGAAATGGAATGACCAATTATCAGTCCATTTGAAATATCCATAAGTCTAAAGAGACACAAAATTACTGAAATTAACCCGATGGAAACACCAATCATATGTGGCAGAAGGAGCTTTAGGTCGCCACCAAAAAGCCACAATTAAGAGCATTATCAGATTAAGGTTTTTAGGGAAAACACGCTTTTGGTTTGAAAAGATTTTACCAATCCAGCCAACATTTCCTTGTTTAAGTGAGTATTTAATTCCTATTAATGTATTGTTATTATTAGTACCTCAACAGCTAAATGTTTTTTTTATATAAGACATTTTTACTGAAGCAATATGGTGTTATGATGATGAATCCTTTTCAGCCAGAGTGGGATCGCAAAGCCCATCTTTGGTGTGCTCAGCTGACGTTGTTTGGCTGTGACACAGCAATTGTGATTACTTTAGCCCTGGAATAGACACACTGATCCTGGAATGTCAGTATCCATCATGTTTTCCATCCTACCGGGTCTCTGATGAACCACACCTGATCTCAGGCAGATAGTAACTCATCAGGTAGGATGGAAAACCTGCTGGATAACGGCACTCCAGGATCAGAGTTACTACCTATGTGCTGGCCAGACACATTGGGGAATCCCAATGGACGTTTATTGCAAATACCTCATTGGTGTTGAGTCCAATCCAGAGGCGTTCTTTGAGCTCATAGGCTAACCGGTGTAAGAAGGACTGGGTCAACATGTCTGGCACGCTAGCCAGATTAGCCGTTTTCGTCTTGCACTGCTGATTGGCACTGTACCAATCCATCTGCCCTGGCACCACCATGAGGGTACCATTTCCGATGTTATGCTGAGTTCCAGGTGGCTCAGGTGTAGGTATAGGTCTTGAGGGATCTGAATCGGGACGACCAATCAGCAAAAAGTCTCAAAATACAGAAGACACTGCTATGCTATTATTGCTGCTAGCTTAACATGTCCAATACTTTAGACCAGTGTTTCCCAACCTGGTCTTTGGGGACCCACAAACAGTCCATGTTTTTGTTCCCTCCCAGCTCCCTGCCAGACACTCCACATTTTTGCAAAATCATGGACTGGGGGTCCCCAAGGACTTGCTTGGGAAACACTGCTTTAGACCACCCAACTAGCAATTATCTTTTTTCAAGAGAAGTTTTACTGACTCATTTTTATACTTTATGCACCAATATCTGGAATTTTAAGACAGTATATTACCTGCCACAGTTATAATGTATTTAATATTATATACATTGTTCTGTATATTTTGCCTTTTATAGGTAAGGTATAGCTCTCCTTGGGGCACTATCAATGCTCCATTACTGCCGTATGCATACATTTTTCAGACACTTTGTCATTATAGCACTATGGATTAATATATGTAGAATGTAATGCAGGTAGCTTACGCTTCATTATAAAATCTCCCTCTAATCAACAACACACTGATTATTTCACATTTTGTAATTAGGGTTTGTCCATGTTCTACCCACTTATCTTGATCAGGGTCTCTTGGCAGCATACAGCACAGGGCTAGACTGGATGCCCAACTAACATTGGGCACAGACACAGATACACACACACCGGAGGAGGGGACTCGAGTCACTGACTCATTACTTGACTCAGACTCAAGTCACAAATGTGATGACTTGTGACTTGATTTGGCAAAACTGATAGAAATACTCGACTTAGACATGAGGGCAAATACTCGAGTCTTGGACCCGGCTTGGACCCATGACTTGGGAAGTCTGAGATTATAGTCCCTCCTCTGGATACCATAATGCTAATTTTATTATTTCAATGTATATTAATTCTTTGCAGTATGCATTTTCAATTAGCTGAATGCAAGGTCTCCTGAGATAGTTTGCTGGAACTCGACTCAAATTTGATGACTTGGTGACTTGATGGTAAAAATGATGAAAAGACTTGGACTTGACTTGGACTTGAGGGCAAATGACTCGAGACTTGACTTGGACTCACCAAGGAATTGTTCCCAATCCCTAACACGCACACACACAGATCTGATATCTATATCTTTGTGGAAACTCCCCATAACCAAACAAAAAACTTTTGGCATCTTTAGTTTTTTGATTGCAGTCACAGATTTTTATTAAACTCAATTTCCCTTTGTAGGAACCGAAAACAATGTTCCCCACAATGTCAAAATAACAGGTTTTTATCACAATGTGGGGACATTTGGTCCCCAAAATGTAATGTATATCTGACCCACACACACACACACGTACACACACATTCATACACTTTGGGCAGCTTAGAGACACCAATCAGCCTGAGTGCAGAATTACATGATTATGTAGGGCTGTCATAGGAGTATCTTGTCTTAATGCATCTTAGCTAGCTAGCTACAGTGGTTGTGATGCTGCTTTTATGGAATATAGCACTTGGCAGAGTGTAAGAGGGAGTTCAATGGCAGTGAAGGTGTGTCAGCGAAAGATGCACCAGAAAGTCAAATCTGAAGACTAGACAGCCAGTCCAGAGGAAGTGAAGCCTAAATGTTAGCCTAATCCCTCCATGTTTCCCGTCTGTCCCGAAGAGAGCATACCAGAGTCCTTCTTGCAGATGAAGCCGTGGGCCTGCAAACACGAAGCTGTTTTCCATTTCCCCACCATGTTTTCCGGATGTCTGGACAATAGTGTGCATTTCGAGTCGCCAGCCTGTGAAAATTTCAAGAACCTCTATTTTGGAAATGAAGTACAAATTAGCATGTAAAGGTTGAAATGCACGATAATTTCTTGTCATATCGGCGCAAATGCACATAAAATACGTACGACTTTGCGCTGTTACATTAACCGATTGCCGCGCGTGTCGCTTTTAAAGGCGAATGCGTACTTGCGTGCCAGTTATGTCAATCCCTGGCTATTAAGCTACCAAGATACACACATTCATTCTTGATTTAATCCATTCCTTTCTTCCCGAACTTGGGGAGAACATACAAACTATACAAAAGCACAGCTGGAGGTTGGAACCAAATCCCACACCTTGGAGATGTGAGGTTACAGCGTGGGGAATTAAGCCATCAAGCTGGCCAACCATGCTGTTTACCTGTGTTCACAGGCTGGGACAAAGGACTGACAGAGCCTAAACGTGGCTAAGCTGCAAGCAGAAAGTATGTGTTCTTTCGTTCATTCACATGTCTGAAAAGAGCAATAAAACGGCACAATACCTCCATAAAATCTTCATTGTGAAAAATGAAATGATCCTGAGAAGTCCCCGATAGAGAATAACAGTTAATACAAAAACTTCTAAATATTTCTTCAGTTAGAATGATGTCATAGTAGCAATAGAATGACACTGTCTACAAATTAGCATATTTACTGTAAGGAAGTGTGATTTGTGAAGACGTACATTAAAGGGCTGTCCCTTGGCCCAGTTCATGTACCGGACACGTTTTCCATCGCTCCACAGGAATCGGGAGTCTCTGTTCTGTGAGTTCAGGCCGATCCACATGTCCATGGGTGTGTCGATCAACTCGCTGAGCAAAAATACTGTTGACCAGAGCACAGGGTGAGTATCGTGACAGTAAAGTTTATCGGCAGTGAGTGAGAGTCAGGCTGAGGGGATTCAACAACAAACTCATGCAGTGGCACTGCTCTTGGGTTTATCCGCCCCAACCACATAGCTCCAATATGACCAACAGTTACAAACACTGATACCTTCTCATGCCATGAGCGATACACATACTGTACCATAGTTTGAGAACTACTGCTCTACGACAAGTCAGCAACATCTCATTGGCTTGAGAACCATCTGCACTGCATCAAGTTATCCTTTTCGCCCTTACTAGCACAGTGCAGAGGCCCCCTGACTAGGTCTGCCACACGGTATCCCCCAATCAGATCATTCATGGATGACATTGATCACCAGCACTACACCTCCTCCAGGCAGCAGAATTTCATCACCTGGGCAAGGATGAGTTTCAAACCTGCCAAATCAAGGTCCATGCTACTAAATAAGGGGAAAGAGGTGGACAAATTCCACTTCTCCCTAGCAGAAATCACCATCCTGTCCATCACAGAAAACCCAGTTAAGAGTCTGGGGAAGATTATCAAATGCAGTTTGCATTCATTCCCATAATTTTTGCCAATATTCCCAAAACTTTTGACATCTCAAAGTTGGCAGAGAACATACTGTACTCTTACTATAACAGCAATAACTGGAACATTATTACCTGAACATTCGTTCAGCATAATTGATGCTGAAAAATACTGATTTACGATAAAAACATTATTTTATAGAAGTGCACTATATGTACACGATGAATGCACATCCACCCTTGAACCCAAAACTGTAGAGGTGCAAAACAACAATGCTACCTGATGCTCTACCAGGCCCTTCACCTGGCTGAACATCATTATTCTTAGTTGTAGCAGTAGTTATGGCAGTGGGATAACATTATGGGTAACATCAGGAAAACTGTACACTTTGAACATTTCCATACTTTAATTGTAACGCTCTTCCAATGGAAAATTGTTAGCTAAGTTGAGGCCTGGTTCACAAAAGTGGACAACTCAAGTCTGCCTGGTAGATTCAAGGCCTGCCACCCTGCCTTGAATCCTGTGGCCTTAGATGATATATTTAGTCCCCATTACTACAGTTGAGTCCCAGGAAGGTAAGACGAGCTACACTATCTGCAGGTGGCTTGGTCTACCTCACAGACTAAACAGTGCAGCACTGTACAGAAACAGTAACATCTTGCAACTCCTGTTCAGCGGCCTCACTGAAGAGCTCATGGTAGCATAAGCGAGAGAAGCTCTTCGGTACAGAGATTCCAGGGACCTAAAAATTTCAGCAGCTGGAATAGGAGTACGAACATGCAGTAAACGGAAAGCTGACAAAGTGGTGAAGATGGCAGAGTCACACCTGAGGATGAGCCTGCCTAAGCCTCTTTATAAAGACCCTGGCAGACAAAGCCCAAGGCAAAGAAAGACATTATCTCCTTCGGGAGGATGTTCAAAGTGGCATGAAGGAAGAATGAGGGGTGGTGAGATTCAGGCAGCAGCAAGTACAGACCAAGACACAATCCAGATCCCTATCTACGAAGGCAGCCCAAGCCCTGGGAACCTTCACATCTGGAGAAAGAGCGAGACATCTGCCTGCCCTAGTTGGTCTGTGCGATGGTCACTGGAACATCTCCTCTGCAGCTTCCCGAAGGTCCTTGGCGTAGGTCACTATGCTGCTGCCATGACCCAGTGCTTAAGGCAGTTTCCAAAAACATACTACCGCTGCACAATTAATCTCATAAAAATCAAAATCACAATATGGACCTGTGTAATTATCTAACAGCCAGAGGCTGCAGTTTAACACAAGCATCGTGCCCCCAGTCGCTGCACGAAAGCATATGGAGTTTTGCCTGAAGCATACAGAATATGACCTATGCATGGGAAACTCATGCTTAAACTGGGTGAAATAGATATGCTGGCAAAAACTAATGGTAAATTAATAATAATAAGTTAAAGTGTGCGGTGCCAGTCCGGCGGGAGATGTGAGTAACCTCAGGAACGGGTATAGAGTAAGACATGTAGCAAGGTAATTCATGTAGCAGCACAGGTTTGGAATACAGGAGGACAAGTGTGCAACATAGGGGACCATAAAAACCACATGGGACATGCCTTGAGGCCATTGAGCCACTGTGCCTCCCAGGGTATTCCCAGCTAAATTGACAGATTTAGCTGGCAGCATGGTTACGTTTCTGAACCGTGCCCCCCCTGTCGGTGTGGAAGCGAGATTCATACCTTGTTCTTCTTCACTAAGGATGGAAGCCAACCTGGACTCCTTTACGATGCAGTGGTTCCGGGCGTCTTGCCACGACTTCTGCTCGTTTGAGTTCTTCCCGAAGAACCTGTAGCACTGTATGGACATCGACTTGGTCAGAAAAGAGAGGAGCATGGCGGACCTACAGAGAGGCTGCTAAGGTCCTGCATCACTACAGAATCTGTCAAGGGTACAAAGGTGAAGTCCACTGTACTAAAGGCCCCTCACTTTTCCATCAAAGTGGGTCCATCCAAGCATGCAGCCTCCCTTGCTCATGGGGGGGGGCAGAGTGGCGTTGGGGGGGGAACCGCTGGCTCGCTTACAGACAGAAAACATGGGCCTGCCACAGTTAGTGTTCATCCAGAACCCTGTGGACGCACACACATCTTACTGAGACGGCCAGCCACATCCAGTTGCAGTGAGAACACAGGAAAGACGGTCATGGCATCGTGAACCGACAAAGCTTTCCATTTACCCATCCCAGAAGTCATGACCACACAGTTTTCATCATAATTGGCAAACCCAGGCTCGTTTTTGTCCCAGGCCAAGAACACCGTGGGTGATCCATCCATCCACCTGCAAAAATGTCAATGTCAAGCAAATGGCTGTAAATGAAAACCACAGAAAAGTCTTTTTGAGTCAAATTATGACTATGCTTACTGAACGGACTGGTCAAGGTCAATGGTCAGGCCAATGTAGAATTCACTGGATCTCCAATAAGAGGTTTCAGTCTGGGCGATCTGAAACACAGAATGAGAGTTCACTCCAAAATTAATTTTGACATGTTCCGACTAGATATCTGCCAGGGCCTGTTTTAGGTGAGTATGTCATGCATAAACGCGCAACAGCCACTTGCTTAGTCACAAGCTAGCATGC
This sequence comes from Mormyrops attenuatus, assembly GCA_026777985.1. Classification (NCBI taxonomy): domain Eukaryota; kingdom Metazoa; phylum Chordata; class Actinopteri; order Osteoglossiformes; family Mormyridae; genus Mormyrops; species Mormyrops attenuatus. Next base: position 12,793,397 of record JAODKC010000082.1, read on the forward strand.
ATGACAACAGTGTGAAAGGTAGAGAGTGAAGTTAAAAGTGTAGTTTCACTTTAATAGAGAAAATGACAATTGACACACATCAAATCTATTCTTTAACAGGCAGGAAGTAATGCAAGTCGGAAGTAATGCTGGTACCGCTGATATTACTTGTCCTAAATCGACTGCCAGTTTGTAATCGATTATCGGTTCGATTATCGGCTTGTAAAATCACCTCAGCTCAGATGAAATAAACGCATTTATTTTACATGGTGTTACTTTCTTTACTTCCGTCAGTTTGCTTATTTGTCAGCTATTTATTTAACGTACAATTTCACAACTGCCGTCCTTGCCGAATTGTTTAAAAAATATATAGTGAAACATGGATTTTGGCAAACAATTAAAAATGTGGCTTTACTACACTAGGCAAGAAAAGGATAAGGCAGAGTGCAACACATGCATGAAACTAATAATTTGCTCAAAGGGTTGTACATCCAATGTAAAGGAACATTTAAGGAAGCTCGGGATTGATGTGAAAGACACACCTTTCTGGTTAGCATTAAAATGAAAGATGACTAAAGTAAAACCTGAGGAGTGTCACAGAGCAGTAACCACAGTTGGTTTTCTTTGGTTGCAGGCAGGTGTTGTGCACGGTACTGAATAGCACTTAACTCACACTGCATTCTGAATGTTTAGAATAAAGATATATTGTTGTCATCTAAACATATGTCCTCTTTTTACCTTCATTGAATGGAAATGGGGAATTGGTAAGAACCGATTCGATAAGCAGAACCAGAACCGGAATCGATAAAATTCAAACGATACCCAACCCTAGTTCCAACCCTAGACAACCACAAGCTAAATTGTACCTCTCCACACAGTAGGTTCATACACCACAGGGGCACTGTGCTACGATTATTGTAGTACTATGAATGTTTGGGGAAATGCAGCGCTGGACTAGGACAGTTGTGATGTATGGAACTTTCAACCTGACAACATAGTTGGTAGAACATTTAAGCAAAATAAATCATTTGGGTTTCAGCCCTGAATGCCTCAGGCTTGTGACACATCTGATACACCTTATTCATCTTAAAAAGGAATAACTGATAAAAATTAGTACAAACCCTCCTCATTTAGCGACCAAGTTCCAGTTCAATTGGCAGGTTGTTAAGTGAAGTGGTTACTAAGTGAAAATCACAGTAGCCCAGGTGTTACCGCGATGGGCTTATGACTTTATGACTTTACTTCAGTTTTCCATGCTCAACAAATTTTATCCTTCAGCATTATGCATGTGTGTGTGCGCAAATGTGTATATGTGCGTGTGTGTGTATCTGTATAACAGGGCAGGGAATAGGAATATCTAGAACTGGATTCAGGGTACCCCCTGATAACCTACATTAGTTCCTAACTGCTTAACTTCCTACCTACATTACTTCCTACCTACATTACTTCCTACCTACATTACATCCTACCTGCATTACTTCCTACCTACATTACTTCCTACCTACATTACATCCTACCTGCATTACTTCCTACCTACATTACTTCCTACCTACATTACTTCCTACCTACATTACATCCTACCTGCATTACTTTCTACCTACATTACTTCCTACCTACATTACTTCCTACCTACATTACTTCCTACCTACATTACATCCTACCTGCATTACTTCCTAACTGCTTTACTTCTTACCTACATTACTTCATACCTACATTTACAGTACTTCCTACTTACCGTTTTCCAGACGAAGAGCCTCTCACTTCCGCCATTTATGACGACGAGATCACCACTCCGCCTCTGGCAGTATTCTCTGGCTTCTTCCATCGAATGAAGTTGGCGGTTAATGTAGTACTCTGAGCCATTATACATGATCCAGCCATCCTCCGTCTTGTTGTACTCTGCCATGAGGCGTGTCAGGGCAAAAAATGGCAAGGGTCAGGTGTCAGGGCTCCATCAATGCCCACCCAGAGTCATCGACGTCGGGGTTGACTTACCTGGTGGGCTGTCAGTTGGCGCCGGATCTGGGGTCACACCTAAAAGTTGGAGTGGAAGACAATTAAATTAGCTTAAATGACTGCCATCAAACATGATGAAAAGTTATATATCAAGGTTTACATTCCAACATCACAGACAGCCACAGACAGTCCATGTTTTTGCTCCCTCCCAGCTCCCAGCAAAAATGTGGACTGTCTTGTAGGGAGCTCAGAGGGAGCAAACACTTGGACTGACGGTGGGTCTCTGCGGACCGGATTGGAAAACACTACTCTATAGCAGTAGTGGAGAATACCTCCAAAGCCACAGGGGGTGTTAATTGCATTACTGACATCAAATTTACACATTCAAATCAGTTTTTAACGTGGGATACTTTACTAGAAGAATTCAAGTTCATGTGCCTCAGGTTACACACTGTAGCTGAGGCTCCAAGCCAACAGCGCCACCTGAATAGTGCAGTTTCGCGCGCTCTATTGTCACACACGGGTTTGTGTCCGGAGCAAATCAGAAAAAAAGAATTCGCCACAATTTGCAGTGGGAGGTAAGCAAGCGTGGGAGGGTGGGGGACGTGCCTTTGCGAATCTGGCAAATCCAGCTGTTGAGGCTCTCACAGTGGCGGTCGTTCCACTTGAAATTGTATGCGTAGACTTCCCCACAAAGCTCTACTCCGTTGTAGTTGTTGGGCTCTTCGGTGCTCCAGTTTTCGAAGGCGGACTTGAAGAAGAATCAAGAGCAGATTAGTGCTGTGTCAAAAGAGTGTATTGTTGACAGGGACATACTAGAACCAAAACCATCTTTTGCTAATCCTTTATCCATGCACTGCCACACACGCTGATCTCACCCAGCACTGAAATTCGCCAAGGAACAGATATCTGATATGGCAAAAGGAGGCTGTCGGCCTCGGGGGTTTCCGGAAACAGTGCGAGCCACTGTGTCACCCTGTTTCAGCACTTGAAACAGATGAAAACTCACTGAGGATCCATCGCTCCATACAAATCCGGAAGTAGGATCAAGAGCGCTGAGACCGATCCAAGCTGTGTGCCCCCATGACCATCTTCTTGAAAACAGGAATAAATCAGGCGTGTCATCGTAGTCTGAATGACTGTGCATCCAAGACAGAATATGCAAGATGAACTTCGCAGCAGGGTTATTATCGTTCACGAAAACTAATGAAGTAGCGAAAACTGAATAAAAAAATTTAAAAATGCTTGACGAAAAAATTATGACTAACTGAAACTATACTGTATGTTTACAAAACAAACTAAAATAAACTAAAATTGCAGAGAAAATGTTTTCAGTTTTCATTTTTGTCAGTCAATTTTATACAAAGCTGCAGCTGGATGATTTCTTTCATCGTTTAGCTGCGCCAGATTTATGCGTACAAACGACAATTCTTTTTCATACCTATATGAATTGCACCCCTGACAAATACCTCATGTTGAAAAAAACTAAAACTAACACTAAAACGAATAAAAACTAAACTACGGTTAATAATTTTCAAAAAAAAAAACTAAACTTAACTAAACCAGCAACCCCACTTTAAAAACTAATAAAAACTAAACTGAAATTGAAAAAAGAGGTGAAAATGTAATAAAAATAAAAACAAATGAAATATGCAAAACTATTACAACCTTGCTTTACATCACCTCGACAGTGGAACACAGTCCCACAAGGTAACCTGGGTGGGAGGGGACTAGAACGTACATTAGATCAATGGAGTGAAAAATTACCTCTGTTGTGAAAGATCCAGTTCACTATGAATGCTAACAAGGTCTCCCCCAATGGCTCTGCAGTATGTCTGAGCCTCAAACCACGTCTTCCTACCATTCCGAAATCTGTCATAAACCTTAAAACACAAAGGACCCATATTTGTCACCCTGAAACAGCTGAAACACTTTCAACTTGGGGAAAAAACATAATCGAAACTGATTAGTGCTTCATCTAAACAAGTGTGTCTTGCCAGCGGTTAAAGAAGCCATACCAAGGCTATTATCTGCAGACAAAACTCCCCCCACTAAGGGAAATGTGTTCTATACCTTGAAACAGAAATCCCTCATCCCCAAAGGTGTCCAGCCATCAGCGCATTTGGCCGGCGCTGTGATGGGCGGGGCAGTCGTTGGCTCCACCCCCTGAGCCAAAGTCTTACAGATATATTTTTCCCCCCTGGTACAACTCAGCACATCCCATAGGCCAGCAGAGGTACCGGTCATCATGGCAACACAACCCTGCTGCTGACCTTAATTTGGAGAATTAAAAAAATAAATGTCAGTCAAACATAGATCACTAGTGGCTCAGAATGTCTATTGATACAATAAAGAACATGCTTTAAAAATTCCAAAAGTCTGAAATGAGCACAATGGTATCATAGCAACGCCAAGACACAGTGTGATCTATGAGCATTCATGAATGGTACCTGGCATTCCTGGCCCAAAGTGCGTGAACCTGACATTTGCAGAGCTGGTCCATACAAACGTTTCTTTCTGCTTCTTGTTAGACAGTCCAATCCAGAAATACCTCTCAGGCCTCAGCCCCACCAAGCTAGTGAGGAAAGCATTCTCGAACCTGAGAGGGAAGGGCTCAACATGTGGAACGTGCCAAAAAGCCCATGACAACATTTTTTTCATTTTGGAACGGTGACCAAACCTGTTTGCAACATTAACCAAATGAGAATCCTTGCTCAAACAATCCTGGTTCGCATCTTCAAAGGTTTTTTCTTCTGAACCTATCTGGTAGCAGAATGACCCATGTCTGGTCCAACCCTTGATGTGACATAGCAGGAGGTTGAATTAATAAGATGGGTAATCATTGTACTTGGAAAAAAAACTAACAAACATAGTAGTTTTGAACTTGTCAGGTTCAGAGAATGTAAAATATATGCAAAGTTTTGGTTTAGGACAAACCTTTACTTTTATGATAATATTTATTGGGTAAGTATCTGTCTCCATAAGTAAACAAATGAGTAAAATTATGAAGGTGCAATGAATGTTCTATGAGTGCATTATAAAGGCATTATGAAGGCTTTATAATGGACTCATACTGTAGAACATTCACTGCACCTTCATAATGTCTTTATAATGCAATCATAGAACATCCATAAGCAGCATGTAACTATAACTTAACATCCTGACATACCTTAACATCTTTAATATACATTAATAATAAACATTATACAATAACAACAAATATTATCATATATTACAATAACATTGTGTGTTATTGAAGTATACTAAAGCTGTTAAAATATGCTAGGATGTTAAGGTATAGTTACATGCTTCTTATGGATGTTCTATGATTGCATTATAAAGAAGTTATGAAGGTGCAGTTAAGGTAAAGCGTTATCATTTAATACATGTGTAAATCTGTTACCTGTCTGAAACACTTCACATTACAAAAGTATGCACCCGTTCTCTCACCTCAATACAGCCTGGAGCTGTAGTTACCAATCCCCCAGGGACAACTTCAGCCTTTTTCTTACAGATGAACCCAAAATCATTCTCGCAGTTGTCGTCTGCCCACTTCCCTTCCTATCAACAGAAGAGTGGGACTCTCTCAGCACTGCATGGTGGCTTCCCAGTTATATACAGAAGTACCTTCATAAACCACTAGGGGATGAAAAAGAGCCCAGACAGGTGAGCCTACCTCCCCTCTCATCAGCACACAGTCCTCCTTTAGGACGGAGAAGTGGGACGGCTCGCCCAGCTCCCACTGGGTGAAAGTAACCGCAGAGCTGTCGCTCCACTCGAACAGCTGTTGAAGCTTCTGGTCGTTTAAGCCAATCCACAGTTTGTCGGTCGGAACTGAGTTCAAAGGGAACATCTCAAGTTTTGTCTACTTATTTGCATCTATTCTAGTAAGAACTACTATGTTCTGTTTCATTTGAACTGGGAAGTCGGAATTTCTGAGTTCCTAATCGGAAATTTCTACTGCAGCATTAATATCGTACATAAAATATGCTACTCTGCCTTATTGATTATTGTAGCACCGGGGTTCTCTAATGGGCGCCCCCTGGAGTTAAGAAATATTAAAACGCTTAGGTACTTGTGATGGATGCAGAAACTTTGATTTATTTGTGCTTCTGCAATAAAAATCATAGACAAGGCAAAGATAACCACCCCAGGTCCCCATTCACAATCTACAACAATGATTAATTACATGATGTAATCTGCCAAAAATCAGCGCCTTCTTATTGGTAACCCTCCGTCATGTTGCTGATGAGACGCAGCCTATATTCCAAACGGTATGCGGTCTGTGTAGCACGACCGAGGTGCACGGCTAACAGGGAGCTCTTTATTTTTTATTAATTTGTTTACTCACGGTATCCGAGCTGCGAAATGACGAAGTCTTGTTCTGCGATGTCGTGGATGCTGGCGAGGTCGCCTCCATCTTTGCGGCACTCTGCCAAGGCCTCCTTCCACACCTTCTTCAAGCGACGTAGGTCAAAGCACTGGTCCCGATATGTTAGCCATGGCTTGGGGCATCTGTAGGAGTTCCCGTCTGCTGAATAAATGAACAAGACGTGAAAAAAAAGGAAAAAAGGCCACAGCAGCATTACAAATTTGAACCCTCAATGAAACCAAGTCTGTTAGGGTTGGCTTGGCTGCTAGAATTGCTACGACGTCATACCCAACGAACAGGACATCCTGTAAGTGACATGCAAACAAGGCAGATAATACATCACACGCATGGAGCTGTAGAGTAGCCTGCCAAGCAACTAGGCTGAGCTTCCAATTAATGACAAGTAAGACTTGCAAGTTACTGCTGGAGAAAGAGCTGTACAGTGTTACAAAACATGGTAAAAACGAAGCACCAGAACAGTTATCCAAAAGAAAATACCACGAGGACTACAGTTTTATAAGACAAGTGTAAAAAAACACCTTGCCATAAATAAGGAAGGACAAAAGAGTGATTAGTAAACCTCTGAATCAAGGGTGTAGGATTGGATTCAACACCGATAGGGACCAAATCATCCTCAAACCCCCCACCCCACTAAACACACACATATGACAAGACCCTACTGCCCATCTCCACATCTACGGTCTTGCTCTGAACGGATCCGCGTGCAGAACGCTTCTGCTGAGTCACGCAGCGATTTTTGTAAGAAATCGGTGGCCGTTTCGAGGCACGTGACTGTTACCTGGATGGACGGTGGGGGTTCTCTTGGGGCTCGATCTGCGGCAGATATACCCCGTGACCTGTGAGCAGAAACTGGTCTCCCAGACGGATGCTCTCGCCGTGTTCATGATGCCGCAGTTATGCCCAGGAGTAGAAGATGGGTGCCCTTCAGGGGGGATAAAGACAGACGACACAGAGCAGAGGCATCAGGATCAGAAGGTTATAAGATTGTGATAACTGTAATCCCTTTGCTGTCCCAGTGACACTTACCAGGACCCCAGTTTAAGTACCGAAAAGGTCTCCCATCAACCCACTGCCAGCCACTTCCAGACGACAGGCTGTTTAGTCCGATCCAAAGAAGGGCAGCAGAGCTTCGGGTTAGTCCTAGATGTAGGCCATCATATGCATTTTACACAAAACACAAATTAAGCACTCTTTGGCCATAGTGACCAATTGACCAACTGTGTGTTTAACTGACTAACTGCTGTGTCATTGAAATAAGGGCCATGTCTAACCTCAGGGTTGTGATCCATATAAGCAGTATTTGGAAATTCCTCCCCTACTAAAATATCCATCGTTTCATGGTCGCACTAGAAGATGGGCTATTTTAGTTACGACACACTGTGTTCCTCGAGAGGCCGCACAAGACCCAAAAGACAGACAAATATCATCATCCAGATGCAAGAACCCCAAGAATAAGACTACCCGAGATTAACAGTACCTGAGATTAAGAGCATTTTATATTAAAAGTACCTCAGATTAAGAGCATCTGCGATTAAGAGTACGCGGGATTAAAAATACCCAAGACTGAGAGTACCTGAGATTAAGAGTACCTGAGATGAAGAGCATCTGATATTAAAAGTACCTGAGATTAAGAGTACCTGAGAGGCCACTTTTGGGGTAGTCTGACATGCCTTGACATTTTTAAATATTTCACCTATCTAAAAAACATTTATCCCAAAGTGTTACATGTGCTTTTATTTAGCAAAAACTCAGCACCAATAATCTGAGACCACTTAGAATGTTATTATTCTATTTTTTGTTAAAATCAACCTACCTGAGATTAAGTTCTGCTCATGAGGCTCCAGGATACTTAGTAGGTCTGCCCCCATCTGTCTGCAGCTCATCCTGGCCTGATGCCACGTCATCTGAGCACTAGGATTGATCAGGTACCAATCCTGAGTTACTGAGTTTTGGACCCAGTTCTTGGTAGCTGCTGGAAAGAAGGAACACAACAAGCAGACAGAATGAGTGGCTTCCTTTGTAGGCGAAGGGGCTGGAACTTGAGGTGTGTGGCAGAATTTGCTCAAGCCAGTACCTAGGAGCTCATCTTAAACAGGGGTATAAGATTGGAAGACACTCACATTTCGATGGGCACAACCCCCACTCCTGGTCATTGTCATAGTCAGTGACCGTAGCGCACCACGGCTCGTCACTGGCCATGTCGCTCGTCGTGCAGTCTGTGTACCACCTGTTCTCATATTTGAAGGGGAACATACAAGGCTTCCCCTGAGAATTCCCAAAAATGGTAAACAGATCTGCAAGAAAACCAGAGCTGAAATTCGCCGCTTTTCATTCACTGGTTGCATGCGAAAAAGTGCTAAAGCACAGTGTACGATTGGTTATAAACTTATTATTATTGTGTGAGCGCCATCTGGTGTCCAGCAGCTGAATTTATCATTAATTCCACCTTCGATACCGCTCGTCCTCATGCAGGATCCAAAGCAAATACCCGAGGCTACGGCCGGAAGGCAGGGAATAACTCAGGACGGGGCTCCAACCCATCACAGGACATACACACACTATTCACACATACAGATAACTTTGCAACTGCGATCCACTTTAGCATATTTTTGGAACATGAGGAAACTGGAGAACCTAGAGGAAACCGCAGGATGGCCCGCGGAGAACATGCAAACTCCACACACAAAGAGCCCGGGCGGGGTACCTGGTCTCGACCGTACTAACTCGATAACCATCAGGCACAAACCTTCTTGTTGTTGTGAGCAGATGTTCTCCGTAGTCCCGTAAATTCTCCATTTACTTGTGCATTCCGAGTCGTTGCAGACATGCAGCTTGCCGGGGACGGAGGTTTTGTAGTGCAGGTGTAAGAGTTTATCTTTCAGGTCCACGAAGGTATCATTCTTGCATTCCCATTTCTGTAACTCCTCTTTTTCGTTGCACACTTTCAGCGCTATAGTCGCCCAGTTGGAGGGTTCGTTAGCCACCAGACACTGTTTAGAATTGACGCTGTATATGCGGTGCTGTGACCCCCAGCGGAATTTCTGGGACATAAAGTTTCGGTTGCAGTTAGACAGCTGCAACGTGCCGTCGTTCATCACCGCCAGACATTTTCTCTCGTTCTCGTGAAAGATTTGGAAAACGCTGCCTGTGGTGAAGGAAATTTAATTATTAGGCTTTGCCAAAAAGAACAGTGAAATCCGGCAATTGTTTTGGAGGAAATGGAGAATTAACCGACAGCTGAATACTGTAAAACGTTTTATAAGGATTAAACTGCCGAAGAGTTTAATTTACTCAGTTATTTGCTTACAGTTATTTGCTATTAATTGAATTAAATCTGGGGAATACTCTTAGGTGGGCAAACCGCGAGATCCAGAACAGCAGGCTGCAGGATTTCTGTCCACAGGATGTTAGACACAATTTTTCTAACTTGTTCATCTTTATAATCAGTTTAAGTAGTTTTAATAAACATTTGATTGACAAACAAAATGTGTCATTATCTACGGTGTATTTGAATTTGCCCAGCATTCAGCCAAGAGCAAGTTTTCAATAGGAAAACTAAATTGGAACTATGATTAAGATGTTTTTTAATATTATAAAGTCAGGTAAATTTGAAATTTTGCAAATGACATTATGTAACAACATATTAAATTGTAATATTTGCAACTTTGAGAGTTTTTAAGTAATATTTTTATATATTTATATAAAATATTACTATATTGAGGAATGAAAAAAACAAAAGATACCCTTACAGTAACATTCTGTAAATTTATAGGAATTTAAAGCTTTTTTTGGTGCCAGGAATTATTGCAAAGTTAGAGAAAATCTGTTGAAACCATAGCAAAACTCAGTCTGGAAAATTTACATTTTTTTCATGCTGGAAAATCAAACTCTCAAAAGGGTAGAAGGAGACCTACCTGTTTGGGCAACAGCAACCCAGGTGCAGATTAAGAACAAAACCACAACACTTCTTGGCCGGGTCATTTTGCAAGACGCTACTTAATACAGTCCTCTGATACGATGTGAGAAAGAGCTGTCTGCATCTCACTTAAGTAGAAGTGGAGATGAGTGGACTCCCCCCTCAAAAAAACACGAAGACACAATGCGGCATTATACCACTGACTTTTTTTTTGCGCAAAACTGATATTAAGCAACACGCATATTTTTCCTGTGAACTTCTTTGGTCAGGAAGTATGTAGCTGATCAGAAAAAAGGGAAGATGTTCAGTTTCCACCTATGAGACGAGGGAAGCGGACAGAGGCGTCACATGATCCGTGGCACATAAGTGGTGCAGTGTTTATTTCCACAGAAAAGGCTATAATTATTAAAAAAATATGGAGTGTGGAGCCTTTCACGGTAAGATAGATATGCAGAATACAGTCCAAATTTGATTTCACAAAATGTACACACTTTATGTCATAGGAGCCCAGTGCCTTCGATAGGAGTTTGACAGACTCCAAATCTGCATGCTGCAGGGCCTGCACTCCAAATAACAGACAAATAAATGATGCAAGGAGAGTAAGGTCTGCAAACTCAAAGTGACACGAGAAATGGGTCCAAGTATCTTGAAATGCACATGCATTCTGCCAAGCATTTTAGGTCTTTTTTATGAAGGAATTCAAGGATGGATGGATGGGTGGGTGGTTTTTACTCCAGTATAGTGCCCTTGGAATAGTGTTTGAATACTTGCTTAGGGAAGGATTTCATACACAAGTCATAAGGTTAAATAGTCAAATGTTACGCCAGTAGCAGGGTTAGGAAGGTTAGCCTGCAAAATGGGTCACAGTGATGTAGTATATTACCATAGTGTAATAGTAGATATGCTGACCTGCATTATGCACTGGGGCAGTTTGCAGCTGAGTGTGAGGCAGCCAGGATGAGGATCAGCACCTCCAAGTCTGAGGCCATACTTCTCAACCAGAAAAGGGAAGACTGCCCTCTCCTGCTGGGGGGGAAGTTGCTGTGTCAAGCAGAGAAGTTTAAGTATCTCGGGGTCCTGTTTCACGAGTGAGGGACGAAGGGAGCGGGAGATCAACAGATAGATCGGTGCAGCATCAGCGGTAATGTGGATGCTGTGTTGTGTATCATTCTGTCGTGGTAAAGAAGGAGCTGAGCTGGAAGGCAAACCTTTCGATTCTCCAGTTGATTGATATTTGTACCCTCACCTATGGTCATGAGCTCTAGTGACCAAAAGAATGAGATTGCAGGTAGAATGAGACTGCAGATTGCGGGGGGGGGGGGGGCTCAAAGGAGAGCTGCTGCTCCTCCGCATCAAAAGGAGCCAGTTGAGGTGATTCAGGCATCTGTTTAGGATGCCTCCTGGATGGCTCCCTGGGGAGGTGTTTCAGGCATGTCCAACCAGGAGGAGGCCCGACATAGACCCAGGATATGTTGGAGAGATTATATCTCTAGGCTGGCCTGTGAACGCCTTGGTATACTCGTGACCCAACCCTGGATGGATGGATGGATGGATGGATGGTTGGATGGATGGATAGATAGATAGATAATAGATACATAGACAGAGGGAGAGTGTCATGATATTCAGTCCCTCAGCTGCTCAGGTTGCTGATTGCCAAAGCCCAAGAGGACCTCTACTTGCTGCTTCGTTTCCTGAATGGTCCACTGGAATCCTACAATGATGGGCTTCTGGTCAGCATAGTGTTGCAATATGGTGAGTCACCTGACTGGGTCAATGCCAGCATAGTTTGCTGCCCGGAACAAAGCCTTTCAGGAAAATATCTGACGATAACTGGTGTCTGAAAATCTGAGCAGTGACTGATGCTTCTCAGAAAGGAACGCCTTTGTGTCACAAGACCACGGGGAGGAGCGGATGGGGAACAGGGGGGACACCTAGAGGGTACATTATTCTACTTTGATAGCATGTACGGGAAGCTGCAACCTTCTCCATTTGAAGGGTAACCATAGGGGCCACTTAGACCATTGTAAGGGCACCTTATATGGCACTGCATCACATTCTCTCCAGGTGAAGGGCACTTCATAATGGCACCATATTCCATTGGAAGGGTACTTGCCCATCAGTGCTAAGTGAAACTAAGTGTGCTAAATGCTAGGAGTTTAAATAAAGGAATCAGGAGGGGAGGCTGGTATATGGAATGGTGACACTGTCAGCAGCCAAGAGGAAGACCTGCCCCCTGCACTCCATTGGATTGGAGGATGTGCCCAAACCTGCAAGGGCACTTAGGGGTCACATAAACAGCTCTGCACTTTCATTTCATGAAGTCATTAAAATACAAAGACACAGCTGGACTGCAAAGGAAACAGGGAGTATGAATGGATCGGCACTTTCCGCCATGTGATCTGTCACCAGGCCCGGCTGGATGGGGGAGGGGGTCGGTCAGAGTGTGCCTGACCCACCCAATCATAAGCTTGCTCCACCCTGCCAAAAAGTTAGCCCACTTGCCCCACCATAGGAAAAACAAAAGTTAAACTTTTTAAATCTGGTTCATAGATTGATCCATCAAGCTTTACCCTAAATAACATTAATAATCCCGTGGCCCTCCAGATAATTCAAAACTGGAACCAAGCCTCTCTGTCATGTGAAAACTGTAGCCCATTTTCCTCCAGTCAGGTTGTGGCTTCAAAGAAAAGACACATCAAGGCCTTTTTGCGCTCAGCCACATGCAGGTTTCATGCAATACAACATACACAGGGGCAGAGCAACCAGGGGGACGTGTACACCCCCCAGTATTTATTTTGGCGTCAATCACCGCCCCTAATAAATAGACCTCTGCATTTCAATTATAAGCTATGCCTACCTCCAATTTCAAACTCTCTGAACAAAACAAACCAGACAAATACAAAAAGAGGAACCATCACTCAGACTGGCAACCGCAAGTTTGTCTGCACTCAAAATAAGTCAAATAAGTCAGAACATACGTCCCGTGTTGAAGATTTTAAGCTTGGTGATATAATTGAAGTATATGAAGGTCAAAGTCACCAGAAGGTTCTTCACCAGGTAGAGCACGGGGGTGAGCAAGCCGAAGGTGGCGGTCAGGCTGACCCGCAGGATGAGGTAGGGCAGGTCCTGCAGCCAGACGCCCATAGCTGACAGGCAGGGGGTCTGCGGAGCGGCCGCGGCACGTAAGGACGACAGGTAGCTGATGATGTAGATGGGGAAGACCCAGCCAGACAGGTAGACGGGGGGCAAGGTAGCCACCCTCAGCATCTCGGCAGAGTCGAGCCAAAAGAGAAAGCCGTGGGCGACGAGCTCGGCACGCAGGTCTGCCGCGCAGAGCCACCCCAGAGGTCCCTCCCAGCATGCCTCGCTGGCAGCCACGGAGCTCAGGCGCCCGGTGGCCAGACTGTGGGCAGCCGCCCATCCACTTGCTTCAGGTCCGCCTCCAGCCCGACTCCGGTCTCCAGCAGGGCCCAGCTGGCCCGTCACCGTGGAAACTTGCTCCAGGGGCGTTTCCATGGGGTAGAGGAAACAAGCATCCATCAGCAAATCATCTGCGCAACAAAAAGGAACAGCAGTCAGCACCAAATAACCCAACATCCTGTTTAAACATCTGGGAAGGTAAACAAAATATAAATTATAAAATATTTCAGCTCTGGGCTTGTATACATGTGTATTACTGAAACCAGTGACAGTGTCCTGAAGCAGTAACTCTTAATGATTGCTGGTCTTAATTATTCATTAAGACTTGTTACATTCTTATTCAGGAAGTGCATAGTAAGCCTAATTTGTTTATGTAGCGTTACGCTGCAGACTCATCTCCCTGCGGTTTGTGTAATTCTTCTTCCGATGACTCTGCCTCCATCCAGCTTAGGAGACACCACCCCAAACCTCCTGCCACATCACTGTACTGCAAACCTGCCACATCACTGTACCCCAAACCTCCTGCCACATCACTGTACTGCAAACCTGCCACATCACTGTACCCCAAACCTCCTGCCACATCACTG
>JAODKC010000082.1:12807747-12819542 GCA_026777985.1 Mormyrops attenuatus
TACTGCAAACCTGCCACATCACTGTACCCCAAACCCCTATTTTTGTTATGCTGCTAGATAATAAATAAATAAATCTGAATTTTGTCTTGAAGTTGTTTATCACAAATGCATAGAAATGGAGAGTAATAGTGTCAGACAACAGTAACCCTGAAGAACTATAATAGTATAGAGAACGCAATGTGTTTTGGTGTCACAGGGTGAATTAATGGTCAGCTGCTATGAGCAGAATGCATGTGACCCTCCAGACTCAAGAGGAACCCTGACACCGGGCAAAAGATTTTGAGACATTGAGCAATTCACAGTTTGTTCTGAAAATGGCGGCTCATTGCAGAGGAGAGGGACGTCCAGTCAGGACAGGAGTGGTTCGCAGAGGGACGCGAGCGAGGCTCACCTGGCCCCGTGAGCCGGCACGGCCGAATCCTCTCCACGATATCGACAGCGATCAGGGACAGCAGAACCAGGGATGCAGGAAGCTCACAAAAGGTGTCATACAGTTTGTTAAAATGAATCTGCACCTGTTAGGAGTTTGAGAAAAAAAGAAATGTATTTGTATTCATTGTGCATTCATTATTTATGGTGGTGGTTGGCAGAGTGACCTCACACATCTCTGGCAGGAAAAGACGCTGCTTGTTTTGCAAAGCTACGTTTCTGTGTCAGGTATGGGTCTGGGCCTGCATCTGCTCAGCACCCTTTTATACTTACTGCACTGGAATGCAGTAATGCAGTAATATGCTCTCTTTGCTCAAGCCAACTGGGTCACACGGCCAAACGGCTAAACGAGTCACGAGAGTAGCTGGACAGCTCTGGTACAGGCGAGATTTTACCCAGGCGGTTGAGCTTGCGATTGAGCAAGGGGTGTTGAGCCATGGTCTGGGAGGCGTTGCCGGGAGACGCCCGGCACCTGCCACCCACAGCGGTTTTCTGAATGATTGACTCACGCATTTCAACTGGAAGCTGAAACCAGTGGGCAATTTCAGTAAACGGACAGAGAGGCATGCAATGCAAAGCACGGATATTTCGATTTTTGTTTGGTTGTTCCTTTAACAAGTTGATAGTATACCATAAATGTTTTACGCCTTTATGACCTATAAAGCCTGTATTTCCACGGAGTGAAATGTCCTTATTGCACCGTCCCTGCCCCCCATGCCGGTGAAACACCAGGTGATAAGTAATCAACGGCTGCTGATGAGAAGAGGCTGGATAGGGCATCCATCCAATCTGTTCAGACTATCCCCCTGGTGCCCCTCACCGCTCTGCTCCTGTACCACATTTGCAGTGTTGATTGACAGTGATGGTGCAGTTTGTAGGCAGTTTACAGCACCTCAGTCGGAAGTTTCAACCAGCTAGAGCAGGGGTCTCCAACTCCAATCCTGGAGAGCCGCTATCCAGTAGGTTTTCTATTCTACATGGCTTCTGATGAGCTACACTTGTTCCTGGTGTTTACCTGAGATCAGGTATGGCTCACCAGAAGCCAGGCAAGATAGAAAATATGCTGGACAAAAGCTCTCCAGGACTGGAGTTGGAGACCCCTGCGCTAGAGAAATCTCACCAGATTGGCCACCTAACTAGACATGGTAAACGTGGACATGAGTGAGCAGATTTTGTAAGAATTTGTGGGGTTTGTTGGTCTGCAATAATAAAAGTGGTTTTCCTTTTTATTCAGGAGGAGGGTCTAAAATTTTCCCTCCAGAACTTTCACTGGTAAGTTGCACAAAGCACATCATTTGGGTGGTGCCCTGATGTGGACTGGCATCCTGCCCAGAGTGTCCCCAGCCTGGTGCCCAGGGCTGGCTGGGGTGGACTCCAGACTCATTGTGACCTTAAACTGGATAAGCAATTGGACGGACCGACGGACGGATGTGGGGAGCAGTGAGGAAACATTGTCAGCATCATTACCTGGGAGCTGGCAATGAGAAAGGCGAAGCATGGTAGGGTACACAGGATGACACATGCCAGGGTCACCGGCCTCCTGAAAAGGGAGCATCAATCCACCTTCAGAAGGTGTAGGAATCATACTGAGAAGGTCTCCACTCCATTCTGCATGTTAAACCACAATGCTTCCACTTGGGACTAGTGGTAGCTCTGCTCTTGAGTTTAGTTTTTTATTTATTTGACTAGGTCTTCTTATCTTAGGTTCTCATTCCCATAACTACCTTGCATTTGTTATACCCAAGTTCGCTCCTTGACATCTGTGTGCTTCTCATATCTGCCGCATCTATATGTCACTTTACATGAATAATTGTAAATAGTTCATTCCACCTTTTAACCCATTAACTATTGTAGCAGACCATATTATTTAGTATTATTTTTGCTTATTGTGACATAACTTATCATTGACTATGTTTTCTTTCTGGAGGGTAAATATTAAAACAATTACTTATTTATTCAATTATGCTCTGGGAAATAGTGTCGGAAACATTTCAAGCTAGCTGTTGAGATCTTCTGGTTGGCCTACACACCAATTAAGAGCAAACATCAGCTGGCCCCCTCCCCTCCACCCCACCATGCCTACTACACACTCACCAGGTGGTCCTCTCACAGAAAGGTCCGGAACGGCGGTACAGTAGACACTTCACGGGAAGCCAGACCAGCAGGGTCACCGAGGCAACATAGGCGATGGAGGCGGCGACAATCAGCCAGTACGCAGTGCGGTGGTCTCCGGGTGGCTGCTCGTTGCTCTTCAGCTGGGAAACAAGCGATGCGAAGCGCTCCATCACCACGAGTACGGGTACGCTCAGTCCAGCCAGTTGCAGGACTTCCAACAGCACCAATTTCACCTTCTTCCCAGACACCATGCTGGCCGTCCGTGCACAAGAGACAAACACAAGAAGCTGTTTCTATAAGACGCCCATCTAAGCTCTGCTTCCCTGCGATGCCTGGACCTGCAATCATATTCTCTTCCTGTCCTGCACTCACCCTACTCCTATACCACCAGTGCTAGATGTCATATAGTTTTATGATTACTGTGTTTTTATTGAGTCACAAAAGCTAATTGGGTCTCATAAGGTCGAAGGCTGTTTTTCCTATGACTCTCGGTTCTCCAGCAGGTGTTTCCTGGCTAAATGCAGGGGTCTTTAACCGGACACGGGCACGTCACCGCTATGTGATGTGCTTCGGAAACTCGATGAAAGAGGCATCCCAACCACAGTTGGGTCTGCTGAGGGTGAAGGGTTTGACTGATCCCAAGCTTGGGTCACATGACAGTCAGATGATGGCTGAATTTTGCCCCTATTCTGTGAGAGCTATAACTAAAACTATAATGCCTGATCCAGGGGCGTTTCTAGCTGCTGAAAAAATCAGGGGCTAAGTCAAGTTTACCTGGGACATTTTTTTTGAAGGACGGAGCTAAAATACTCGGGGCTAGAGCCCCGGGTGATCACTTTCGGCAGTGGTGTGCTCATCTTGCAGGATGTCGAAACTGCTGATGTGCTGTCCACTCGCTGACTGACCAAGCCTCCTGACCAGCATCTCTGCATGGGAACCCATGCACCACCATGGGGTCCAGGCCATGTGCCTCATTCAGACAGACGACAACGTCATCAGCATTACTATGTTGATGCTTAGGTTCCCTGTGATGTCATTAACACACCCTGATTTTATTGGTCCAGCTGACCCCACAGGTTTACCACCCTGGTCATGATGGTGTATCCCTACTTGCTAGGACTGCATGCGGAGTCTTCAGTAGGGGGCCCGCCTTGAGGTCACTTACGTAAGCCTCTGACATATACCCACCAGCAGCAGGTCAGGAGGACTTTGGAGTGTGATTCTCCCTCTGTGAACGCCAAGCGGACAGGCAACACTCTCAAGCTGCAGCAACAATAGAATCTGTACAGGTGATGATGTAAACAAGATTTTCAGACAGCTAACTGTAACATTAGCCACACAGCAACCATAGTGACGTATATCCCCTATAGAGTGGCTGATTGCCCCGCCCCTTAGGCAACTCAGAGGCACAAAGAGGATGTAGCCAACGAGCCGTGGCTTGGTGTTGATAAAGGAAGTGGGTAACTATTGCAACACATCGGGGACACTATGCAATTCTCCGGTTTTCAGATTTGTTTAATAAATCACAGTTGCTGCGACAGCATTTGTATCTGATTTAAACAAAATAAAAGTAATCAATTACTGCATGCTTTTTATTTAAGAAATAAATGTCCTTGGTATAATGCAATTTATCTATATTCAACTAAGCCTATTTCCTGCACACCGCACACTACGCACTAACAATATCATGCACATTCCACAGTAAACATCGCACAGTTAGGACCATTACTAATTATAGACATAGATACGTGAATGCACATATTAATTTACACTATTTGTTTTACGTGATTTAAACGCAGCCAAAGATTTACGGGGAATGAAATTCGGCCCCGGACTTAAATTCCAAGCGAAACATTTTGCTGGCCCACATACCCATCGGCCCACCGCGAAAATGCCCAGTATGACAGATGGCAAGTCTAGCCCTGAACACAGCACATTAGCTGAAATCTGAAATAGCATAAATGTCTGCAATAGACTACTTAGAAAAAAGTTTTGTCTCAACGTGAGTGTCTAAAAATAAACTGGAGTTATTTCCCACTAGATGGCAGCACTGAAACGGCCCATCTCACATCAGTTCGTTACGTCAATAGTAACAAAACTATATTAACCTCATCCTGGCTCTGCTGAAATACAAATTTAAAAAGTCTCGTTGCCGTACTCACTACTCTCGAGGAAGCAATTTGTGCGACCGTCTGATGAAGACTAATTTCGAAAGCATTATTTATGACATCAGATTAAACATTGGTAATTGCACTACTTTTTGAGCGTTTAAATAAAAAAAAACGTACACCTGCTTCTGAAAGATAGAGTACCGTAAAGCTAGCCTGCTCGGCGCATATGAAAACTAATTAGCGGTTGCAGTTTTCGTACTTGCTTGATTACAAAATCAATCTGAAACAAATTTCTAAAAATACTATATACGTATTTTTCCTATAATATGAGTAAACCGACCTTACCGGCTTGTTATAATACGTACGGATGTTAATTCTGAGGAACCTGGTGAGGCACGTTATGGGAGACTCCATCTGTTGCAAAGTTGTATTTTTATACTGTTAAAGGAAAGGAGAATCACTGTTGCATTTCAGTTAATCTCTCCTTACGTTCATTATTTGGGTGTCACATTATTTGGTACCTGAACATAACACGATATTAAAGTCGCCCCCTTAGTCCTGTAAAATTCCTGGACACTCAGTCATTGACCAAAAATGTGGCACACAGCCACACCATTCCAAAGGTTTGTTTAGGTGTGCTTCATAGGGAAATTATAATCCAATACGTGGCAGTGTAATTTCTAATATTTTCAATGCATCGATAATTGTTTGTTCACTAAATAATGTAATGGCTTACTCTATTAGAGAATGGTAGGTTTGGTGTTCGTATTTGTTTTGTTAAAAACAAGCTGGCCGTATCCGCACGTCCCAATCTTACGAAGCCCATCTCTTATTATTTTCATGAAAGCTGAGATTGGTTGGTTCTTTTTTCCTACATCGAACATTTGTATTTGTCTCTGTTCGTATGTCTGTCGAGTCCCCCTTTTCCTAAAAGTACAAATCAAAGTCTTTGCTGGATACTGATCCTCTGGTACAAGCGACAACCATTCAGCATAAATGTCATTCTGTTCCCGTTTTTTGTTGTATGATTTAAGACGTTTTTTGACTGGATTTTTGTTTGGTAGCCGGTCATTGTCATCCTCTTCCGTTTCGCAACCAATTTTCAATGTAACTGCGATGATGCAATCATCACCCACTATACAGCGAATACATGTCGCGCTTGCCTTATTGTGAAATTGATTTACTAAAGACACAGTATATATTTTTTAAGCTCGTATCATTGGTTAAAAAGACACATTAAAGTCTCTATTAATCGGCTACAGCTCTGTTTAAAAATGAAAGTGTTATTACATATATACAGAGGGCTCAGATTCTGCGTCCTGGAATGAAATTAGTTTTTTCCAGGACAGACGACCTAAATCCGAGGTGGTCCCGGAAAACCCTGGATGGTTGGCAACTCTACATGACATCCATGGCCTAAAAATCACATAATGATACACTACCACCAGCAAAACTTGTAAAACTTGTAAGGAGCTAGACAGCCCCTCCCCCCCAGTTTAAAAACTGAGACTGTGATTAATGAGATGCACTGTGACATGTATCTTGACCGTGATTGGTTGATGTATCTTGACTGAGATTGGTTTTTCAGGCCCAAGCTGCCTGCTTGGCAGTTTCTGGTTCACAGTGTGTTGCAAGGAGCAGGTTGGGAAGTAGTTTTCTGGAAGAGCTTAACATAATTCTGTAATGTGGAGCTGTGAGCAGTATTGACCTGGCCTGCAATTTATGACACCTTCGTGGAAGTGTGATTGAACTGACTGTCACGAAACTTGGCTAACATGTCAGAGACAGTCATTCTCTGTGCCAGCAATGTGTAACGTGTACTATTGACCTATCCGTCTTCTGTAAGCACTTATCCAGTACAGGATTACGGTGAGGCCAGAGCCGGCCACAGGAAACACAGTGGGAAAGATGCCAGACCGTTGCAAGCCACACACTCACATATGCAACAATGGACATTTAGAGATACTACTTCATCTGATATCAAGTGTTTGGGCTATTGGAGGAAAACAGAGCCCACTGAACAGGCCGCAATTTATAAGATAGATAGATAGATCTTTACTGCCATCTTACCATGCATTTTCGTACAATCAAGTATGAAACCTAGACCAACAGCGTAAATAAATGACAAAATAAAAACTAGGGGAGCTTTAAGAAGTGACATACACAATATACACGGTATACAAACAACCCGTATCCATGGTGATTCATGGTGCTCTTTGGGGGGATTAGCAGCATAAAGAAACCTTTTTAGCAACGCATCTCTTGTAAAGTGTGTTTTAAGGGTGTAGCAGCATGCATTGTTAAATTAATAGCAAATAAATAACATATTGTCTTTTTATATGTACAGAAGTGCAAAGGTGAAAAGAAAAGTGCAAATGAAAGATTGCACTAGTGAACCGAAGTGTCTGGTACAGTGGGAAGGTCAGTGATTCAGTGGAGGGTGAGCAGAAGTGTCTGGTACAGTGGGAAGGTCAGTGATTCAGTGGAGGGTGAGCAGAAGTGTGTGGTACAGTGGGAAGGTCAGTGATTCAGTGGAGGGTGAGCCAAAGTGTCTGGTACAGTGGGAAGGTCAGTGATTCAGTGGAGGGTGAGCAGAAGTGTCTGGTACAGTGGGAAGGTCAATGATTCAGTGGAGGGTGAGCAGAAGTGTTCATTGCCCTCACAGCCTGGGGAATGAAGCTGTTTCAAATCCTGGTGGTCCTGGCTCGGATGCCCCTGTACCTCCTCCCTGATGGCAGGAGGGAATACAGGCTGGGGGAGGGGTGGTTTGGGTCAATAATGATGCTGGAGGTTCTGGGGGTGCAACGTAGGTTGAAGATCTTCAGCAAGCATGGGCGACAGGCACCGATGATCTTCCCAGATGTTCTCACTATCCTGTTCAGCTGCTTCTGTTCAGAGGTTGTGCAGGTTCCGAAACAGACAGTGATACAGTGGGTCAGAACGCTTTCAGTGGTGCCCCTGTAGAAGGTGGTGAGGGCCGGAACGGATAGCTGGCCTGCCTCAGCCTCAGGAGGCAATGGAGCCGCTGTTGGGACTTCTTGACTACTGCCATGGTGTTAGTGGTCAAAGTGAGGTCGTCTGCCAGGGGCACGCCCAGGAATTCGCTGCCACTGACCCTTTCCTCGGCCATGCCATCGATGGTCAATGGGGGGTGGTGTTCTGAAGGAGCCTTCCTGAAGTCTATGATCATTTCCTTGGTCTTGTCAACTTTCAGGAGGAGGTTGTGGTGGTTGCACCACGCTGTTAGCTGCTCCACCTCCATCCTGTATGCTGACTCGTCACTATTGCTGATGAGACCCACCACTGTTGTGTCATACGCAGACTTGATGATGGTTGTTGCTGAATCTAGCAGTACAGTCGTGGGTAAGCAGGGTGAATAGCAGGGGGCTCAGGACACCCTGGGGTGAGCCTGTATTGCCCAAGATGGTGCTGGATCTGTAGCCGCAGACTCTCACTGTCTGCTGCCTTTGTGTCAGGAAGTCCAGGATCCAGTTACAAGTGCCGGTATCCACCTCCAGTGATTTCAGCTTCTCCACCAGTTGCTGTGGTACTGTATGATGGTGCTGAAGGCTGAGCTGAAGACAATGAAGAGCTGTCTGGCAGAGGCATTCTGGTTTTCCAGATGGAACCGGGTGCGATGGAGGGTGGTGGATGTAGCATTGACTGGACCAGTTGGTTCTATATGCAAACTGCAGGGGGTCTTGGTTTGTGGGGAGACAGGCTTTAATGTGTTGCATAACCAGTCGTTCGAAACACTTTGTTACAATCGGAGTGGGAGCCACGGGACGGTAGTCGTTCATGAAAGCTGGTGTTGTAATCCGGTGTGTAGGCAAGCGAGCAGGGTGTGGGGAAGCAGGATCAGGGAAACGGGAGTTCCAACAAACGGGGTTTATTTAGGGGAACGGGTGAAACATGGGACAAACGTCAATGACAGACCTGGGGAAACAGACTTGAACGCGGACTAAATACACAGGACTGACTAGATCAAACAGGAAACAGCTGGTAACAAGCGGGATTCACACGGGGGTAATGAGGTGGGTGTGGCACACGTGAGGGCTGGACGATCAGTCATGACAGCTGGGTTGTTTTTCTTAGGCACAGGTATGATGGTTGCGCTCTTAAGGCAGGTGGGAGCTACTGCCTGGCTGAGGGAGATGTTAACGATGTCAGTGAAGATCTCCTTCAGTTGCTCAGCACAGACACATTGCAGGCATGTAATCTGGACCAGTATTATTATTATTATTATTATTATCAAACAGTCAGCATATGCAGGCATTTGTCAGTGAAAAATGTGTAAAGTGAACATCATTTATAAGTGATCACATCAGTTCATCAATGGACCATTTTTGTTAAAAAAAGAAAATCATATGAAACAGTCCCCTCCCCATTAATAAGACTTTGCACCAATCAGAAGTTTACAAACATTGATTGACATGTGAGTATAAAGCACAATGGTACCTGCCATAAACACACGTTACTTACGAGCGATGTGCAGCCTATTATTAACAAAGGGTTTGTGTTGGGTGCTGGATTAAAGACGCTAGAAAGGGTGAATGAGGTAAATGTGCTGCTATAAAGAGTGTCCAGAGGGGACGGGCAGCCACACCGCCACTCAGTTCGGTGAACAGCGGGGGCTCCCTGAACACCTTCACGGGGATCACCTATGTCGACGCACCAGGTGAGACGAGGGGCTGGCTGGGTGGGTGGGGGGGGGGTGTTCCTACAACAGGCAGCCGCAGGTGTGTTTGGACTTAAAGGATCCTGTCGTTGTAAGGTTTTGATTTGTGGCTGTATTTGCAGAGGTGGAACATTCAGGTCTAGAAAGTACGTATCCAGAACAAGATTTTGCTTCAACCGACCAGTTGAGCATAACAAGTCACAGTCACAGAGAACTCAAATGGTTAATTGAAACTAAATCTTGGTCTGGATTTGTACTTTCTGGACCCAGACGTTCCCCCCTCTGTGTATTTATATATTAAGTGAGAATTGTAGATATTCCAGAAAAATGGCTATATAAAGGAGGTTCATGGCAAATGTAAAATATTTTCAGACCAATTTCAGACCAATATTATAGCTCAGTAGCTTTTATGGTTCAGGCTAGACACCAAATAAACATTAAGGCCTGGACACTGATAATTCTGTGTTCTTTCTCACTTTTCCTTTCATATAAACAAAGCCTTGTAATTATGTAACGGCGCTGGCAAAACCTGGCCGTCATGAATTTAGCAGAGAACAGTCGTAAATCTCACGTACTGTAAGTAAATCTGTGTAATTCACTAAAGGGGCTTTGTGGAGTTTAAACATCAAGGTTTTGACCTGGATTCCACTTTGCTAAGATACTGGACCTGAGCTGAATGGACACAATGCTACCAGTTTGATGTCCCTTTGCTGTTGTGCCCTTCATGGCGATATTTAATCTAGTTTTCATCCTTAGAAATATCCGGCTGTTCGGACGTTTTATTACTTTGTTTTTTAAAGTAATAACAGAATAAATGTGTTGAGAGAGAGGTTTGCGTGTCCCTGTCTGTCTGGTAGAGCTGACCAATTTCCATGTTCCTGTCTTCCTGGGTGGAATGACGTATTTCCATTTTCCTGTCTATGTGGAAAAACCCAATATGAACTAAATCCTGATATTCCATCCTTCAGACACTCCACACATTTCTCCACGCTGGCCGACCAGTAGGGATGAGGTTTGTACTGGTCAGGCTGCTTCTTCTGGCATCTCCAGGAGCTCTGCACTGCTCCACCATGACGCATGAGGAGACGATTCCCGAGGAGACCTTGAGGAGTAAATGAGCACTGGCTGCTAAACAACCCAACTCACACTCATCAACGATGGGCCCAGTCATAAGGTTTAGCCTGACAGGAGAAAGAATTAACAATAAATATTGCTTAAATTTTAATGTCATTAATATACATATACATCTAAAGTATGCCTCATGTTATGTGGTACAGATGAAATGTCTCTTCAGACAAACTTAGTACATATATTTGTGCCTTGAATAAAATTAGGAAAATGAGATATGATTTTAACCATTATTATTAGGATGTCCCAGTGTGTGGTCACAGATGCCCGTGACCTTCAATGTAAGATCGGACAAGTGGACACCTGGGGTAGATCATGTAACGGACAGGGCACAGCGGAGTGACACCGGCCACGTTACAAGGCTGTCACTCGCCGGGGAGAGCTACGTGGACGAGGAGCTGAAGAAGGCACTGTACGGCGCGGAGCAGATGAAGGAGGTCATGGAGGAGAATGGGGAGGAGCACAAGAGTCTCATGAAGTCCTTGAGGAACTGCAGTGAGAAGAAGAAGGTTGGGAACTTCACCAGGCCCAACTCCAAACCACAGGAAAGATTTCAAACATCTCCATGGAGATCAGTGTGGTTAATGTTCAAGGCAGCATGTCATGTGATTCCATATGCTGTGTTACTGTTAATATAACTGCACACACAACAGGATTGTACTTAGTGTCTGTTGTTCTGATACTGAATTGTTTTATTTTGTATTTATTGTTCTCTGTATACCTATGATGAGTCTGGGCCAACAGCCAAGTATGAATATTACTATGGCTGGCAGACATAATGTCAGATATTGAGTTCTAGAATCCTACATCCCATAATACGCAGTGCTGTATGCCTCTGTCTGGTTTTGGGATTGATAGAAGTTATTGGCGGTACAGTAAGCATGGACAGCATTCTCTGGCTTTCCCTAATGAGCCACACCCATCCTGAGGATGCAGGTCGACCAGGTCCTCTGTAGACAGGAATTCTGGGCTGTGAGGTGATCCTTCCTGCACCCCCCAGGAGCAAGTGGAAATGGCCCAGTGGGTGCAACAGAGACTGATGGCGGTGGAGCAGCAGTGCAAGGCCCTGCTTGGAGGAAGTCTGCAGGACTTTTTACACCTCTAACTGCCGCCGGGGCTTTGCCTCCTTCTCCTTAAAGGTACAGAGCTCCCAAAAACACTCTTTACACTCCACTTCATGGTGGCACTATTGCCCTGTGTAGTTTAAAACATCAATACAGCTGCTTACTTGCTATATTACCATATAATTAGTGCTAGTGCATCTGTACTTGCATGGCATAGATGTTTCTAGATGTTTCCTCAGGTCCAATAGGTAAAGTCATATATCTCTTCTT
>JAODKC010000082.1:12826069-12854998 GCA_026777985.1 Mormyrops attenuatus
GCTTTGCAATTCAATATAGATACAACAATGGAACGTTTCGCCAAAAACTTAGAATTTAAGTTAGAATTAGCGTTTCTAAAATTACCGCTGTATTTCCCGTTTTTTTCATATTATAAAAGCAAAACCTTGAAGAAAGAACGTGCGCAGTGTCGTGAAACACTGACGTAGGACTGAACTGTGTAACAGTCCGCTGCTGTAGGGGTGTAATGAATACGTCTCTCCGTAGGTGATAAAACATTTCGATCTAAAATTGTACGTGAAACTAAACAGTGGCCACTTCGTGAGACATGACGTTATTAAACTACGGTCAAGCCCTCTGCACATTGTTTATGAGTGCGCGAATACCGACTTTACGGTAGTAAATTTATTCGCTGAAATCTTTGTAATAAGGCATAATATGTCTCCACTACCAATTATTTATTATCAGTCGAGTAGCCACACATAGTTTCAACTAATTCTTTGCGGAAATCAGGGGCTCTGGTCATGTTAACCTAAATACACTAAAAGGTGATAACCAGTATATGCATACACCTGTAAGTCCGAATCTTTGTTATCATGCACAATATGCCACATATCCTCACAAAGTTCTAACCAATTCAATGGTGGAAATTAGCGGTTATGGCCAGTCAAACCTGTATATTGTAGAATTGGTGGAAACTTTGTGCGGCGACTCATAGAACAACGTTTTCTATTAGAAAATGGACACCGATTACACCTTGTTAGACATATCTTAGCGAATTAATTTACTACCGTAAAATCCGTAGATTACGCGCATTTGCAAACTTCGTGCGGAAGGCTTGACCGCAGTACCACACTGGCTTCGAGCGGTACAGACTAGAGCTTTTAACAGAGAAGTGTTGCGGCAATAGCCTTCACTAATTCTGTCCAGATCAGGTTGAGCAATGCATGCAGATCGTCAATGGATTATGCCAAAGGCTTCCCGAATTTCCTCTAGGGACAGTGAAGTCATTGGTGGTTTCACTCTAAGCTTTTACTGTTATTTGGAACATAACTTTGTTTACAAACAAGTTGCAAATGTGTTGGGCACATTGGCCGTACATCAAAACCGGAAAACCAAAGATATAGTTACAGTAAGCATTTTACTGTGTGACTCACAGGTTGTCAGTAATGGCGTTATAAATCTTGCTGTCGGGATATAATTCCCTTTTGCTGGACTAATTACCACATCTAGCACCTTACTTTTCAATATTTAATGTGATAATAATGGATCATGGTTTGAAGCACGTTTCCTTCCACATTTTTCAGACAGTACAGTAGCTATACAGTATGAGGAGCTGCGTTGTGACTAGGATCTATAAGCCATAAAAGAGACAAGGCGGAAGTCTGCGACGGCATAAAATAAGTCGCACTTCATGTTAGGTATAGCTCTGATAACAAAATGATAATTCTGGATTTGTACAGAAAATTAATTGCATTCAAGTCGGTGCCCTGGTACACGGAAAGATTAACAAAGCATACAGCCTCCCAGAAATGGGTAAAAGTACGAGGATTCATCTTTAATTACTGACGACAAATACCTGTGTGAAGAAGGACACGGTTTTGCGATTCAGCACAATGCAAATTCCCAGGTTCGAGACCCGCTAAGACGTTAAATCGCTTGATCGGAGTATAATGGCTTCTACATTTGGCAACTACCTAATGTTGCGTGTACTCATATATTATATATTGTGTTCAATTAGCATTTCCCTAAGTAAACAATTTTAGGGGAGTGTTTAAGATTAATAATTTTGTCAATGACTGTCGCTAAACACATTATGAATACTTTCCAGTCACCGGGATATTACTGTGCATGAGCAAACAGGGTTAAAGACAATCTTCACAACTTCACCGTCTCATATAGCCATACCACGTACCCTAAATATGGATCACTGTGTTTGATTTTTAATATATAACAAAGTGTAATGAGCTCTAATGACAGTTGTGATGAAAAGGCAAAGCGAATATCCAGGTAAACGTATTCGAAATACAAATACATTTTGCTTGCCAACTAAAAGCGCAGATCTTAGTCATTAACTAAACGATGCTGCTTAGAAAATAAAAAATGATTGGTTTCACCGATGAAGTACCGCTGGTGGACTTCTAAACATCTTGTAGGGTGTATGATTGAACTAGACCCGCTATCTTGAACCAAACTACAAGCAAAGCGAATACATGAAACGAAAACGACGCGTCTTCACTAGAGGCACATGGCGCGCCAACTTGCCACCGGCTCTTCCACCTTCCAGGCTAATTTGATCAGATGCTTGCGCTTTCCTCTTCTGGGAGTCGATTACGCACAGGGAACGCAGACAGATAAAATTTCACATAATCATAGGGTAAGCATGTTTGACTCAGTGTTATCGGAAAGCTGTGTGACGTACAGAGACGCGTTCACGCGGTTCTTTTGTATTTTGAAATATATCATAACTATCAATATCATAGTAGGCTATAAATCACACAGGTTCATTTTAACCTAATAGTATGCAATACAGAACATGCTAATTCTCTTCAATGCATTACCAGTCATATACATATTTAATTAATATTTTACATGTTTTCTATATAGTCCTTCTCCTTTATATGAAATTATCAGATTTCTTAGCACGAAAAAAAATTGCGTTCGTGTAAGAAACACAATTTCGAACATGGAACATTATTCTTAATGCAATCTGCGAAAAGATATAATAATCCTTAATACTAATAAAATAATTCAACGCACTCCACATGTGGACAAATACGGCATATCGAAATTGGATTGGATGAAATGACAGCGATCAGCGCTGTCGTTGTGTTCGTTTTTTTAAATACAATATTAGAGTCGTCATTGTTTAAAGAAACTCGGATCAATTCAATAACTTGAACGGCTCGTGCATGCTGGCATTCTTAAATATAGCTAAAATTGCAAAAACAAAAACCGATAAAATTATAAAGAGGTATCTCCGCACGTAATTGTATTTATTTGTTTCATACTACGATTAAGATTTACTTAAAATATAAATATATTACTCCCTGTATGAATTTTAATGCAAAAATAAAGTATCACACTGAACACTAACAATTTCTAAGTACTGAGAGTTTTTTTTCCACCGACTGAATTTATAGATTTATAGTAGCCTATAAACATGTAGGCTATATGTGCGCGTTCACGAGCGTGTGCGTGTAGCGGGGCTGGGCTGGGATTAAAAATCGGTCCTCGAGTTTGGAGAGGTCCCCCGCAGTAAATATTGCACACCGGCCGGGGGGGGCACACGATTAATTTCCCGTTCCAAATACATATCGGCCCACTGGGAATGGCCGATGGGCAGTCCCATGCCGTGTGGGGTCAAATGTGTAGGCCTGAGTAATGCAACAGTAGCAGTCACGCGATTGATTATAAATATGCGAATATATACGCAAAAGTCAGGTATGATGGCAGAAGAAAAGGAAATCGGATTTTTCGATAACCACTTGATGGCACTGTACGCTTACGTCTTTGACAAAGGGTGTAGATGTTTACGTCACATCATGAGCATCAAAATGCATTAAAAAAAAGTTTCAAAAGGAACACGAATTTCTTTAATGTCCGTCATACGACGTCAGACAAATTCGTGGTGTGAATCATATACAGCTTTTCACTGTTATTTCTCTAAATCAAATCTTTTATTATAAGTAAATAATTGCACTATACTTTTGTTTCCATTGTGTTAAATTAAAATTCAAACCAGAGTTAAATGAACTATACAGCATACTTTCATTATTATATTAATCTCAATCCATTAAGATTTTTAAAATCGTTATAAATAATAATAATTAATTATAAACAAAAAGTCATATATGGATTTCATAAGAAAAACGACTAAAAAATGTTAATCACATTTTATAACACAAGTAATATTAACTTGTATCGTTCTGGCTAATTACCTTTTACTTATTAGACAAGAAAATGTTGTTTCCTCCTGTCAATCTGACCAAAGCACATACATGTAAATTCGTGCACATGAAGTGTAATAACAGCGGAGTCTGCCGAAAACATAGATGCACACAGGAAGCTCGAGAGCTCAAGAAAGGCTATAGAATAAATCAGCGAGATAAATACAGACCATTAAAAGTTAATTATTATTAAAGGTCACGAAAATCGCCCACTGTTTGACCACAATATCATACGTGGAATTTCTGAAAGGTGCATTTTTTTGTCTGAAAATTAAGTTTTGAACTAAACTTCAGCAAGAGGCGAGTTGCTCTTACTGGTTCGAGGAGGAAGGAACTGTACTATTATATTCCGGGAGGAAGGGTTGATGACGTCTGTAGCATCCTTAATGTGACTTATTGAAAAAAGCCCAGCCACGGGATTCATGGATAAAAATCCGACGGAATCAGTGCAGAGAACAAAAACTTCAGATAAAGATATGTAGACAAATGTTTACATTGCCTTTCAGAGAGCCGTGTTTGCACAGAAACCTGTCGATTGCATTTTATATATATACGTGGAGAAAACCGTCGGACACAAACGAAGGCGGCAGCGGCGCTTTGGAGAAGATTTTCTGCGAGAAAGATTTTATCACAGTAGAGTAGCCTAAGCCTCGCCCGGATCCACCTTTCAGTCTGCCGACTCGGCAATAGGTATGTGCAAAGCGACTCGTTCCGCAAAGGCGAATTAAATGGAGATTTCCCGATGAAGAAACTTCAGCAGCATCAAGGATACTTTGCAACCGAAGATTTGCTTTTATGCCCGTTTTACTTTTCAATCCAACGGAGACAGACGCACCTGTATAGAATCCACGAAACTTTTTAAGAGCAAAGAGAACATATCGTGGCTTAATTATCTCCAAACGATCTCCTTTTTCTACTTAAGCGACTAATTTGTTGCGTAGAGTATTTATCAAGTGTGTGTCGAAGGTCTGATGAGAATTAGTTGCAGATTATTTTACAATTTCTGCGCATTTGATAACTGAATTAAGTATGAATAATACTGCAAGAAAACATGAATATGGAAAAATTAGGTATCCATATATAACTCTCTGGTATTTTTTTCGCAGAATGACCATGTCCAGTAAGGCTACTTTAGCATTACTAATCTACGGAATCATAACGCAGTACAGCGCCTTATGTTCACCAGCTGGGCTTCAGTACCCTAAGATTAGGTACGTAAACATGGACGATCTCTTCTTTGCTTCTCTTTTTGCGTCTTGCTATGGGTTCTTTGTCTTACTATGTTTTTAAATGCATGACTAAATTGTGATGTAGAAACACCACAAAAGAGTTAACAAATAACGTAGGCTATAATGCTATGTCAGAAAACAAAGCAAAAGAAATCAGGCAGTCATTCATAGATCACGGCAGAACGATCTGAGTTTTAAATGTTAGAATTTGATAAATGTGTGGTAGATCGATTCTAATTCTAAATGTGAGCATATAAAAAGAACTTTAAAAAACGAAAACGGAAAAAAACGAAAACGAAAAATCATATTCGACTCTGAAAATGGGACTGTTTGTCGAAACCTGATTGAAGGGACACCGATGCCTTCGGAATATGACTATTCGGTGAATATAAATTGCCTGGATTTCACCATGGACATTGAACTGTTAGTGAGTGTTAGTCAAGGAACCATCCTCTCTTAGGTAGGGTTGTGTCGTCAACGTGAAGGCGCGACTGTGAAGTGTTGCGTTACATTATGGCTTTATAGTCATACGTTACCCGTCATAATTTTTATTTATATAAAAATAAACGTCCATTATGTCATCATGTCTCGTCAAGATCTGTAAGCTACAAGCTACGTTTTACAAGGAGCCTTAATATTATAACGGTACTCGGCCTTTTGGTCCATGATAGATTAGCACAATTGGTGAATCAATTGATGCAAGCTGGTTACAAATATTGGAATGACTTTTTATATCATTTTCGTTCTTTCTCTCTTTTTTTCTAGCATGCGTTTTAACCTTGGTGCATTGAAGTAAGATGCAAATCTAAACAATTTCTTTTGATTTATGTTGAAAAGCTTACATTAAATCTGCTTGAAATGGCTTTTTTTAGACAAATATGCTTTGCTATCAGGAATCAAGCTTTATTAAAAACAATCGTGTCACTTCTTATTTCAGACTTGAAAACGAAGTGTACGACGAAGACGGAAACTCGTTAACAGACTGGGCTTTTGGTACAGATGAAATGGCGATACGGAGTTCCCCCTATTTCCTAGATGACCTTTACACGCTGTACTACTCACCGGAGAAAAGGTAATTAGGCCTAGGTTATCACAATGCTCCGTTGTTTTGGCTTGTTTGAATTATTTTAATGTTCAGTGCATTCTGATTATCGGGGTTTTCTAGCCTCGGTTTAAACGTAATCCAAGTTAACAAGTAGGCTGAACAAATCAAATAATCCTAGAACCGATTGTTGGGATAAATCAAAAGGGATCTAGAGAAGTCAAAGATGCAGAGCAAAAACATCGGCGAGGATCAAAAAGTACTCAAATCCCCAGACTTTGTCAAAATAACACTGTAGACGTGTATATGACATGCAGATACTTAAACCTGGCTACGGGATGCGGGAGGCTGTTGGTAGAATGCCTTCCGCTGGGTCACCCGCAGCACGTCCGTGTGTTCCCAGAGCGGAGAAGCTAGCAGATGGAATATTTGCTAAACCCTTACGGACGCTCTTGGCTCAGTAATCAGCAAGGAAATATCTGCATTCTCTGATGACGAAGCGTGTAGGGTAAGGAGATTTCTTTTAGCGTCTCTCCTGGCCATCAGGAGAGACATTATTTCATGTGACAGCATTTTATCACGTCTCGGCTTCACAGCGGATGGCCAGGAGATTTTTCTTTGAGCCCGCTACTGAAGATGTATTCGGCGCCTAACACGCGTTTCAGTCTAATTAGTGGCCATTTATTTATTTATTTTTAAAAAACAGAGACAATCGGTACTTTTTTTTTGCAAAAATAAAGAGGATGGATGCCTTTGCTTCTTTAAGTCAGTGATCGTAGTGTAGTTGGACGAGTGCGTTAAAGGAGTACTATGGATTATTTATATTAGAATAATAGTTTAAAGAGTTCAGTCGTTCTTACAGATCACTCGCTGCTTCTCTGACATCACAAAAAGGTCTGTTATGTACGTTTCTAAGAAACTGCCATCCGCCAGCGGGTTTATTCATGCACTGCATTCAAGTTTGTCTGGGAACCGGGGGTGTGGCACTGTGTAATAACATGTTCCCCCGTTTTTCAGGGAGGTCAGCGATACGGAAGACGATGCTGAACCGCTGTCCAAAAGGCACTCGGATGGGATCTTCACGGACAGTTACAGCCGATACCGAAAGCAAATGGCAGTCAAGAAGTATCTGGCAGCCGTCTTGGGGAGAAGGTATAGACAGAAATTTCGCAACAAAGGACGCCGCTTCTCTTACTTGTAGCGCTTATTAACCAAACTGTCCTGTGTATAAACCCTGAAATCAAGTCATTCTGAAATCAACCAACAACCCGCGGATCGCTTCCTGTGTTCTCTAAACATGTATTTATGTATCAAGTAAAGCCATTAAAATACATATTTTAATAATATTATTGTTCTTCATTTGTACAAGAGCACTTGAAATCGCACATATATAGGCCTGATTTGTGAGTTAATATATCTATAAGTATATAAATGGATGTTTAGTTCTAACGTTTAAAATGGGGAAAAGGAACGTACTGTTCACCTTTGAACGTTCTTTGAATATGCAAATTGACTGAAGGAATTGATTTTCAAAAGACAATCGGGACTGAATGTTGCTCTTATTTATTTTTCTAATCGAAATTTGAAAGACAAGTGTTTTCCTTGACAACAGACTTGGAGACTTGGCAGAGATTTAGAAGCACTGTGGGTTGGGATGGGTGTTTAGTCTTTTTGGCCAAGGAAGAATACTTCTAGAGCAGTTGAGTGCAGTAAGTTCACCCCTTTTCCCTAAGTTTTACGCTTTAAGGTCTTTTCTGAGTTGAGGGTCTCTCCCATTTTTCTGAAAATGGACATATTACTATAACCACCTGTATACACATATTATATAGATACATGTTTATGTATCGTCTAAATTGGAGTTCAATAATCCCACGAACACTCTTAACTATATGATAACATGTAATGGTGTTTTTTTTCTTTACCTTGGGTTCTTAAGAATGTTTATCATATACATGTTTGTTGCAGGCTGTCCTACATTCTTACATTAAGCCTGTAAAAAAGAAAGCAGAATTTAAAAATAGCATTTTGGAATGTTTATTTGTACTTCTTGATGCTTGCACGAGTCAAGATGGAATCTAAGTGTGTTCCTCTCTAGTGCTATTTGTGTATTTGCCAGATTTTACTAAAGCCTTCAAAGCATTTAACTTTTTCGTGTCTGTCATATCAAAGGCGCAAACTGTGTGTATGACAGCTGGAGGGACATTCAAGTCACGAAAATAACGGGGAAAACTGCACTGGATCAGTTTAGGTTTGGTTGCTGTTAAATCCAACGATTTCTTAAGTATTCTTAAGGTGTTAAATATTCCTCATTCTTTTAATTGTGCCTCATATGTACGAATATGGAAATGTAAAGTGAGAATGGAAGATTAAAACGGTTGTGAAAGCCACTGATTGGTGCAACCCAAAGTTCCCAGCATCCTTTGCACTCTTTCATTAGCATAATCTGGTACATATTTATTTTGAGCACCTTTAATTTCACTTTTTAAACTTGCTGTCTTAAGATCTGTGCTCAAACCACGCTGTTCCAATAATGGCTTACTGGTGGACTTATTTGCCACTTTTGTCTTTGTTAGCTGTGTTTTTTTTAAATTTTTTTTTTTAAACAAAAGGTACAAGGCAAAATATGAGTATGTCAAGCTTTGTTTTATTCTTTACCCCTGTGAGTCTGGGAGCTCATTAGGCTTGGTAAGTGATGCTTGCCAGACAGACAGAGAGGTCACTATCCTTTTGTGAGACATCAGGCTGGAAGGGCAGAATGTGGTGACATGTCATCACACGGCCTCAGACAGGCACACCAACACTCCTTTGGTTCGGTGTCCCCTAATTGAGAGCATTGGGTCTGGTGAGACAAAATAAGACAACTTGACTCGTTCCAGCTGAACCAGTAATTTAAAAATGGGCATTTCTCGACTTAAATTATCATCATCAACAACAATGTTGAGATCACCTCCCCTGAAAAAAAAGAAGAGACTCAGATAGACTGCACTTAGGTAGCCTCTCGGCAGGGCAATATTTCACTGCCCAGCGAAAGAGATTTTACCGAGGAGTTGAGGCACTATGCAAAGAAGGATGCATGCTCCCCTCTGGCTAGTTCGGCCCGATTTGGCCGGCCTGAGCCGGAATCCACCCCCTCTAACTCTGCCATCCTCCTTCAGGAATGAAACAGGAAGCAACTCGTGGCTTCGGTGCCTTGCTTCAAATTTCAAATCGCCACCGGTCACAGATGGCTATTAAGTGGCCCTACAATGCTGCAGACCCATCAGATCACACTTTGATCTTTCGTTAATCCTTTCGACTTTTTTTTTTCAGTTTTAAAAGCTGTTATTTTTTTTATGTCGGCGCGCTGAGCTTAGAGTTTTGGCTGGTTAGGCTGAAT
The DNA here is from genome assembly GCA_026777985.1 of Mormyrops attenuatus. NCBI lineage: Eukaryota > Metazoa > Chordata > Actinopteri > Osteoglossiformes > Mormyridae > Mormyrops > Mormyrops attenuatus. The sequence continues at coordinate 12,835,626 of JAODKC010000082.1, forward strand.
GAATGTTATCGCAGTTTCGTGTTAAATGAGAGGATTATAGTAGCTGCTTGCAAAATCCATTTATCGCTCCCCATAAAGCCTACTGTGTATATTTTTAATAGTGCCAAAAGCCTTACTGAACACTGAGATTCAAATATACGATATGTGTGACGAAATGAATATCATAGCAAGTGTTACCATTATAATACTATACTACACCCCGCGGGGTGTATATAAATGTTCGAAAAGAGTGTTGTAAGATTTGTATGAATAAATTTTGTAAACTACACAGCTTTGTCTAGTCTTTGAAGCACATGTCACCATGGGTGAAATATTAGAAGTCAATACGAGGTTCTTCTCATGTTGATGTCCCCTAAAAATGTCCCCACATTGGGTGGCCATCTTTGCAGATGAAACCTAATGCTATTGGTCACACATACCTAAGAGTTTTAATCCCTTTCCTACACACTTCTTACGCCCCCCCATTCATGTTCAGTGTGTTTAACTGACCACTTTACCCCATCTCCCCCCCCACACACACACATACACATCCTTACTAGCACTGGTCCAATTAGATACTAGCTGTTTCCCGCTCTGCACTCACTGGCCCAAGGAGTCACTGTGGAGGAACCTTTTCTTCAGCTGAGAACTTCCAAAGGAAACTCCGGCAGCCTCCTGGCAGAGCTGTTTCTGGTCCAGATCGCAGGTGACGAGCACGGATTACCAGTTCTCATTGATACATTAACGTGCTACACCTGCATTTTTCCCCCAAAGACCACAGAGGCGAGCCCCGCCTCCTGGACCCTGTCCATCCTGAGATAAATAGAAGTTCAATGGTTCCTCTCCTGGGGAGCAGAACAGCACCATTCTGTATCTGTGTGCTTCCCTCCTTTTTGAGCATCTCCAACATTCCCATTCATTCCAGGCTCGACTTTTTCCGGAAGCTCTAGTGACCCAGGGTGGGGTGAGGGGGGGCTCCTTGGCCTGTGGCAGATCCGCCCTTAACCCAATCAGGAGGCGTTGCTGAGCAACGCATACTTAGTAGGATCATCCAGTGTTTCCCTTGGGTCCCAGTTCCGAGTGGCACAGGCCACGCTCACATTACATTTAACCGTCTAAGCAGCTCGTCGGCCAATGTAAACCATCCACCGCTGTTTTTTATTTTGACTGATGCTGCAAAACAGCTATTTTCCCCTTTTATGTAGTGAAATAAGTGTGGCAATTTAGATGCACAAGGAACTCACTTAAGGTTAAAATAACTGAACAGGACTGAGACTTGAAACAACCCCGCTGGGGTTACTGTGCAGAGTGCTTAATCGACCTGCTTACCTACGGCAGCTGCACGTGTGGATGCACACGTTAGAGAAGTTCTCCAGGCTGAGATGTATGACGCACCCGGTTATGCGAGGCATCAGAAACAAACAAAGACAAACACAAACGGACTAGGAATGGAGGACGGGATGTATTGTCGTATTGTAGTATTGACGTATTGTCGTCATACACGCGGCCTGTCAGCATCCATCCATACGTGGGTTGCGGTCAGGGGTCAGGCAGCCGGCTCCGGTTCTGGAGAATGCATTTCCCACCATTCTGCGGCTTTTAGCCCTACCCTTAAATGATTCATCGAGTCAGCCGCCACATCAGACACAGCGTCTGACAGCGAGCACTTCTCACTGAGATGTTTATTCTGGGCTTTCAGGAGCATCGACCAGCAGCGGCTGGGCTGGTAGTGTCTGGGACATGCCCCTCCAGGCCCTATATGCACGGCCAGCACATCTCATACCTATGAGATTTCTGAAGTGTAGCCGATAGCTTATGCACTCTACTAGTGGTGTACAACCAGAATTAACAACAGCTTAGTCACTGTTGATTGGCTCTGCTTTGACTCTCTTCCGGCTCTTTACTAATTCTACAGTGATTGATTCTGGTTTGACTCTGCACTGACGCTAAACCAGCTTAGTCACTGTTGATTGGTTGGCTCTACTTTGACTCTCTACCTGCTCTTTACTAATTCGACAGTTGCGATTGATTCTGGTTTGACTCTAGACTGATTCTAAGCCAGCATAGTCACTGTTGATTGGCTCACTGTTGATTGGCTCACTGTTGATTGGTTGGCTCTGTTTTCACTCTCCGCTAGCTCTTTACAACTTCTGAGGTTATGATTCTGACTTGACTCTACTCATGTCGAGCAGCATGTGAGCCAAGCACGTTGATTGGATTACATAAGAGAGACTTGGCACTCATTCTTCTCTTATACGGTTCAGATGTGACATTATATACACACTCTCAAGTACAAACACCCACACACATGGAGGCGCACACACAAAGACTTCCACGCCACCCCTTACTCACATTAACCTTGTGAGCTCTGCATAAGGATGGTGCTCAAATCCCTTAGATGTGCGCTATTCCCAGAAGCCACAGGGGGAGAGACACAGTGATTCAGTGAAACAGTGACTGTCAACAGGTCTCTGTTTCTATCTGAGATGTTCCAGTTTCCTGTCTCATTACCTGTCACATGGTGCAGAGTGACAGGGCTCCTTCTGTTGGGCCATGGAGGAGGAACTGAGGCTCAGTACTCCACGCATTTCTTACCGCTGGACTATACACACAGTAAACCTATTAAATAAGCTCTTATGGAATAGCAAGGCACATCATGCATGGTTATATTTTTATATACAGCATGACACGTATATCCATCCACCTTTGATACTGCTGATCCAATACGGGGTCACAGGGGATATGGAGGTGGTCTATTATGGGATGCAGGGACACATAACAGAGAAAGAATACATAGAACACCAAACCAGTGCATCACAGGGCCCCCCAGGTGTGAGGTCACATATCTAGAGTCACAAATGGAAATGTCCTTTATATGTACCTGTAGGTCTACGGTGTCTGGACTTTTCCAAAGAGGAACAAACCATCATCTGGCCTCTTGGTTCCGCGGTGAGGGAGGGCGGAACGGGAGTGTGACGCAGATGGAAAATGGGAAGGAGAGAGGCTGAGCGAGGATGGGGCGAGAGCGGCACGGCGGGGCCACGGCGGTCCGAGCACTCACACGGAGCTCCCGCGACAGACTGCTGAGACATGGGCAGGTGCTGGGGGTGTTGTTACCTCCACGGACCCCCCCCCCACCCCCACTTCGCACATGCAGTAAGGAGTCTCTGACTCAGCATCTCCTGCACAGCGCATGTAGCTGCTCGCATTTTAATTGCGCATGACCACTTGCATTTCCCCACTCTGGAGAGGCGGCTCCATCACCCAGACACATGTACATCACCCCCCGCCCCGGAAACAAGAAGCCCACGGAACTGTCAGTCATCATAATTAGCTCACTTTTGTTTATGAACTTACACACATGATTCAAGCCCATGGGAAAGCTACCCCCCTCCCCCATAGACCTGTTATTGAATCATGTATGTTACGGTACACAGTTTTTGGTCAAATGTCAAAATTTCATTTCTGCTGAATGACCCGCAGTGTACAAAGCTAACGTGAAATGGACTCTTCAAAATCTCAAGCGTGATCATATACATGCACTGCTTTTGCAGTAAATTCAGTTTTTAATTTAATACAGGTGTTGGCCCTTTACATGCAGTAATAATATTGACCAATAATCTTGATCAAAATGACCGTTCAGAGTTGCATCCTGGCACTCAAAAGATTTTCAGTGGAATAGTCAGTTTGTATGAACAGTTAAAGAAAAACAAAGAGATTACCTGGGTTACAATGTATATCATACATGTCACACTCTGATTGGATCCCCACAGAACAGTGGGCGGGACCTACTCAGTGGGAGAGTAATAACAACGATATATGGCATTTATTATCCTCTTCCAGGGCACAGAAAGATTGGTTCAGTTCACAGACCGGAACAATAAATCTTGTGCGGTGTGAAATCATTAATTGATTGTTAATTGATTTAAGGAGGAGCCTATCCTGTCACAGAATAACGTAGTTTATGACAGACTATTCAGATTCAGACTGAATATGAATGTCTGGGCTGAGTGCCGGATGTGTTGACAAAGTGATGAGGTGGAAAAGGATGACAGGCATCGGCAGCATTATTGGAATTCCAGCTGAGGAGTTTAAGGCGCCATCGACAGGCACCGGGGGCCTGTCCCCTCCACTCTGTGTCTTTCATCTCATCGAAGTCACACTTTCTACGACTGAAGGACACAGGCACAAGGAGACTGACTGATGTTTAAGCTTCTTTCCTCCTTAAACAACACAGATTTTTAGTATTGTTTTTCACTTTAAATTCCACAATGCATTGCTAAAATATTTAAATGCAGACAATTGTGCTATATTCATTTATTGTGAAAGTAATATAACCAATTTTATGCAATTATATTTCGTTTTCATATATTTAATTAAGTTACGAAAACCCATTCAGATTCCAGGAAGAAAACAAGACTGATGTTCCAGAAACTGGTGCATCACCATTCATTCCGGCTACAGTGGACTTAAAAAGATACTGACAGTGATTCAGTCCTGGTAAATAGATCCAAATCCTTACATTTAATAATCCATTCCTGTTACAAGGATCTCGAAAAGATACAACCAATCACTCATCCATGTTAGATGAACCATCTAAAACCTCGAGCAGGAAGTATGTGACGCTTTCTGACCTGCTGCTCCTTCTCGAGCACATATGCCTGCCTTGTTTTTCTCTTTTGTGTACTCTGGGGAAACTCAGGCCTGTTAATTCGGACGCCTCTGACTAATTAAGAAGGGGCCGGAAACGGGTTGTCTGCGGCCCCATTGATGTCATCACCTACGTAGCAAAGGGTAAGGCCGACTATCTACGTGTCATCTGAGGAGCGACCAATAGAGGAGACAGCGGGGATAATGAGAAGACGACATGTGGCGCATTTTTAATCACAATTACAACTGCAGTGTCCAATGAGATTGCAGTTCGGTATAGATATTTATTTGTGTAGTTTGTAGTGTTTTCGGGAGAGAGGGTGGGCTTTCCCTTGCCATTGAACCCATGAATGTAACTGGGAGGCAAGGGGCCGTGGGGCACCTCACCTACGCAATAATGGCCAAGCCACCTCTCGTTAGCGAGCATAGAGCCCAGGAGCCCCAGGGGAGTTCAAGACGCGCGGGATCGTTTTTCCAGTATTGAAGGAAAGGCTCTTCTTTGCTGTTTACGCTGTCTCCGGGCTATTATGGGAAGGCGCAGTGATTCTTTTAGGAGCCACGGTGGGGAATAGGCAGATCTCACTGCTGGCAACGGCTCTGGAGGAGCCCGAGTCAGATAGCCGTCACACTGCAGCTCCACCTCAAACGGCCCACTGGGGAATGCCATTGAGCTGAGGAGAGCTCCGAGTGCTGCCGAAACAAACACGGTGGCGGGATGGCAACTTAAATACAGTGTCACGGCTTCAAGTGTTAGGATGTTCAGCTCCATGATTTGTGAAAGGAATTGAAAATGAGAATGGCTTGTTTTCCTGATACCAGAAAATAGGGACTAAGACCGCATGGCGACATGTCTGTGAGCCCTGATCCCATCTCAGAAAACACAGCACATATGGGAGGGGCTTAGTAAACCTAACACTAAACGGGCCAAAACAAAAAGATGGCATAACTGAATCAGCAGGCAGTACTCAGCACGCAGGCCGGGAGGCTCCGCGCTGCGTCAGACTCCCGGCCTGACTGAGGCACAGGGCCCTGATGGGACTCTCTGCTACCACGTGATGATGTCACAATGCTGAGCCAATCATTAGCCAGCCAGCAGTGTACCGCAACATGATTGGTGAAAATCAGGCAAAAAACATAACAAACACGATGCCTTCGGTGAATGTTTAGCAGCCTTAAATAGCAGATTTTAAATACAGATTTCAGATGGAAATATGATTTCTGTGGCCAGCTCATACCGTGGATCATCCATTCAGTTTTACAAACAAATATTTCCATGCATCGTATAAATAATCAAGCTCATGTTATCTCAATAATGTGGAGAAAGTCTAGGTTCAATTCTTGAGTTTAGTAAGGAAAAAACCTATGACTGCAACCTCAATGTTGTGAAGAGGAGAATATACGAGAAATGACACATTATCATCTGTATAATGTGAAGAGCATAGGGCAAGGCTATTCAAGTCACGGTCTCAAGGTCCAAGCCCTGCTGATTTTCCAGCCTTCCTTTACCTGCGAGCCAAGTGTGAAGCCACTGACCAATCAGAATCAGTAATTTTAAACTGACTACCTGGGAGAGGTGAAAACAAGGCATGGATTTGGAATCGAGGTCCAGATTTGAAGAGCAAAGGAGTAGGGTCCAGTTTATAAAGTGATTTACTCTAAATCAAACAGCTTGTTTTCAGAATGAGCAGAAATTGCTCCACAAACATCCAGCTGCTCATTCTAGGAGTCTGGGGGGCTCTGCATCAGGTCCTACATGCTTTGGTGGGCATTAGGGCTGTCACGATCATGAAATTTTAGCTGGTGATTAATTGTCATACTAATAATTGCGATTAACGATTTAATTGCCCTTTTCTCTTCATTTTATAACAATATCAGCCTGGAGTTAACCTAATCATAGTTTACTATTACATATACACCTTATGAAGAAATTAATATTGAATTTTGGAACATATAAATAAAAACCGCATTTGCCTTTTAAGCTTTGTAAACGAATATTGTAGAGGCCTGATATGACATTAACAAATAAGAAGTTAAACCCCTTTAGATAATCAGTTGGTATTGTCTCTTCCTGATCCATACCACCTGCCAAATTTTACCCTGCATGTCGGCACGACCCGATCCGCTCATCTTGGTATTTTATGACAAATCATATTGTCTATATTTACACCAAACTAAGATGGATACTTTATTGGAATTAAGGTAGTCTGGAGTAAATATAAGTGAACGAAGATAAAATCAATTCAAACTGAAGTCCTTTACATTTGACAAGTTATCTGGGTAAGCAAGAAATCCGGCTTTGTGAAACATGATATAGACGCCTGGGGTTAATGATTCCGTTGACTTAAAAAAATCCATTTTCTTTGTTGTCATTTTAAGTGTTTATTCCGATCGTCTATTTCCAGTTTGCAAATACATATTTATGTGCATTCGTGCTGTTATGAGAAGAAATCACTGTGCATTTTAGCCTTTATACCGCGAAAGCAGCACAAATTAACCACATGAAGGTTAAAATGCACGGTCATTTCTTGTCATAACAGTGCGAATGCACATAAAATACATACGCATTTTCTCTGCTACAACAAAAAATTGCCGCGTGTATTGCTTTACGACAAATTTGTACTTACGTACCAGTTATGTGTTGATTTTCCAGCCTTCCTTTGCCTGCGAGCCAGGTGTGAAGCCTCTGACCAATCAGAATCAGTAATTATTAAGCTAACTACCTGGGAGAGGTGAAAACACAGCTTGTTTTCAGAATGAGCAGAAATTGTTCCACAAACATCCAGATTAATGGAGACGATTCTAACGATTATGCAAAAAATAATCACGGTCAGTTAAATTAATCACGATCAGGCGATTATTTGACAATTGTGACAGGCCTAGTGGGCATACAACCAAGTACCCATGGGCTTGTACTCCTCTAGCGCCATCCCCAGTTCAAACAGATGCGTTTGCTATATTTTCTTCCCCGATGTTTTTTTTTTTGACAAGATAATTGATTGAAATATTATTCAAAGGTCACATTGTTTGCACTCGTTCTTTTTCTCTCCAACCCTAACCTATAATTGGATGCGCTGTTTGCTCTTGTCAAGCATCAGCGAGAGAGGATCACACCGCAGCGAACCGCCCCGCCCGAATCAGCTGCGAGATTTACCGGGCGGGACCCTCGCTGATCCCCGAACGCCTTCGGTAATGCATTCTGCTCACAGAATCACTTTCACGCTCACGTGGGAAAGAGGGAAAACAAACCCAAATTTCAGGTGGGTCCTAGGAAAGCAAATTTCAAATGGGATCATCTGCAGATGCGGATGGGTCTTTTTCTAATGCAAAATTAACCTTATTTGCAGGAGGAAAAAGAGACGGACTCCACGGAATTAGATGGTCGTACCCAAAAGAAATGTATAGAGTCAGATTCAGTTATAATTTTTGATGCATTACGGTCAATTTAATGCATATGTTCTTATCATCTTAGACTTATTTGTTTGTGTATTAGGGCAGCAGGGGTTACGGACATTGACTTAAGCCTGGATGGTTGTTGTTTTTTCTCCTAGGTATTAATTCCCTAGATCAAATGACTCAAACTGTTTTGCTTAAGCAAAGTAATGTTCTGTGTAAACAGCTAAAACAAGGTAAGGTGTTACGTGTTTGATATAAAAGTTTCATATGGAAGACGGAGAAAATCAGAGCCACGGATGGTGCTGCGGATTCTAATTACAAAGTCACTCCGATCCCACGTGGCACATCCCCCCCCGGAGCCCGGCCACTCTGAAACGGTATGGTGTGGCAAGCTTTTAAGGTATCGCGAGATAGGCCCGTCGGTGGGCATGACGGCCCCCCCCTCATCCACCTGGGGGGGGCGGTAAACATTAAGGGGCTTCTAGAGAGTGCAATGCAGGTGCTATAATGGAAGACCGACACAGGTCCTGCGCCCATGTATATTTTTTACAGCTGAACATATTTTACCTGAAAGAGTATGGGCTAATTCCAACCTGTTACTATTAAGCTCTTAACTACTGTGCCTCCTCCTGACCCAGTCGGTCTATCAATATTCATTGAGGTGTACTTCCTCGCACCTTCAGCGCAGGTAGCATCCGAATGCTCCGTTGATTTCTGTCAGATACGGGCATCTCCGAAAGCAGTGACTTGCTTTCACAACATGTGACATCTTCAGCAAGGTCTTCTTCATGGCTTATAACAATATGACACAGAGTAGGTCCAGCGTCAATCAACCCGTTCGTTTACAACCGTAAATTCCGTTGCCATGGTGGTGACTCACAGTGGAGGTGCGAAGGTGTGAGATAGACATTACAAGGCCACCCCATGCCTTCCCCTCATTTTTTTTTTACTTGAATCCTTGATTTTATCCTTTTGAAATGTTTTTAATTAAAACGCCATCAGCGGTGAAGTCGAATTGAAACAAACTCCACCTCCGCTATCGGAGAACGGCCACACGGATGCAGCCCATAATAAGCGCGGAGCTGCATGCCCACATGCTTTTTTTATTTTTTTGCTCTGCTGGCGTTCTGATATTTGCTGCCGTTATTTATGTCCCATGTAGCGACCCCACACCTGTGTTACGTGACTTTCATTAAGATCTGCGGAAGAGCAAGGAGCTAAATGTGAAGGAATGTTCTGCCCCCAGGGAATCAGGAAGAAATATACAAGTAAAATATTTCTTACACAAACTATATATACATTTCCTCCTAATATCCTGTCTAAGTTACCTAGCAACAGGCAGTTCTTGTTCCCCATTCTCTGGAGCATTGTATGGAACTTCGGAAAGTGGATCTGTTTGGAACACTGATGCCAAACCAGTGTCATATGGCTGTAGATGATGCGGGGTCATGGGATGAACAATAGGGACATTCAGAACGAGGTGATCGAACAAGATGAATTCATTAACAGCAGCCAACGGAACTGTGGGAGTAAAGATTCTACTTCTGAAAGAAATGTTGTCAAGGATTAAGGCAAATAACGTATGTATAAGTTTGAGTAGATCATCAGTGGTAAAGTCCTTGGTATTAATCTGTTGTCAGTCATTATGAACAAAAAGCAAACGAATGGGCGGGATACTGCTGGAATGTTTACAGACGTGCGATGGTGATGAATAATACAGACGGAAGTTTGACAGGGCTGGTGTGCAAACACGGTGCGGTGCAGAGTCTCCGAGGCAGGCCGGTCTGGCAGATGGCCCAGTGTGACCATGGAGAGACCCCAGCGTGACCCACGGGCAAACCATGTGTGGGAGAGAGAGCCGTGCGCTGGAGTGACGCGCAGAGGTAAGCTGGGGGCCACAGTACCACTCGCATATGCCAACCTTGCTGCTCAGCTTCACTCGTGTTTTTTTATCGTCCTTCGGAAGTGCTTGATGTTGAGAAGCAGGACAGCACAATGTCTGAGGAGGTCAGCCCTGCGTAAAAAAAACTGCAATAAACCAACCCTCGAAAGGCCTGAAATAGCCACTTGTCAAAGTTTGCCAAATGGTCATGTCTACTTCTTAAACTTTAGTACAATTTTGTTCCAGTCCATACACACAGACCCTCCAACAAACAGTGTTTTATCCCCACCTGTATAGAGTCCTGGCCCAGTCTCTGCCATCCTACCACACAGAGAGATCTGTCACCCCCCCCCCCACACGCACACACAAATTGTCATGATCCCACCTACACAGTCCATTCTGCCCCCTCCCACACCCAGCATTCTGTCCCCGCCCACCCACTGTGTTCTGTCTCTGCCCACACACAACATTCTGTCTCCGCCCACTCACAGCATTCTGTCCCCTCCTACATACAGTGTTCTGACCCCTCCCATACATTGTGTTCTGACTCCTCCCACACAATGTTCTGACCCCTCCTATATATAGGGTTCTGGCCCCACCCACACACAGTTTGTTGGATGTCTGTGTCATTCTCACAGCTCATGGAAGGCCAGATGGAACAAAAAGAGGACATTTATCCACACAAATGCTGTGTTTCTCTGTCCACTCAATTATTCATCAAGATGCACTCAGAAAAACAAGCACTTCAAAGCACTTCTGCAGATTTGACTTTGTGTACTAGACGTCTTTTATTCCGGCAAAACAAAGAGCCGCGCGTATGACCGAAACAAGCCCTCACAAATACAAAAACAGGGACACCTGACTCAAAGCCAGAAGCCAGTTTCACAAGCATTGGGATGTCCAAATAGATAAATGTAGTGGTATTTTTTTGCAGATTAGATAGAAGGATATTAACTATACAATTACATTCACTCTTGGTCAGAGGTAGGGTATTCAGACAATCCAGAGATGTTTTGTCATGTGTTCAGTACTTTGTGAGGATGGGAGACAGATGGGTCACAAGGCGCAACGCGCATCCATGCAAATGGAATTTTGAGCCTTGTGAGTCTACAAAGGGTATCAACGAGGCCATGGATCTAGATCCAGGTTGGATCTGTGCAATCTCACAGCATCTAAACATCCTCTCAACAAGTCATCTAGAGCAGCGTTTCTCAATCCGGTCATTGAGGATCCCCAGATGGTCCACGTTTCTGTTCCCTCTCAGCTCCCAGCACACCTGAAACAAAAAATCAAGGAATTCCAAACACCGAATACCTGGTACAAGTGCGCTGGGAACTGGGAGGGAGCTAAAATGTGGACTACCTGGGAGTCCCTGGGTATTGGGTCTAGAGGCTTTCAAAAACGAACCAGCACCCTTTAGCTACATAAGACACAGCAGCAGCACTCATCAAACCAAGTGACTGATTGTATTCTATTCCATTTTAGTGTTGTTTCGCTATTCAAACACACAAACAAATCCATAGATAGACAGACAGACACTCAGCAGAAGTTTATCCGACTGTGGTTGTAGGCTTGATGACTACTTACGATCATCACTTCCAAAGGTTTTTTTAATTAAATTTGTATCAAGGGGGATTGAGTTTGGCACGGCAGAAGAGGGATTATAGGATATGAACCTGTCTGCTGAATCGCAAGACATTATTTGATATTCATATTTGTGTCATTTTCAGTTAATGGTCTTTTCACGCTGCATGTACTTAAAAGCAAGGTTGGTCCTACCTTTGAAAGTAAGAGGCAGGCTAGGATAGGGGTGCGGGGGAGGTCATTGATCATTAGACCTTCAGAAAGGAGCAGTCATCTTGAGCTCTAATCTTCTACAAGAACGTGAGGAACCTTTCTTATCCCACAACCCAACTTTGATATTTTGAGTACATTATTTATTGCGAATAATGGTCTAACCGGTTCGTTATCAGCTGGCTTAATAACCTTCTGTCTTTTGCCCATGGTTGTAATATTTGATAAGAAAAGAATAACAAGCTTCCAGAATCTCCCTTTGATATACAGTGTATGTTTAGCATCCAGCGTTCTTAGGATATGCTAACTCCTGGACCTTGACTCTGATCAAACATGCCCCTTTTCAGATTATACACAACAGACTTTGAAGGGTGTATTTTAACATCATAGTAATCTTTTGTCCAGCTTCATCTTTATCACTAACATATATCAGTCAGCTTGGTTTATTGGAAAACTGTATGTTTACAGTGATTTGACTGGTACACTGTGGTCCTCACTCCAGGATGCTCAGGAAACACTTGGTTGATACTCAAAAGATGTTCAAGACACACTGCGGTCTACAATCAAGGATGTTCAGGTCACACTGTGTTGTGCACTCAAGGATGTTCAGGATGCACCGCAGTCTGGACTCAAGGATGTTCAGGACACACTGCGGTCCGCAATCAAGGATGTTCAGGTCACACTGTGTTGTGCACTCAAGGATGTTCAGGACGCACTGCAGTCTGGACTCGATGTTCAGGACAGACTGTGGTTGATAGTTAAGGATGTTCAGGACACACCGCGGTCTGCATTCAAGGATGTTCAGGACAGACTGTGGCCTGCATTCAAGGATGTTCAGTGTGACATGATTCCCTAGAGGTGAGGCACTGTGCCAGCCAAACCGCTGCGCAAGAACATCTCCATGAGTAATGCTCCAGCACCTGCCCCCTACTTCTTCTGATCTCCATCATCCAAGGCCCTTGGAGCCTCATTTCCCGCACCATGGATCTACAAACGGGGTAAAAAACAAAATAGAAAGTACATACATACATAAATAACAGGCCGCTGGGTGCACAGCCATGCTAACACCCAAAAATAAGCTGAAGAAAGGAGCAGCGGGAGGAAGGAGCCCCCACTCCTCCTTCCCAGGCAGCCATTACATCAAAAAGTCGGGGGATGACATTTCATCAGGGCGTCCTCCGTCACAATATGGAGCCCGTGGGTGACAGAGAGCCTGAGACGCAGACTGATGCGTATTTTTTTAGGCAAGAGGGTCCTCAGTCAGGGCCTTAGAATGAAGGATGATGTCATTCCTGGATTAGTCACATGGGCACTTAGGTAGCTATACTATATTGGTCCCCAATGGGCAAATTACCTGTTATGAACCACTTCTTTTTACCAGTGTTGTGGGAGTAAAACCTAAGCCCAAAAAATAAGTAACCAAAACAAACATACAGATAATGTGTCACCACATATTTAGGTTTTATTTGGGTTCACGTGGGTTAATCTGCAAATTTGTATCAGAATTCCCATTTTAGGGCTTCTCCTTAATGGACGTTTAATGTCTTCCATCCATTGATCAATCCATCCATATTCCATAACTGTTTATCCAATGTGGGGTTACGGTGGATGCTATCCCAGGAGGCACTGGGCTTGAGGGAGGGGACACCCTGGACGGGATTCGCTGTGAGTTAATTGTAGTTGTTGTTTGAACAATACATTAACTTTACTCGCATTTTATAGTCTCCATCCGTTACCGGATAATGAATATTTTGTGCTAGCAGGAGGGAAAACATGCAGTAGACAGTAATTGCAGATTTCCACCCGTTTTACATCTTTTAGTTTTGGCAGTGTTGTGTTTCGGCTTGGTTTGATGGGCAGCAATTAGCGGGAGGAGACACGCCTGTCAGTCACTGCCTGGTTAACCTAGTTAGCCCACCTGCGGCATGCGCCTGCACGCGTGTGTGTTAGCAACCTGAGGCGGCACAGCACCACGGCAGCCCTGGGACAGCCTGCCCCTCCCCTTCATCCATAAACAAAGAAGAGGATGATGTTCCTCTGGGAGATGTGCTGGGGTGAGGGCTCTGTGGCCCAGACAGCGGCACTACACAAACCTGGGAGGTGGGCGGTGGGAGATTAATGCCAAGCAGCACCCCCGTTTTGTGGTGATCATGGGAGAGGCTTTGAGCTGACCCAAGCGCCCAGTCCCACAAAGCAATCTCACTCCCCAAGGGCGGGGCAGGGGAGGAAGCCAGGCACATGGCAGATACAAATCCCGGCGATGAATACCCTGGTGACACTCAAGCAAGCCACCCCCCCCCCCTCCTAGCGGGGGGACAGAGTGTAAGCTGGACTGATGTTGGCTTTTATGGTGCACGTGCAGGCTGGCAGGGATTACCTGCTCCGGCCACTGGGGGCGCTCTTGCTCATAGCAGGAGAGACAGTTGTGAGACATCTTTGGTTGGGTGGATCGGAGTTTCCTCTCCTTGTGCTAGGGCTATGAAGACCATTCCAGCAAGATTGCGGTGTGGTTTCCCAGTGGGCTCAGTGATGATAAACGAGCAGACGGTCAGGGGAGCAGGCGGTCAGGGTCCCTCTTCCAAAGTGTCAGGTCGAGTCAATAAACCTCTCCCCGCCCCCGCCCCATTTTGGGTAGGCTGAAATCCCACACCCCCCTCACGCTCTGCCTCCCCCACAGGGCCCTCTGCTTTAACCTCAGGGGCTTAATTAGTTAAAATCAGAGCGGTAACCAGATTGAGGCGGGAGGCAGAGGAGGACAGAGAGCAGAAATACGCCCCCCCCCTCCCCGCCACCAAGGAGCAGCGCTAGTCTGTTTTTAGCGCACGTTTGGTTCCACACCTCTGATTTTAGCACCCCCCTACACGCACTAAGAACTTTAAAGGGTTAGCAAAGGGGAAAAAAAGGCTGTTTTCTTGCCCACTACACGCTCCACCTAAATAATTCGACTCAAAATGAAAGGATCCAAAAGACTGGGCTTCTCTGTTAGCGCACAAGCCGACAGGAAACGTGTTGGACGGCTCAGCCTCGACGACGACAACACGTTGGTTCCAGGGTCATATATGGGGCGGGACCACAGGGGTATTGGCCCTGAAAGCTGATTGGCCCCCGGAGTGCCCCTCCCGTGTCACTTACCGATGCAAAGCACATCATTGGTCAATCATAAGGTTGACCCCTATGTATGAATTATACGCACTGCTGTATTGCTACAAAGGATGGCATCTGTGCTGTTTAGCTCACATATGCTGGGGAGGAACAGACTGAAAGTGGTGGGATTTCTGGTCCATGCAAAATGGGCGCTCATCAGGGCCAATGACAGACAAGCACTCGGATGGCTTGGGTGGCTATCAGCTGAAATGGAAGCAGCCTTGAAAGATTAATGAGTCCTTTTGTATTAATATTTGAAGAGAAGGAGCTTTTAATATATTACCATGCCTTTCCAAAGCTCTGCACGCACGCTATTGTCACCCAGCAGATATTAAAGCAGAAAATCTATTTCATTCCTTGGGATGAATTTTTAATTTTACATTTTAAAACATGGCCGACAGAGCATTTTCCCTCATTTAATTTAATTTATTATTTTTTTCCTCATTTCCGTGATCCAGGAGGCTGGGGTAGACACAGCGCCAGGTCGCGTTCTGACATCCCGATAAGCTGTGGCTTCAATTCAGCCCGCGGATCGCGCGCCGCTAATAGCAGGATGGAGGTACGCTGCTACGGAAGACAGCAGCGATGTTGATTAGCGCTAATGTGATTAGCGGCCGCAGGGAAAGGAGGCTGTCGCGATGGCTGTCTGTCAGGGCCGCAGCGTCGCCCCACACCTCCAGTTTGTCTCCTCCTGCATGAGGTGGAAACGCCAAGAGAGGAAATTTAAGTGAATAGTATTTTAGCCATGTACAAGTCTCGGGGGGCCATGACTGTCACCCCCCCACCAATTCTTCCTTGTGCCCCACCTAGAAGTGTCCAGCCAGAGGATTAACTCTGATTGGCCAACAGAAAGACATCCTAGCAGCAGGTCTGATATTAGCTGAATGGGGGCCACGATAAAGGTATGGCGTCTCCTCCTGCAATCCATTTTATGTGCCTTTTTTAAGGATTCGCCCCCCCCGCCAGCTCCTTCTTCATCACATGCCCCACCTTACGTCAGGAGTGCGAAGTACCGACAGCCCAGAACGTCATGTTTCTGGACTCAGATTGTACCTAGGCTAGGTGTGTCACTCTTACTGCAGAAGGTGGGGGGGGGGCTCTGGTGAATCGTAATACCACCCTGGGGGAGGTGCCGCTGGGGAAGGCATCAGAGCCAACCCTGTTTGTCGTTCGACAGCCCCCTGGTTTACAACAGCACCCTGTTTTCCCAGAATGCCATTGAGCTTTGACTCATCGCCCTCACGTGCTAAATGCTACTCTTCATCAAGCCTGCGTGTCGTGATGATTCCACCCATTGTTCAGACCTTCCCGCATCTAATCTGGCACCACGCACTCGCCCCCTTCCTGGGGTTTCTGGGGATTCAAAGGTCTCTCCAGACATCCCATAAGTCCAATTCCAGATTGTTCTGTGACTGACTTACGCAAAGGATCAATGGATTCATTGATATGGCTTTGCAGTTCTGGGGCTGCAGGCGTGTTCGCACATGCAAAGACAGGGATTATGAAACCTGACACCATCTCTCTTGACAGACAGCCCTAAAGCCCGCCTTCATCTGGGAGCTGACGAATCGGGGGGGCCGCCAGCATGGCTCAGACTGCACGCTATGCCTGCAGATCACGTTGTACCGCATGGCACAAGTTCACCTGCTTCTGTGCATGCGACAGCGAAGCCTGACATGCTCCTCGTCAATTTTCATTAGTTCTTGAGTTTTATCCGGTGGTGTTAAGGATGATCAATCACATTACACTGTCACTGGAAAACTGTGGAAAAGTCAGCGAGACAAATGTATACGTGTGTAACTATTTTATTCACGTGACAAAACACCTTAATATATAAAGTTAGGAAAAATACATTACATACTTGTTTTCACTCCCCTTTAATTAAAAATGCACCTGATTTACAATCTGCCCATGGGCCAGATATCAGGGGGAGAAATCAAGTGAAACGTGTAGGATTAGACATGCAAAATGAATAACCGGCAGATCTACAATGAAAAAGAAAACATTCGTATTATTCATTGAGGATCCCATTAGATCTTCCATAACCCATTGCATAACATCGTACGTAATGTGAAGGTCTCTGCGTGATATAAATAACTCGCAAAGCATTCATTTACTATATCAATTCATTATTTATTACCATATTCTTGGGCTGTTTTATAGCTGAATACTGTCTTACTGCTATTTCAGACTGTGAATGGTCTTCAGTTGTGGTCATATCAACATTAATATTGATAATTGGGTAATAAAGAGTCGGCGAGTTCAGCTTCTTGGATACTGTGATCTTCAGCTTTAAGACACTGAGCTGATCTTGTTGGTCATTCCCAGGGTGCTGAGTTTGTGGGTGACGACCACCGCACGGGGACACGTTGGAGTAAGGATCTGGGAAGCTGGACTGGTCTAAGCTGACACCGTGTGAATACATTTTTGTTCTTGCTCAAGAAAGACATGATTTGGAAGTTCTAGTAGGAGGAATAATTATTACACAAAAAATAAGACCCAAGTATAAAACAATTAGACAGTAAAGCCAAATTGTAAAGTCTCTACTGTATGTGGGGATAATATTTAACTTAATTAAATAAACTGCCTGGCAGCATTGTATTTCTAGAATCTATTTTAAGAACTGTCATACTGTGTCTTTTAAGTTGCCATGGTTACCTCTTGTTGCCCAGGTAGCAGAATTGAACCAGAAGGTTTTAGGTTCAAGTCCCTAAAGCACACATCAGAAGAGCTCACTCTACCAAATATCTGATTTGAGGTATCACCTCTTAGGTTTGGACCAAATTATCTGTCAGGTAACTATATTTCCTGCCCCATGGTCCATGGGGCTCTGGGATGGGTTCTGATCACATCAGCCTCTGCAACAAGGTGAGGGAAAAGTCTATCCAGTTTCCAGAAAGCCCCCAGCAGATTCTTGTCCCCCTCTTCATGCCTCCCATATCCCTGCCGGCTCTGTTTTAGCCAGCTGACCTCTGGAATCCAATCACATGCCCCAGGCTTTGCATGTTTTCCCAGAATGCCAGGCATGGAGAGCCATCATATGCATGATGTTTCCACGGAGACAGTAATAACACGGTGAGCTCTGCATACAGTATTTTAAATCCTCTATAAGAAGCTCCATGTCACAGTTGTGAATGAAAGTTCTAAACTAATTTAAACGGAAAAAAAACAGAGGAAATACAATCTAATAGAAAAGGTGCGTTCACTCACCCTAGAGGAAAAAGATACTCTTTGAAAAAGTGTAATACAGCTGGTTTCTAGATTGTTCTAAACAGGAAGAATGCCCTGTCTGCTTTTTATAGAGCACTTATGATATTATTTTGTTAATTCTTGTTTATCCATGCTGTGAATCTTTAAGCAAATTACAATGGACAGATGACTATCGCAGGAAAACACCCTTTCTCGATTGCTCGGGCCTGCCAGGGCTGGTGCAGCGATCGACGCACAACTGTGGCTTCTGTGCTGTTTGTTCTCCCTGACCACAGCGGTGATCTATGCACCGAGTGATTTTCTCCTTTAAATTATTCACCGTCTGCAGCCCACCTAATGGATACTGACACGCTGGTCCAGCCTGCACCTCTTCTCTATGGAGGGGCTTCTCATTCCGGGGGCTTCGCTACCCAGATCCTCCTCTTTTCTGAAAGCGTGATGCACAGGAAGATACAGGCTGTGCCACTTGGGCTTTTGTGCCACTTACAGGATTCCTGGCAGCTAAAAAAAACGTAACTGGAAACCAGACATCAAAGGCATGTGCATCACTCTTTTCAGACAAGCACACGATTGCATATAATTATCTAGCTTCAAAAAAATCAGGCATGTTTGCCTATTAATGCTTTGCAACCTATCCACCCATCCCTCTATCCATCAGTCTGTCCATTAAATGCTTGTTTAAAATGTCTGCAGTGGAAAGAGAGGATCTTCACAGGATGGATTAAATCTAATCTAGTAAAGAACGCACCAGCAGCACGCAGATTACAATGTACAGGGACGTCTGATCGAATTATGTGTATTAATATTCCGCTTTAAAATAACTCCACCTACACACGTTTTGTTCAGAACGAAAATATTCATTATTACAATTATAATTCAACTATGTTATGATTTAAGCTTCTGTGGCTGTAGTATGGAAGAAAACAACCTCTGTGCTCACTAGTGAGGCAGCAACCCTGAGACAGGCTGTCAGTCAGGAACTAACGGGAGCGGCAGGGGTGTGGAACGGGAATGGGAGGTGTAGGTCACAGGGATATGGAAGGGGTGTGGCATGAATGTGGAAAGGGACTGACAGGGAAGTGGATGGGATGTGAAAATTAAATGGAATGGGAGTGGCAGAGATGTGCAAGGGGTGTGGCGATTATACGGAAGGGGGGTGATTGAGGTGTGGAAGGAGAGTGGAAGCGGAGTGGCAGAAATATGGAAGGGGAGTGGCATGAATGTGGAAAGGGAGTGGCAGAGATGTGGATGGGATGTGAAAATTAAATGGAATGGGAGTGGCAGAGATGTGCAAGGGGTGTGGCGATTATACGGAAGGGGG
>JAODKC010000082.1:12866767-12885514 GCA_026777985.1 Mormyrops attenuatus
GTGTGGGGGTCGTCCTCCCGGGCGCGCGCGCGCGCCCCCCCCCCGTGGGGGGGTGGGGGGGGGGGGGGGGGGGGGGGGGGGGGGGGGGGGGGGGCCGGCCCCCCGCCCCACAACCGCTGGGACAGCCAGGCCCCTCTGGGAGGTGGTACCAGCTTCAACTTGCCTGTCAGGGCGAGCACCCTCCTCGTGTGGGTGGGTGGGTGGGGGTTGTTCTGACCCCTCCTTCTCTCAGCAGTCTCACAGTAGATGACTCCCCTTGTTATACACTAATTGCTGAGGTTTACGTACTTCACCACATTACTGAAGCTCCCAGAGAGCAAATTATTACTTTTATTCTTTTTTAACACCAAATCCAATGATCCACTTTCTGGCACTTTAAAACTCTACTAGAAGAGACTCCAAGATACAAGGAAAAACATTAATAAAAAAACTGGCAAATGCTCATTCTAATTATACAAGTTCACAGTGTTTCAAAAAAATATGCATAAAATCGGCACACTTTAAGTATACTTTGTTTTTCAAAAGTCATATAGAAAAAAGTTCACTCAGGAGAGACTTTTATTCTGAGGATCCAGGGTTTAATTTTTTGTTTTGGTGGAATTATTTTGTGAAGAGAAATTTATATTTCTCATTAAAATTTCAGACTACAATAATCACAGAAATGTGCTCCCAGTCACCTGTTTCTCTATAATGTGTGTCTCATAATCTTGTTAGGACTAAGTAATCTCCAGTAAAAAGTTTTAAAGTGTTTATTTTATAATTTGTGTCAATTTTCTTTTTGCTAAAAGATTTCCTCAGAGTAACTTTTTGAGGCATCTAATTGTGCCGCGCTCGCGTGACGGTCACCGTCTCCTTCCGTTTTCCCGAGCCTCACTCAGGTACTCAGTGGAGCACCAGCGATCAGCCTGTTTAAAAATACCAGGCGCGTAACAGGAAGCGCGGCACAGTGCAGCCGCTTATGCCCCTGCTGCGGCAGGTGGAGCCTCACCGAGAGCCATATGTGTCTGGGACGTGATGTAAAGCTTTCAGCTCGCTCCTTTACGCACTGCGGAAGGACCGTTTACGTGGGATCACCCGCCCCCCCTGAGGCCAGCATGAGGGCAATATGAGGGGGGGTAAGGAGAGTAGGCTAACAAGCAGAAATTTGGGAAAGAGAACATGGAGGTATAGGATGTCTATCAGTATGCGCACTTCACTGTTCTCTTATTCTCGCTTCCCATTGACATCATCTTTCATTGCCAAAGTTCAGTTCCAATACTCAAGAACAGTCCCAAATATCAAGGATTTATCGGTTGCATCCTCACCACGGAGAACAATCTTATGACACATTGTGTCCCAAGTTCTTCATTCTTGGGAGGCAAGTTACAGTAGCAAGGACACTCTTACCAAGATTACGTTACTTGTGATCTTGGTATTCATACCCACCTGTTCAAGCTTGCTTTCTCACTGTGAATTCAGTTGCTTTGTCAAATTTAACCTGTTTTATGTTCTTGTATTTTTTGTATTAGTATGGTTTTATTATTTAATTTGTTCTTTCGCATTAACTGTACAGTGTCCTTGAGTGTCTAGAAAGGCGGCTATGCATAAAATGTATTATTATTATTATTATTATAAACACCTACAGTTCATAGGGAAATGAAGAGTCACAGGCTGGCATGAGCTCCGAGGCTCCCAGCAGGGTAAGTGGGAATCTGGGGTCGACGTCTGACATCTCAGAGCAGATTCTACAGGTTTAGGGGTGTGTCATGCTGTGGAGGTCTGCTGTGTGGATCTCACAAGGTCCCTAGCATAAAGAAAACAACAAGTGGCCAACAAAAGGAACAATTAGAATAGACAAATCCCAGCACTCACGCAATGCAGAGTTACAGTGAACCTGGAGCCTATACCAAGAAGTACAGCATACCCTGGACAGGATGCTAGTCCATCACAGGGTTCATTTTCCCACATTAAGGGTAATGTAGAGACACACGATACATCTTTGTATTTGGACTGCAGGAGGAGACAGGGAGAACATCCATTTTGCCCAGGAACCATACAGTATCAGTATTTGATCCCCAAAGCCAGACGTGAGATAACAGTATGACCAGGTCGTCATGCTACCAAAGGATGAATTGAAGAAAAAACAATTTCATGGTGCATCAATTACTGAAATGTTCATCATAGGTGCTGCACGTTTCAAGCCTTGCGGTCATGATTACAATCGGCTTCCCACATTTCGTAGAATCACAAGAAGCTCGCATTTTAAGAGGAGAAGTTAAATTAGTACTGTGTTTGTATGTGAGAGGGAACTTGAGAGACACTCCGATACAAGGAGTGAACATGGTGCATGGAATCGACAGGCAAGACACAGACCTCTCAAAGTATTGAGTATGACCGGAATGGTTGCTGCCATTTTAACGAGCCAGGATGCTGAAAAGATCTTTCAGAATACTCTCAAATCAACAAGCCGCACTACAGCTTGTCCAAGAGCGAGGTACTGTTAGATAGTCCGTGATGACCGAGTCAGGATCAAAGAAACACAAAATGGCATTATCATCGACTCACTAAGTCCGTGGCCTTGGTTCCTTTCGACGCAGGGCCCTTGTCTGGGGGCGACGCCAGCTCCTGTTGCCACGATTGCTTTTAAAAGGAAGTATAATGGACGTATTCATATCGGACTCAATCAGACCCCAAGGACTCTGAGTCAGAGTAGAGCAGTGAACGCACAGGGGGATGCAGGGCTTTGTGGGATACAAAGTGTGTGTGTGTGTGTGCCTTTTGCATGTGCCTTTTGCATGTTTGTGTGTGTGTGTCCGTGCATGTGTACTTTTTGCATGAGGTGTGTGTGTGTTTGTGTCTGTGTGTGTATGCGTGTGCGTGTGTGTATGCGTGTGTGTGTGTGCTTATGCGTGTGTATGCATATGTGTGTGTGTGTATGCATATGTGTCTGTGTGTGCATGAATGTGTGTGTGTGTGCATGAGTGTGTGTGTATGCATATGTGTCTGTGTGTGCATGAATGTGTGTGTGTGTGCATGAGTGTGTGTGTATGTGTGTGTGTGTGCGTATGCATATGTGTCTGTGTGTGCATGAATGTGTGTGTGTGTGCATGAGTGTGTGTGTGTGTATCTGTGTGTGGGGTGGGCTGCGGTTCTTGTTTCAAGTTCACAGTATCTTCCCAGATTGTCCTGACTCATACTACTAAGACCAGCCATTACACAACAATTAGTCAGGATGAAACGAGCGTCATCCTTGCATTCCGGCACATTTCTTTGTCACAGTCACTGTCTGTATGTCATCTGCCCCTGCTATCATCCCTCGTTCGAGTGTCCTGTATCCATCTTCGCTCACAGAATCCTACAGCATCATAAAGTACTAGACAAAAGTCTTAGGCAGTCATAGAAAATGTTTAAAGTTATTCATCTGGGCATTACATGTATATTTGCTCAGAAAAAAAACACAAAGATTAACTTTAGAACATATAAATATTAAGATTAACACCATAAAAACGAATAAGATTTTTTTCTGTTCTCCAAAAAGTTACTGATATCTAGTTGTATGGCTAGATGAACACCAGTTCAGTTACCAAACCTCTCCTCAGGGGCACCTCAGCCATTCCATGTATTTGTTACATTTCACCATAAGCTTAAATAAATTGTATGAACTAAATTAGTTTAAAAAGTCAATGAGGTATTGATTAGCTATATGAGATGGAGTAGTGGTTGAGCCAAAAATTACATGGGTGTATTTGATGGTCGCCGCAAATGCTGGGGTGATTTTAGGAGAGGTTTTGGAATGGCTAAGCTGACACACTTCGACAGACATTGTAGTTTTACACCAGCATGCAGATCGTTTAACCATAATTTTCAATGCCTATGATTTTTGCACAGTACTGTACTGAATACCTGTACTTTAGAGTCACCTGTAACAGGCAGGAGCTCAATGCAGGTATTTGATAAATCACATCAGTTTTCCATTCTGAACCGTGTCAGTTTAATCACAAGTGCTCCTAGTCTTTTTTGTGCCCAACCCCTCATTTGTGTGAATTAGTTTATCCATCAATATCTGAAAGATAAACACTTTATTTGCCATTTGCACAAGTACAGGTACATTGCAATGCTTTCCTTTGCCGACCCTCTCTTGCTCTCCTTAGGTTGGCAGTCACAGTGCAGGGTAGGCCAACGTGTGGTGCCCTTGCAGCTGGGGGCCCTACAGGCATGCGACTGATTTACCAAGGCCGGGCTCTAACCAACGATCTTCCGATAAGGGGACACAGAGACTTAGGCCCCCTGAGCCACTCAGCACCTCCCATAACTCTCCCTTCACAGCCGCATGGTGTCCCAGAAAAGGCAGATCACAAGACAAGAAATAACCTGGATGGGATGTTGGTCTAATGCAGAGCAGAAACTCACACAATAAAACACGACAGGCGATTTTAGGGATGTCAGCTCATCTAACTGCATGTCTTTGGACTGCTGGACAAGAGGCGCAAACTCCACACACATACAGATTCAAATACCCGGCTACTGAGGTGTGAGGGTATTACACCGCTCCATTATGAGGACTGCAGACAGCATACAAAGGATTCAGTCGAATTTACGGTGCTTAAAAGTTTTCAGATGTGCACATTTTGCCCCTTCTTTGGCAAATATCACAAATGCAGTAGGTGAAAATGGACTTGTGCAAAGGTTCATTATTCACACATCTTTAACACCATTTCCCTGGCCAGTAGCCCATTAAAGGCAAAATAGCTTGCAGTACTAATTTTAATGTTTATCCATTTCTATAATTTTATTAGTCTCTTGTTAGTGAAGCCCTGAATGACTGGGGTATATATTTACCTGCAACAGGCAGATATGTAACTTCACTAATATACCTTGAAGAACAAAGACTGTTCAAAACTCATTTATCAAATGACAGATTTGCTGTTTTTGTTTTTACGTTTTCCTCCCACACACAGAGAGTTTTATGGCTTTCAGCAGAGAGAGTAAGTCCCAGAATATCAACAAGGAGGTTCACGCAATGCATGTCACAGCACTCACACATCTCGGTGGATAATCGGGGGGAAGCCCAGCGATGGCAGACTTTGCATGAGCTTCGGCGTTTCCATGGCGATTGATCACCAGTCCCACGCCTACAGGTAACCCAATTAATGCAAACCTAGCTGGCTCTGCTCGGACTAATTGCCTTGTTAGGGCTTTTTGGGGTCAGCCGCATGGATTCTTAGTGTTGGAGGGAAATTAGAGCCACTGTGGTAGCCTGTGCATGTGTATGTGTGTGTGTGTGTCAGGACTGGTCTGGTCTGCTCTGGGCCATACTATTTCTTAAAGGGACCCTGACCCATTTTTTTCTGGAAATCGAGGGATGTCCTTGATAAAATCCTGCTGCCCCGTGCCACTGGCACACTTCCAGAACATTCCAGAAAATTCACCAACTCTAAGAACACTAATTTGAAATTAAAAAATCAAAATTTAAAAGTGACTGTCACATCATGTCCTGTTCGTATAAAAATAAAACAGGCAGTTGACAGGAAAAAGGAAATAATATATAAATAATTCCAATACTTCTAAAGAAGAGGGGTAATATGGGGGCATATAGCTCATGGTGCAAGCCTAGCATGTATGAATCTGGAGTTCTCCTCCTCACATACAGCTTTAATGTTTGCCTTTCAGTTGTCTTTGCCCATTTTGTACTGTTTGTACTTTCAAAAGCTGTGTGGTTTCAGAGGGGGCAGTGTGCAGTCAGCAGACTGGGATGCAATCCCTGTGATCAGAAGGTCACCAGTTCAAGTCCCAGGGCTGGCAATACGTTTTCGGAGTTTGGCCCTTAAGCAAGGCCCTTAACTGATCTAGGGATTGTATGCCATGATTTCTCAAAAAAGTATATTGTTTTGTGCAGAAGCATCTGCTATAAATGTAAATGTGCTATAAAAATATGAATATTTCTGAGGAGAGGATAGGCCGCATTTGGCCATTTTAATTAACATATGACCAAGTCTTGGTAGTCTATGTGTCTAGGTACATCAGTGTGTCAGGAAACATCAAAGGCGATGTAAACCAGCTGGTAAGGAAGCCTTTAAGAGATGAAACAAGACTGTCTTTCGAACTAATTTGCTGTCATCCAACAAATCTTTTTCCCATGGTAGAGCATTACGTGGCACTTCTGCTGTGGTTTTTGTGGCAGCTCTTTTCCCATCTTCTTAGCAGACAACAGGAGCATTCTCATCGGAGACTTCCTGTCTGGCAACCGGAACAACGGGGTTGAGTCATCTGCAATATGGTACAATCACCCCGCCCGTCGGAATTATCCAATAGAGGCAAAACATTAAAGCGCCATACGTCTCTCTGAACAGCTGCAGCGCTGATGCTAGTTAGCACTGTACAGTTCACATGAGCCGAACGTGCACTGCTGTTCACATTCTGTGTATTTCCCTACATTGGCCAAGCTGAGGAAAATGTCAATGAAAGTAAAAACAGGTTCAGTTATTCTTTGGATAAACATTAGAACGCATGATATTACTGATTTTCAATGTGCTATGATTGTTGGTGCCAGATGTGGTGGTTCCAACATCTCAGAAATCAACCTTCCTGGGACTACTGTGGTGTTTAGAGAGACTAGTGCAGTGACCAAAAAATGCGGTCAGCAGCAGTTTTGTGGGTGAAAACACCTTGTTAGTGAGTGAGGTCAGAGGAGAATAGCCAGACTCAATAAAGCTAACAGGAAGGCCAGAAATACAAAAATAACAGCTCCGGACAACACTGTGTGCAGAAAGGCCAAGCACATAAAATCTCCACCCTTGGAATGGTTCTGGAGACCAAAGGGAGTCCTGCCTAGTACTGTGAGAAGGAACCTAATAAACCCTTCCTACAGACTCGTCTGAGTCTGTTTCCCAAAATAGCCCTACACAATGTTCCTCGGAAGTTTCAAAAAGATCCACCCAATATTTTTAGAGTTTCTATGTTAACAATATTAAGTATCTTCTACAATCACCCTCTCTTTCCTTTGCTTCAATTTTGGTAGCATTTGCCTCACAATGAAATCTAGTACAGATCTTCATCCGTATATGTGTTAGTGAAGCGGTAATAAGGTCCATGAAATACTTTTTGAGTTATCACATTCACAAGGTCCAGTATCTTCTGCAGTCATCCTTCCCTTTGCTGCCACTAAATGGTGTTGCTTAGATTTTGATGCAGTTTGTCGCAAAATATCATCAGCTCCAGATCTTCACCCATACAATGTGTTTGCAAAGTTTGAAAAAGGTCCATCAAAGACGTTTTGCGTGTCTGTGGCAGTGGTGAACTGGTCTCAAAATCTTTGAGCACAGCCCTGTTATAGAGAGCAAAGGCAAGGTATTGAAAGCTTATGATCTGTGCTCTTCAGCATTCTTTTCATACACAAAAACCCTACCACTCTCTTCGAAATGCCTCAGACATGCCTAGCAGCGTAACTTTAATTATTTATTCGAGATGTTGTCTTTTTTTTCCCCAGCATCGACGCGTAGCTGTCCGTTTAAGCACTTGCACAGAGAGTAACCCTCAGTCACTGTTTGTGTGTCAGCGTTCCATATTAAAATAGCCTAGTGAGCCTAAACAAAGAGTATTGATCTTTTTAATGCGGTTTGTCCTAATGTTTGACTCCCCTAATTACTTACGAAGCATCTCCAGGCCGTGCCAGCGATTGAAAATTCGTTCTGCTAAGTAACCAAGGAGACCCAGGCTGCACGGAGTTAACGCTGAGGGCCACGATGCTAGTAGAGCCAGAGGTGTGGTGAGGCCTGGAGGGCATGTGTTGTTTTGACATTTATACCCTCCCTTCCTATCATCTGTCAAAGTAACACCACCTAAGTGATCATTTGGATTTTTTCTTTCTTTCTTTCTTTCTTTCTTTCTT
Organism: Mormyrops attenuatus; assembly: GCA_026777985.1. Lineage (NCBI taxonomy): Eukaryota > Metazoa > Chordata > Actinopteri > Osteoglossiformes > Mormyridae > Mormyrops > Mormyrops attenuatus. The sequence continues at coordinate 12,874,635 of JAODKC010000082.1, forward strand.
TCCGTTTCCCTATTTTTTGTATTATTCTGCATATATGATGTAGTAATATATTACACCCATGTTAAGCACCTTGGGGTGATTCTGCTGTGAAAGGCGCTATATAAAAATGAATTGAATTGAACTGAATGTCACACTTCCCTTGGCAAACCTTTGTTCCCAGGGTTTCTCTAGCAGCACTTTTCTTCGCTCCTTCTAGGTCAATCACCCCAATTCAAAAGTAAATTTGCACTGAAACCCTAATTCGTCTCAGCAGCGACCTATGCAGCTCTGAGTATCAAGTCTGCATCCATTTTAATTGACTCTTTTTCTGTTTATATGTACGCACAAATCAGAAATAATCTATTCTTTTATGGGGTAAAACACTGGCCCAAGAATACTAGTCTGTTCTTGTCGTCATGGTAACACATCAGCTTATTTGGACAGTATAGAGAACAAGCCTGAGATGTTCCAGGTGCTTTGATTTCCTTTCATTTGAATTAAACTATGAATATTTGCCCATGAGCGGGTATTGCTTATTAATAGGCATATCACTGTATTGTATGTGTTCAAATAGTTGTGTGATGGGTGAGGTCACATTAGCACGTTCCAAAACCTGAGAATCCTATATGTGGTAACAATCCCAGTTTGAGGATTTTATAATAAGAACACTGAGATGTGAGAAACGACGAGATATTTGTGCGAATGTGTATCGTTAGAGTGATGCCTCTGGGATCCAGGAGCGCATAAAACCTTCTTCCAGCCAGAAGAGTGAGTTTTGGCACTCATACCTACCACCACCTGGCAAGAACCTTGCGTTGAGAAAAAGATTGAGTCAGCAGATCTACTGTGTCAACCTCCAGCCGTGGAGAGAGCCAGTCCTATACTACATACTAGTCCTGTCAGTTTGGGGTGCCCTGGACAAAAAGCCACAAACCCATGGGGTTTACATTGGAAAGCACATCACTCTCAATCAGCACCAGTAGGATGCTGGATTAGTAGCAGGATGTGTTCTCCGCTCTTTCTGGCTGACCTTACACACCATAACATGCATACCTCACCTGGATTGAACACAGAGCCATGACCCTCCTGGGTGCCATAGGTGTGCCACCACACCATCGAGGAAAAGATCAAGCAGATGCTGCAGCTAGGGCTGATTGAGAAGGAATGCAGCCCTTGGCCAGCCCCAACATCACGCTACTCCCTGCGGACACTAGCAGTACACGATTCTTCCCTTCGGACTCCACGGGGCCCCGGGGCACTCTCCAGTGCCTGATGTCCCAAGGTCCTGAGATACCACCAGGCATATGCCATTGCCCTGGGTGCTCAATGACCTGCAGGCCGCTAGGCTCAACGCCAACTCCGAAAAGTGCCATCTGGGACTATAGCAAGTGCACCACTTAGGGTGCTGAATCCAAAACAGCCCCTTGAAACCACAGGAGAGGAAAATCTCTGCCATCAAGAATAGCCTGGGAATAACAACAAAAATACAAGTACCTGCCTTCTTGAAGTTACTGGGGTGCTACCGGTGGTTTATACACATTCATTACCTGTAACACCTGTATGCCTTGTACTCTTGGGGGGGGGCTATCAAAGTGCCACTTCTAAGATCTGGGCATGCTTCTTACTCCCAGTTATTCATAGTTTGCCATGCACGAGCTGCAGCACCACGAACAGCAGCCACCTGTCAAAACTTTGGACATGCTTTGGACAGCCAGCCTGCACGCCGCCATGACGCTGTGGGCCCAAGGCTGCATGGCTGGAGGTGACTGATTGCTCAAACGCTCTTGCCACATCTTAGCTTATAAAATGGGTCTGCAGAGTCAGGTGGTCAAACTAGGTTCTCCCACCTGACTCATTGACCATAGCTATCACACAGCCCTCGCGTTGTTTCAAATGATTTCCTGTTATTTTTTACAGGTTTTTTAGATAAGATTTCCTTTTTTTGCTTTTCTCTCTTGCTCCCCCACGCTCCAGATGAACCTGGCACTGGCTGAGGGTGCCAGCAGCCGTCTCCATCCACACCGAGCCGCCAGCACCACCTCCTCAGAACTCTTCCCCGACTGCATTCAACTTCCGTCCTCGACGCTTCCTCTCTATTTACTTGTTTCCCCTGGGCCGTGTGGGAAAAAAAGCCTTACTGGGGTTCAAATCTTGTGAAATCACTATTTCCTGTGTGTGTTTATGCTTACACCTTGCCACAATGCACATCTTTCAAACATTGGAATCAAGATTTTAATCCTGTGCTTTGCTTTAGGCAGGGGGTGTCTTTGATTTTTCTATATTTACATCTGTGTAAAGCCGCCGTGGTTCTGGTGAATGGTAAACATGTCAGGGAGTTTGGGGGGCACTTCACTCCTCCATACATCTACCTCTTGTCCTGGTCAGGATTGCCTGGAGCCTATCCCAGGAAACACAGTGCACATCCTGTGGTACATCCTGGAGGAGATTCCAGTCCATTGCAGAATAATAATAACAATTGTATTAATAGTAGGTGGACGACGGAGGGGGCATGGCGTGCTGGTGCAGTGCTGCACCTTTGTGACCGTGCTTTGAGTCTCCACCCCAACTGTATGTGTGTAGAGTTTGCATGTTATTTACGTGTCATCATGTGGTTTCATCTTAGTTCTCCAGTTTCTCATATCAATCCAATAATATGCTAGGGCGAACTGGAGTTGCCAAATTGTCTATAGGTGTGTGTGTGTGTGTGTATTATGTCTATATTACATTGTGGGGACCAAATGTTCCCCACAATGTAATAAAAACCAGTTTTTTTTTTTTGACATTGTGGGGACCATTTTTCATGTCCCTACAAAGATCTGTGAATACAATCAAAAAACTAAGAATGGTAAATGCTTCGTATTTAGATTAGTTACTTATGGATAAGGTTAGGGCTGGGTGCGGGTTAAGGTCGTCATGTTGGGATTAGGTTTTCCCCATAGAGATGATTGGAGATTCCCCACAAAGATATAATTACAAACCTGTGTGTGTGTGTGTGTGTGTGTGTGTGTGTGTGTGTAGGTGGGTGGGTGGATGGGTTGGTGCCCCATCCTGGTTATTCTCTGCCTTGCGCTCATAGCTTCCATGATTGGCTCTGGACCCCTGAAACTCTGCATAGAACAAGCGGGTAAAGAGGATGGATGAATGGATGGATGGATGGATGGTGAAGCAGGTAGTGGCTTGGCATTGGGACCTGCTGCGAATTCACACTGAGGCTTCCTGTCCTCCATCTGGAGTGACGAGAGCCATCAAAGGGAGAGCCCCTCACCACAGCGGCATCAAAGGGGCGGCTGTGACCCCCGAGGGTGTCAGGCACCCTGCCCCCCCTGGGCACTTACGCAACACACGACGGGACGCTTTGAGGGAGCACCTGCCAGGCTTCATCCCGCCCTCTCTGGCCGCTGGCGGTGTGTGTGTGCACGTGTGCGTTTGATTGTGTGTTTGCCACTGTGTGTTTGACTTGTGCCAAACCACTCCCACACCTTGAGTCAACCAGCCACCACCCCCCCCCCCGATCCAAGTTTACAGAGAACGGCATGGCAAAAGAAACTTCGGTAGCCATAGAAACTGATATATCATATTGTCCTCTATGTGCCAGGCATAGTCTCTGAAGATCACAGCTTATAACAAGTATTTGCTTTTTGCACTGGGCACATTTTCAGGAGCCATCAAGACACAGAGCCGTCGTCCACCAGAAACATCGACACACTGAAATAACATGAACGTTTGGCCTTTTCCTGTGTTTTTACGTTAATCTACGAAAACGGGTAACATTACAATCTCTGTCATGTTCTGCGTAATAAACAATTACCCTCTTTGACATTTAAACTGATAATTCGTCAATAATAAATGTTTGTCTTCAGCTTTGTCAGTTGAAGTTGACTATGCAGCGTGATGGGAGAAAGTAATAAAGAAGCAGAGAATGCTGATAGTTTTCCGACTTGTCAGAGACACACGGGGCACATGCTAATGTCACGTGGCTCTGCACCATGCTGTCAGGGTGTGACCACGTCTCTGCGGCCCCCCCCTCCCCTCCTAAGGCTGATTGGACAGGCGCTGAGGATCACACCATGGGATCATGGCAAGGATGGCAGACCATCAAGCGCGAGAAGCATTGATGTTATTTCAGTTAACGAGCTTCAAGGTTCCAAACAAACAGCTGGGAGAGCGTAGCAGATTGCGGCCAGCCATTCTTATGATACAGAGATATTCAGGACCCAGCATTTCTCTATGATTTTAGGAATAACATGCGACTGGGCCGCCCAGCGAAAACCGTCTTATCAACACGCTCGCAGAAGGTGTCCTTGGAGTCTATACTGCCTACCACAAATGACCCATGGTGCTGTTTAAACTGGTCAGCGAGGATCGCCGTGTGCGATATTTGACAATCGTGCCTCTCTCCATAGGCCACGGGCCTTTAATGCAGATCGTATCACATGACGGAGCAAACATGCACAAGTGGGGTGATCACAAGTGTTGATATAAGGTTTTTCTACAAGAGTGAGACATGGTGAATCCAAACAGTTTTGTAAGCGGTGCGTACAAAAATACCGCAGTCTGTCTGAGCTGAAATAGCTCTCTCTGCGTGAATATGATGCTTCAGTCTGAAATAAATAAATTTCTCTTTCAACACAAATGTTCAGAACGTGACTAAATTAGGTCATTCGTTTTTATTTTGGGCACATTCTTACTGAAAACTTACTAAAAATGTAAGCTAAGTTTAACAAGGTGAAATATTTACATTAGATACCATTGACTTTTGGCTTTTCAAGAGAGGCTTTGAGGTTCAGCAGTCTGGTCCTGCTGTCTGCCCAGTGTCACGAAGGTCTTGTCTGCTGTGAATCATGAGGTGAATATGTTCCACTGTCTGTTTAATTCACTGGTCACTGACCAACATCTCTCACATTTCTTCAGTTGGATCCATGCAGGCTTCTCGGTGGTTTTGATACTGAATGGAGCAGGAACATTGACAACCATGTTGGAACTTGGCATGATTCATCAACCATGGTGGAGCTGACCATGAAAGTGAACATATTAAATGCAAGAGTTCAACTATGGTAGAGCTGAACCATGATTTTGCCGCAATAGTGTTGCAAGCTAGCTCAGCTTTGGGAGTCCGACTGTGTGTGTTGTGTTGCCCATAACAGTTTCCTGGTCTCCGGGGTGGCTTAGGAGAATTGGTATCTAAATTTCCCCTAATGAATGTGCGTGTGCCCTGAAATAGACAGGCATCCCGTCCTGGGTGTCCCCTGCCTTGTGTCCAGAGCTTCCAAGGGATCGACACTCATGTGCTGAATAAACAGATAGGAGACAGATGAAGAATTATAAGAAGCCTCATATGAGGTCTCCTTTGTCTCTCTCTGTACCTTATGCTCAGCGTCACCTAACAAGTCACAATGGAAGTGGAAGTATCAGCCAAACACACCCTAGAAATGGGGACCTGTTAGAGAGCATCCATTTTAATGAGACCAACTCTTCATATGTTCTTCGCTAAATTAAGTTGTTCCTGGCCTCTCAACCCCCCCCCCCAACCCAACCCCAAGCCTTAAATCTAAGGCAAACAACACAACTCGAGCGCGGGATAACTCACAAAACCCGAGATCTCAAAATAGCCGGTAATGAGATCAGAGCTCGGCTGAAGCGGTTAACATTGCATCTGATCACGTTTGCGTCCCTAATGGCTGCGAACGCCACTCGCGACCGTGCGACTAGGAGGTGCTGACTGCTGTGGTAGGTGTTCGCAGCGTGTCTGAGGAGAAGGGGTGGGCTTTTAGCTTACATTACGCTGCAGAGTTTTACAAGTAATTGTAAGAACTCACACCTTGGAAATGGCGAAACCAGAAAAGACACAGCTCTGCCGGCATGCTAATGTCATTGGCTCATGTGATTATCATTCCACAGGATGCAGTCGTTATGATGTTCAAGTGCTTCGGTCCATGTCAGTATAGAATATGAACATGCTTTGTTCAGGCAGGGTCACTGTGATGTGGCTCTGCTCCTACTTACCACGGGGCCCTGGACACCAGTGCATTGGAGGGAGGTCACACAATCGCACGCAAAAAGTGCAATTCAAAGTCCCAGATTTGGGGATATTACTCAGAAACACAAGCATGCAAATTCTCAAGTAACCATTGCAACCTGTTGGGCTGTCATGTGAGCTCACTGAGCTGTGATATGATCCTGCTGAGCTGTCATGTGACCCTGCTGAGCTGTCATGTGACCCTGTTCAGCTCTCATATGACCTTGCTGAACTATAAAGTTACACAAACATTGGTAATATAATTATGGATGAATAATAACCTCACTTAGGTAGGGCAGAGGGGAGCTTAGTTTCTCGACCACTTAAAAAATACTTCAAACAAAAGCTGCCTTAACCTAGAGAATAAGAGGTACACCGGGGTGTGACTGTACGCAGGTAAGTGCACTTTGTGACTTCTCCGACCATGTGACACAGTCTGTGCTAAATTAAATGTGATTGGCTGAGACGTCCTACTCCCCCCCCCCCCCTTCGCCAGTGACCCAATCAGGAATTTTGTTTATACCCTCTAAATCCTTCTCAGAAAACCAAAATACAGCTTCACTGATACTAACTATAATCATTACAACAGCAATATAACAGCTATTTCACCAGTATGATCACCTACGTGTTTCGGCGCCCCCGTTGCTGTTTCCCACACCGTGTCGTTCCTGGCGGGTTAAGCAGCAGTTATATCGGGTCAGCGAGCTCCGACATGACCCACCCCCCCCGACAGCCTCCCGCGTGTGTTGCGGGCTCCGCGGTTTCCGCACCATCGCACTCCCCGGTCTCGCGTCGTCACGCTCTCCGCCTGACTTGGATAATGAATTGAGTCGGGCAGAAAATGTAATTCCAAGTAGCTGTGACATGTCATTTTTCTACAAGGATTAGAAAATTAAATTAAGCTATTAATGTGTTGTATTCTGGAGAGCCGCCCTGGGGGGGTAAAAACAAGCCGATAGCTGCCCCCCCAGAGCACCACTCTTTACACGTTTGGGCCTGTAATCAGTGTGGGCCAGCCCCCTACCCCAGAAGCGCCACACGGTCCTGATTCAGAGGATCTTTCTCTCCCCAATAGACCCACACAGACAAACAGAGTGAACTTTGACCTCTGGGCGACAGCTCCACGGCGGATCTGATTGGTTGAACACTGGCCACATTTTCACACCTCAGTGTGCTGCCTCGCATGCACTCACATGCTGAGCGACACAAATAAACACCCTGTCAATCTCTAAAGTCACTCAAAGTTTTCTTCCTGCCTTGCCAAGTATTGCTGGAAATAAATAAACATTTGGTTGGATCTGTGTTGCCTCACTTGCCTGGTTTACACGCACAGGTGTATAATCGTTTTGTGTTAAGTTAATGAACAGAGCAGCACTGCAGTATAATTATAATTTAGTTTCCCAATCAACACTGTAACAGCAAAGGTGCCATTTTTTATCTAGTCCAGCTCTCTCTCTATCTGCCGTCACCTCCTGTCATGGCAGTTGTTTCTCCCGCCCACCGGGCCCCCCTACCTCCCCCCGGCCTGTGGCTTCACCTCGCAGCAGCACCTCCAACAGGAATCCCCTCATATCCCCACATGGTCAAGCAAACAACTTCTCAGAGGGTAGGTGCCCCCCACCCGAACACACTACGCTAAAAGCACAGCTGGACTCTAAGCATTAAAGTAAAAAAAAAAAAAACAGAAAAGGAGGAGAGTGAAAGAAAGTATGAGATGGCGAGAGATGGAGGGTAAGTTGAAATAAAAAGTTCTGTTTGAACATTGACAAAAAAAGACTATATTTCTGCGAGATGTTCTCTCTCGCAGACAGGGGCAGCAGCTGCCAGGCGGATGTCAGGAACGGCGTCCAGGTGTGAGTCGTGGAGGCCGCAGCCAGGGCCCGACACAGGTGCCCGGACTGGATCTGTGCTCGGCTAATGCTGCCTGTCCTTTCATTCCACTGTGGTTCTGGAACCCTTTCAGGTCGGCTATTTCGGGTCCTCCACGCCAACGCCCCGCCAACACTAGGCACGGGATATAAATAGGCGGCGTGTAGCTGAGGGCCTCGTGAGCAGATGGGTCGAACGACAGAACGCGGCACGGAAACGGTACGAGGCTCGCGGCGTGACAGTGCATGCGGCTCTGCGTCCCGCACGCAGTGAGCGCCGTTAAACGTCCGTCGATTCACACACACTACGCTGGCGAGACATGCGGTGCCTGGGAGACAAAAGGGCGACTTTCACGCTTTTCAGATCACTCTGATGTTTTGCCCCGAGCCCTAAGAGCGGCTCAGGGAGGCATTACGGCCGACCTGTAGCCGACCATTTTATTTGACTTTCACACATTTTTCACTAAAATACTGGACCTTTTCTTCCCCCCCACACCTGCTAAAATTCTCTCACGGCTGACACGTAACGGAGAGGCAGCATCGAGGTGGGCTGAGAGATGGCGCCATGGGGCATAAATGGGAAGAGGAGTGAGGCTAAAAATACTAAAAACAAAAACGTAGGCCGGAGATTCAAATGTCACAGAATTCCAGCCTGGCCCTTTGCCTGTTTCCGTGTTTAGCTCGCCGGCAGTACCCATGATGCACCTGAACCCTGAAAAGCTGGAAATAAGCTTTACTTGTGTACCAATGTTTTTTTTTTAAAAAAAAAAAAAAAACCAAAAGCAGCCATTTTGGAGGTGTGAAAAGGTCAGAGCTGATCAGCACAGCATTTTAAGAGCAAAACCGGAAGCAAGAGGAATCAGCGCAAAGCTTGAAGGTTTTCGACACACTCCTAGGCTCCGGCTATGTAACCGATGCCCCGGTGTGTAAAAGGAGAAGTTCCATGGGTCCAAATCCATGACAAAAACATAATCTTACACAATAATACTGGAAGCTTCTTATCCACCAGAGGGAAGGCGGGGCTAAACTAGCCAATGAATCACCAAAAAAGGTGATTGGCTGAGAGGAGTGCTGTGTTTGATGAAGGAGGGGCCTCATCAGGCTGTTCCAGCAAGTGTGGGAGGTACAGGGAATCTTTTAAGGTACTTGGACCAGACTCAGACGCCTTCCTGTCCTGTTACGCTTACAGACGATGGCTATTACTGACTTTCTACCTTTGTCCAGACCTCCATTACATCATGCAGCTGCTTTTGATCGTAACTCCAAGTCTTTAGCCATTATGCCACCTGCTGGCCACAGTGCAGTAATGTATAAGAAATAAAAAGACACTGTAAGTTTTAAGCAATACTAAAACAGAAAGGCATCCTTTTAAATTAATGACCGGGGACTGTAAGTGGAGGCCACGCGTACTGGCATGACAATAAACAGCTAAATGAGATACAGCCGGTCCCAGGGATGGGAGAGTATTGCAGTTTAAAATTCATTCCCTTTCAGGTTCAGCCTCTGGCTCCTGTCTAGAAGCCATGTTTCACCTGGTCACTTCACACCGTAGGAGTTGATTGTATACATGTATTTTTCCTTTGCAAAAAAATTATTAGATGATGATTCATGGCAAGGGGAAATACTTTTTGAAGCCAGAGATTGTTCATTAAAATCTTGCAGGAAATTCTGGATTTCTTAACTTTTTCTTGGGCGGAAGCTCTGTCAAGCTGGAGGATGAAGTGAGGAGGGAAGCCAAGAGCTGGGCCAGCCACCAAAATAAAAGTCCGGGTAAAATCACGATCGCCGTGCTGCCAGGGAGTGGAGGGACCTCACTTACGACGCCACTTTGAGCCGAAATAATGCTGCCGTCCACCAATGCTCCTCCCACGAAGGGACAGCGGTAAAATGTGGAAGGTGGCATCTCCTACTGACAGCCAATCACGAGAAGGTGTCGGCCAGTTTGCAGGCTCTGACACAGTTGGCTTTTGGCCCCCCGAATTCTCGCCGGTTAAGGCAGACAGTAATTGGTGGAAATCCCAGGCCGGTGAGAGGGAACGGCATCTTCTCCGGCTATGTGCCGTGATGTGCGGGGTGTGCCAGCCAATCTCAAAGTAATCTCCAGGCTGCTCTGGCATCCGGCTGCGGCCGCTGGGAGGGAGGAGGAGGACACTGACAGAAGATTGATAGTCAGGATAGTCAGCCTCTGAGGAAACTGAAGCATCTGCAGCGGTGTGGGAACAGGGCTGTTTTCAGAGGCGCGGAGCTGGTGGCAGGTGCTCATTCCTGGGGGGAGGGAGAATATGGACTTCCACATCGACTGGCCTGGGACTCAATATTACCTGCAGCCAGCCTGAAAGGGGGACTGCAAATGGTAGATGTCTGGAGCCATCGTAGCCTGTCGTAACGTGTCATGACTGGTTACAACTGCTTTCATTTCACAGATCTTAACCTTGGAGAAACAACACAATATGAGGAAGAACAGAAATGGCCACCAAAACGTAACGGACCAGGGGAAACGTATGAAAGTTGATTTACCTGGGAGTGTGAGGCAGAGGAGCATGGAGGATGATAAACCCAGAAGAGAGCGAGTGAAAGGGCAGCCCCACGTTACTGCCTGGGGGGTCCCTCCCGCCGCAGGAAAGCTAGCCGAGCTGCAACCTTATAAAACTTTCATGGAGCGTGTAGCCAGGCCGTTTTTTAAAAAAATCACACAGCGCAGGGTGTTTGGGAGGGAGCGCCGTCGTCGGCCCACACCGTGCAGTCCTCCCAGACGCTCTGCCTCAGGTTGCATCCTGGGCCCGTTCGCTTTTCTGAATCCGCAGCTGTGCCGGAGGTGCGCCGAAGGCCTGAAGCAGCCAGGGTGCGTTTGGCAGGGGTGACTAATCAATTACGGAATTATTAATAAGGACATGAAAGGAAGCCATAGCTAATGACATTAAAGGATGAAGAGAGACACCGCTGTGACATCAGTGACCCGCCAAATCAATCTGAGGTGGGGGGGGGGCGGGGGCGGATGAAAAAAGAGATATAAAAAA
>JAODKC010000082.1:12885614-12902973 GCA_026777985.1 Mormyrops attenuatus
CCCCCCCCCGCGCCCCCCCCCCCCCCCCCCCCCCCCCCCAAGAGAAGGCGGATATAAAATACAAGACAAATTAAAACACAAGCCAGTCTATTTCATTCCTCTGTCTGTCTATCTCCCTGTCTCCTTCTCTCTCTCTCTCTCTCTCTCTCTCCACAAAGCTATAAAAGCTATGAATTATTAATGAAAGACGAGATGGAATATTCAATGAATCCCAAAATGACAGAGAGGGATTATTATTCGATACCATTCCATACAACGTGGCCCACGTCCCATCATTTTCATGGACACCGTAGCATTCAGATCGGCCGGCGCCCGCTCCACTCCCGGGACTCCCGAGAATGACCACACCTCCGAGCACGGCTTCACTATGGCAACGCAGAGGACGATGAAACAATCCCCCCCTCCGGGTGAAACGCCAGAGCTGTTTTTGGTCATTTAAAATGGTGACTCCCGGGAGTAGTGGGTGCGGGAAGGTTTGCCATTACTCGTGGTAATTAAAAGGCAACTGGTCATAGTTCCAGGATGGCGTCACTTTGCAGGTGTGAGGGAAGTTTTAATTGGGCAGAAGTTAGCACAAGTGTAACCCCTACTCATGAACTCAAGGAGTCGGATCCCTTTAATGAGGGAAAACATGCAGGACGCAGGTGACTTACTGCCCCATTTCCGGCCCATTAGCTAGGAACAGGCGCAGGAAACTTTGAGGGAACGTAAGGGGAACGTAAGGGGAACATCCAGGGAACGTGCACCAATGCAACGTGTGCAGTCCTCCAGGCTACAATGCGATAAGCACTGGAGGGAATTTGAGACAAACATATGAATCACATTTATTTAAATGCGACGTTAATCTGGACTGTTCCTGCGTGAATTGTTTATCCCTAACTTTAGTGAATTCAGCCTTAACCCTTTATTGAATGAAAAACAGAAGGTCATTTCTACATCCTCTTGGTCATAATTAGGACCTGGGGGAGACATCACCTTCTCCGATCCCCTGTACAGTGCGTGTACAGTTTAGCACATTAATGGGTGTCACACAGCCGCCAGAGGAAAGACCCCCTTCCCCCACCCCACCCCGATGTCACTGGCCACCTGTGTGGCTCAGGTTCTCATCACCCCCCCCCCACATCAGGCCAGGCGTCAAGCTGAGGATAGCCTCCACATTACGGCTCGGCCGCGTCAAGGGAACACGCCGCCCAAACCGCCACTAATTGGGGTCAAAACAGGAATCGGTTTGGTCCGAAACCCCGGTGCCGTCGTGCCATCGGGGGGAGTGCTGGGGGCTTCTTTAACTCTCCACATGCACAAATTCAGGAATAATGCACAGATTTCAGACCACAGACCCCCTTGGGAACATCTCATACTTTTAACCTTCTCTTGTAGTAGGGGAGGAACGGGGTGAGTTTACTAAATGAACAGTGGCGTGCTCTGCTCGGTTCTGCTCGGCTCGGCTCGGTTCAGCTCGGCTCGGTTCGGCTCGGCTCGGTTCGGCTCGGTTCGGCTCGGCTCGGTTCGGTTCGGCTCGGTTCGGCTCGGTTCGGTTCGGCTCGGCTCCGCTCGGCCGCATTTAAAGCCCAACCACATTCTGGACCTTTTAAACTCCTGTCTTGACAGTAAGGAGCAAAACAATCGTCCCATATGACCTTCTCTGAAGACACATATCTCCTCATTACCATATTTTAATATTAGTTATAAAAACGTAGAGCTGCGATGTCATAAATCTTACAGATTATAAATAAATATTACACGCTATAACTTCCGACTCTTCCGCCTTAATTCCATGAGCCGTTGTGGCACATTCGAAGGTGAACTGCTCGCTCGCTGGGAAGCAAAGGCTTCGTAACAGGTCGGGTTCCCAGCAGTGGGGAACTCTCTCCCTTTGGTGTCACTCCTCTCACTCGGAATGCCGGGATCCACCGACCTGCTCTGTGCCGTCGCCTGGCACGTGGGCCCACAGCCTTTCATGACACAGGAAGTAGAAAGACTTCCATGACCTCCTCTGCCAACTCATGGCGCTTGATCCCTGAATTAAAGAGGCTGAATCCGTGGATCGTGCCTCCCTCCCTCCCTCCCCCCCCCTCCACTGATCAGAGCGTTTTCTGCCTCACTGACGGAGTGGGTAATCCAGTGTTCTGCAAGAGCATCAGACATTCCCAGCTGCAAAATAAAATTCCCACGTCACATTGGGCCATCAGCTTACTGGGAACCTGTACTGGGCTGAGAACAACTCCGCCCGCGTTATTCCTGCGGTGAAAACTCCCGCCCACCAAGTCAGTTATCTTGGAAGATTTAAGGCCACCATGTGAGTATTTATCAGATTCACCAGTTTCCCCGGGTTCCCCGACACACAGACCATGGTGCTGACCCCGCCTGACTGGAAAGTAAAGATTTCCCATCCCACAGTATGCCATTTGATTCTAAAGCCATGCTGTTTTAATTCCTACCAATGAATGTTACAGAGATGGACCCAGCTGCCTAGTCATTCCACACATCTATGCTGCTACTTATTTAATGGATGAAGGTGGCTGGTTTTTTAAAATGCTTTAGACCAGTGTTTCCCATGTTTTTACTCCCTCCAATATCCCTGTCAGACAGTCCACATTTTTGCTCCCTGGCAAACAGTCCACATTTTTGCTCCCTCTGAGTTCCCTGCCAGACAGTCCATGTTTTTGCTCCCTGCCAGACAGTCCATGTTTTTGCTCCCTCCAAGCTCTCGGACTGGGAAACCCGAAAGCACTTATTCTGGCCCAAGTAAAAGTCATTTGGCTTCAAGTAAAACCATGCCTGATGTTTCCTGGATTTTTTTTTAGCTTTCTTACTAAACTACTATGTTTTTTAAGAATATGACCTTTTTTATTATTAAAGATGACATTTTAGGAGCCAAGTTCTGGATAATCGCTGTAGGTTCACAAAGTTTTTCTCACAACTGTATCTCTGTTCCTATATCGCAGAGGAAAAGTCTCATTACTGTAATAGTGTGGGTGAGGTTATGTGACCATGGGACAGACATACAAAGATGCTAATTATCTAGTACAACAGTTAACTGGGGTGGGAATGAAATTCCATTTATGAGGTATTTCTCACTAAATTCTGATGATAGAATGAAGATGGAACAGGAGCAGAGGGGATAAAGTTTGTGCTTGTCTGTGTGTGTGTGTGTGTGTGCGTGTGTGTGTGTGTGTCATCCCCGCACTTTGTTCTTGTCTGAGTGTGTCTCAACACCAAAACCCGACTCTTCATGTATCAAACGTAACATCTACTTCTATATAATCGTACAGACTTTATGAACATTTTCATCCAGGTGAATCTGTGTCTTGGGGGATTCGGAGATGCATCTTCCAAGTGGAGTCATCCCAAATGAACAGGGGCACCGAAGCCTTATGGATTATTCATGTCGGTGATGCATAAGTGACGTACAAGGGGGAGGGGGGAGTTCCGTGGTCAGGTCAGGCCTCTGGGTTTGAGGCGCCAAAGGAAGTGAGGATCATTAGACCAGCAGACCTTGTCCTGCCTATGTGGCCGTTGTCAGACTACTTAGCTATTTCCAGTTTGTTCCGCCAGGTTATACCCCAGTCCAGACTCGTTTGGTGCCTCGTCCAGCCTGCGGACGGCGCGGGCAGATGGTTGGCATGTGTTGCCGCCGTTTGTGGACTTCCCAGATCTGCCTGCTATGCAAAACTGCTTTGTCACAAGATCAATTATGTAAAACTCATGAAGACCCTGGTTCCCCACTAAGCTATTCATTTTTTGTTCAACCAAAGTAACAAGAGCAGAATCCTAATGGCCAAATGAAAACCATTGGCAGGCTTTTCACAACCAACAATGAGGCTTAGCGCCCCTGTCACATCGCCATCGTCTTCAGCCTCCCGTGATGGTGTCTGGCTTTTATGTATACGCTTCTGTGTTTTTGTCCCACTAATGCACGGGTCTCTCTGCCTTCTCTTAGATCTCTCCTTGCCCTTGATTCTGTCGGGCTGCTTTCTGGGCCGGTCTGAGCAGAGAGAAACTTCCCAGGATTTCAGAACATGATCAAAAGGGCGGCTTGACATGAAGAGATGTCACTGGTGATAATGTCTCACTCCTTCGCCCACCGAAAGATGGCCAGAAGTGGGCCGAGCAAATAGACTTTTCCCAAAATATCATTTAAGTCAGAGGGTTTCATTCGACAAGTCGTGTGAATTCCTCGCCTGATGTTCCGTTATAGCAAACGCCCACTCAGAGTCTCAGCTTTAATCTGAAATGGTCCAGATTCAAGGGGACAACAGCCAGCCCTCTTCTGAATCAGGAAAGCACATTCGTCCACTCTCCTGCAGCGAAGAGCTAGTCCAATCCCTCACTGCCATCCTGCTCACCTCACACACCTGTTACAGGAACAGCTTTGCTCCACTGACATCCAACCATTACCAAGTCCTGTGGCCCTAACTATCTTCCCACAATTCTGGCCTTGGTTGGAGAAGTTCCCCAAACCCATGGAACTGGAGGCAAAGCTGGGTAACTAGACAGGTGCTCTAAAGTACCCCTAAGAGGCAGCAACATCCACAAGGATGTCCTGCAGTGGCCGCTGGCTCGCACCTCAGGCCTGAGGTCTTCCATGGCCTCGACTCCCAACCCGGCTTTCCCCCCCGCAGTATGCTGGGAGTTGGCCAGCCTTTGCATCCCCTCTTTAAGTGTGGCCCCTCTTCAGCCATCCCCCTTGGGAGTGGGGGCGTATTGCTGAAATACAGTTCCCCCTCCATCCCCAAAGCCCCTCCCCCCAGCCCACCCACGCAACATTCACCTGCCTGCTGTAGACAACACGAAAATTGATCGCAATCTGCTAGGTGGGCCCTTGGGAGAGATTCTAAGCGCATTTCCTGCGGTTTTCTGTGCCGCGCTATGGTCCGCTTCTCTCCGCAGCCTCCATGGACCTGTGCACGTCGCCCGGGGGGGTTGGCGGTTCCACCCACAGAGCTCCTTCTTCACGACATTCCCCGTCACCGCTGACGGTCACTAACGATGAGTGGAGTAGTTACTTAATCACTCCAAATCACTCCAAAGCCTCGAGACACCAGAGGCAGCCAGCACCTCTAGATGAAACCGTAAACAGTGTCTCATTACTCACTAGCAAAACAACAGGTTGTCAGAAGACGGCACACCTGAGAATAGAGTTTTTATTCTTCTTTATTTCTTTGATTTCTCACATTTTCCCACCCTGATTTAGCCCTGTGAAATATAGGCCCATTCTGTAAAGGTACTTGATGTGAAGATTGAATATACGTATCTTCTCAGGATGCTTCTCTCTCTTTCTCTCTCTCTCTCTCTATATATATATATATATATATATCTGTCTCTCTACAGAGGGACATTTTCGGTAAGTTTAAATGTGAGCACATGGACAATCCACTCCGACCCCTGCCACTGTGGCCGGCAGGGACCTCTCCGAAATGTCAGGTGAGAATCTGACGAGAGTGCTGACTTTATGGATGCCCAACCGCCTGTTCTTCTCGGAAGTTTTGCACTTGGAGTGTGGCTGTCTATCAAAGTGTAATTCGCTCGCCAGAGGACGGGGGGCACCATGTTGAAGGGGGCCGTGTTTGGCAAGCCGGTGTCTCAGTTGACTTAGTGCAAGTCGAGATATTAAACTCCCCCGCCCTCTGCTGCCAATGCTTCTCACGCTTCGCCCCCCTGTGCCAAACCCCCTCACCACTTTATTAAGATGGTCGTCACAGAGACGCACCTCACATCCTACCACACACACACACACAGACACACACACACAGACACACACGCACGCACGCACCCCCCCACCGGAGACTGCGCTGAGATGGCTGAACCATCTGGGGCTGAGTCACCCATCAACTCCTAGCTGAGCCGAGTTTTTACTCTCACCAGGCCAAGCACGGCCAACCAGCCCCCCTCCACTCCCCAAGTATTAATACCTGTCTGTTTGAACTTGGCTGAGTGAGTGCTGCTGAATAAGAGCTCCGGGGGGTACGCATTGTATGGGCAGCTGTGAGAATGAATGGATGTGCAAGTGGGCGTGGCTAGGGCATTTGCAGAATGACCAGGTAAAAGGTGGGCGTGGCTAGGGCATTTGCAGAATGACCAGGTAAAGGTGGGCGTGGCTAGGGCATTTGCTGAATGAGCGGATAAAAGACGGGCGTGGCTAGAGCATTCGCGGAATGAGCGGATGAAAGATGAGCATGGCAAGAGCATTTGCGGAATGAGCGGATGAAAGATGGGCGTGGTTAGGGCATTTGCTGAATGAGCGGGTGAATGGTGGGCGTGGCTAGGGCATTTGCTGAATGAGTGGGTGAATGGTGGGCATTGCTAGAATACTCCAGTTCATTGGTCAGATGTATAGGTTGTCATGGCTTGGGCATTTAAACTGAATGAATGGATGTGTGTGGGTGTGGCTTGGGTACAGGGATTCTGTCCAGGGTGTACCCAGCCTTGTACTGCCAGAAGATGAATGAATGAAAGTTCCATATAAAATTGAGATCACACATATCACCCCTGGCAAAGACAATCTATGTGAATTACTGCAGTAAGGGTGGTGGGTGGCCTGGTAATGTAGTGGTTAGCACTGCTGTCTCATACCCCTAGGGACCTGGATTAGAAGGTGCTTGGGTGCACTGTGTTTTGACTGGGGTGGGGCTGAACACACTGATGCCATGTGGGGTGTGTGGCGAGTGTCAGGCTTGAACCCAGGTCCCTAGAGGTATGAATATATATACATATATATATAGCACATTTAAAGACACCCAAAGAACTTTACAGAACCATAGGGGAGCCACTTCAGTCACCACCACTGTGTAGAACCCACCTGGATGATGCGACAGCAGCATGTATGGATGGACCAACCATCAATGTGCTTAATAACAAGACTGCTGAACCTAGACTACTTTAAAAAGTCCAGTAATTATTGGTTAGGACAACTGCAATGAAAACGTATTTTTAAAGGCAAAAAAAGTGTCATGTGGGTGTGGAGGAGACTGTGACATCTTGAAGGGAAACACAGGTCGACTCACGCGGCTTTTGGTTTCTAAAAACGGAACCGTCTTTAAAATCAAATGGAACACAACATGCTCCCCTAAAAAGGTCCGGCTACACACATCAGCTCGAGGGCTAATTAGTAAAGGAACGACACTCATGTCTAGTGAAGTACGAAAAAAGAACGCCACGTCAAATTAAACATTTCCAAGCTCTCTCACCGTCAGATACATGTAACACCCACTCAGAATTTCCCAGACAACGAGTGTGTCTCCTGCCATATTCTTCCTACAGGATCTTATCCACCCCACGCTCCTCAGGGTTTGCCAGTGTGTTATGGAACCAGTGCAAGAAATCAGGCCATCCATTGGTGGTGCTTCTGTGGTGAGGACTGAACCAATCAGAATACAACATAATGACAAAATGCAAATATGTAATTGGATTACTCCTGTTTGCGGTTGAAGTTCAAATGTTATGATTGGACATCTTTGGGTCATGTGACCAACGGAACATTTGAAGCATTCTTATTGTGGGTTAAAAAAATTACTTGTATTCCTGATAACACCAAGATGATAAAAGACTGCGGCGGACAGAGAGAGGGGTACAATTTTAGTAATTTCCTCATCTGTCAAGTTTCTATCTTGGCCTATACCATATTTGGCCAACTTCCTGTTTCTTTTTAGGGCAAGTTCTGTAACCTGCAATACAGTCTTGGTGCAGGAAGGATTCAATCATTGTTAAGCTCTTGCTTGTGTGACAGATTCTCACGCACCATAAAAACCATTGCTGCTTCCTGCAGCGCTAAACAGGGTGAGGTATACAGGACCAAAATGCCAGCTGGGCCACTTTTATCGGGGGCCCATAACGGATGCTCCGAATGAAATCACGCAGAATCTGCACAAATGTGAATTTATTGGATGAGGCGATCAGGTCCATAGCGATATTGAAAAGGTTAAGTCCGCTGAGCAATTATTCCGGAGTGCAGATACTTTACAATCTGACTCTCTAATGTCAGTTTCTGAAGTAATAAAAACAAGTGTCAGTCACCTGAAGGGGAATTATATTACAGTTGACAGACTCCTATTAGTCTGAAAGACAGAGATCGACAGTATTCAGGAGAATCCCCCCCAGAGGAGAAGTAATGTACTTTTTGGAGGGATCTCCGGCAGAAACATGGGCCCGTTTGGCTCCACGGAACACACGCTGGAATCCTTCTGCTTTGGAAATGTACCAGAATGTTCCTGGAAGCAGGAAGAATGCACATTGTTTGATACACGAGGCTCTCCATTCACTTGAGATCCAGAGCAATCGCCACGGCCAGTGACACACGTTACATTCACCTGTTTTTTTTTTTTGGCAGATATATAAGCAGATAATACATAACAAGCATACAGCTGTCATGGAGCCAACTTTGGTACAAGAGCTGCCAGGCTGAGCTTCCAATGATAGACCAGAGACATGTGAGAAATAGTTGTAGGGGAAATTGCTGTATGAACGCTGTTATGTATACGCAAACATCATCAGAAACAGAGCCTAAGTGCGACGTACAAACAGAGCATCCCGTAGTGCCAAGAAAACCAAGCTAACATACGCAATGGAACTTAAACATGAAATAAAACTCATCTTGTTGGAGTTGTATTAATGTGGGATAGCATGGTTCTTATAAGATGTGTACTTAGGGAACATCACACTGCTGTATTTTGAGACCAAGAGGGTACAGACCTGTGACGTACGCACCTCACCTATTTTATGCGACCTCTTAGCTGACCCCTGACCCCAGGCTGACCCCAAGGGATCGTATTAGCTCTGCCACACCAGTTCCCATAAAATCACTAACCAACTCAATGACTAACAAGTCAATCTCTTATAAAAACACAAAAACAAACTCAGGATTGATAGCGTCTATTGTTCTTTGGGCTTTTCATTGGCAATGACTTCTAATCTGGAGGAAACAGTCTCTTGAACAGATTGCATTTTTTCTAAGGCAGAGTTATACGGGGGCTAATTATGACTGGATAAACAGTATTACAGTATTAAACACTTGCTGTTGGATTGAAACCTGAAAATGCTTTACAAAATACAAAATGAAAACACAGCTCTTATTTTGGAAAATATTTCCATTTTTTTCAATATATATGGATGAATAAATCTGTGAGGAACTAATCTTCCTTCCGTCCATGAAAACATATCTGTTACAGGCTGAGTGGCTCAGTGACCTTGCCGGGATAAGTGGTCAGAATTTGGTTTGATGCACTGATAAATATCATGAATATTAATGGATGGAATGGAATGGAGTTCATACGTAAATGACCATATTAACACTTTAGTAAGATTTTGAATTATCTGTATAAGATACGGTAGTTACATTATAAGAATATAACATAGGAATTAGTTTTTGTTTGTGATTTGTCTCTGGGCAAAAGGCTTGATTTGCGATTGGTCTCTGGCTAAAGGCTTGGTTTGTGATTGGTCTCTGGGCAAAGACTTAAATTGTGATTAGCCTCTCTCTGAGCCAAGAGCACCAGCATATGGCACCTTCAGGCAGAGTGGAAAAGACCCCTTCATTGGCACTTTACTGCTGTCCATCACTCAGTGTTATTAAAAGCAGTGTTACTATGTAGCAGGAAATGCCGCACATTTCCTCTTGACTGGTGGTGCAGGAAGGGGCACTGTTTGCTGGAGAGATATGGGTGTTTTTAACTGACACACACAGTCCCGAGGGGCTGAACAGGCTTTAAGATGCTTTTCATTGTTCTCACAGACCGTGGACTGCTCACGTGTACCAGAAAGCGTAGACCTACTGCGGGGGTACAGAGCTACACTGTCAATGTAGTGCACTACTAAAGTGAATTTCTAAGTTTAACTGCCAGTTTTGTCTCTTAAGTAGACAATCTGATGATGTCTATCATGTGGATCAGTCTTGGTCACCAGCAGCATTAAATCAGCAATTGTCCATACAGCATTTGATTGGCCGCTTTCACACCGAAGTTCCGGAACCCAGTCCCAGCTTACAAGTACCTTGGCTGTCTCCACCTAAACCATTGTGGCTCCTGGCCACTTTTGTGTGCTGCTTTCACACTGCACAGCAGGAACTAGAACCTTTATGCTAAACAAGCATGGGAGACGCAAAAAGTTCATAAGATAATCTTCACACATAATTCTATACAAACTACACCGCTATGCCAAAACAATGGAGGATGAAGAAGTCTTTTTGTTAGTTATTAGTTATTGGGGAGATTGATCGTGATCAAAACGGAATGCAGCTTTTTATCTATATTTTACTTATATGACCCATGACATGTTCATGATTCCTATTAAATCTGGCCAGCAGATCGATCTTTCATTTTCCACAGAATAAAGAGTAATGCAACGTTATACCGCTAACAAGCACTGGAAAGTTTCACTGCCGGCTCCGGCAATATTACACAAAAGTATTTTGGTTAGCGATCAAATTTTCTGATGCAGAAATATGAAGATGCAAGCAAAAAAATTATTAATGAATGCTTTAAAAGTAATTTGCGTACAAAAAAAATTCCATCAGCTGCACTTCTTCTTGTGCTTCTAGACGTAAATGGTTGCTTTTTACTTGTCAGTCGGCCACATTTTTTTTTAAGGGATCAGAAAATCATGCTGATCTCCAGTGTTTTCTTTATTTAGGTCTCAACTATTAGACTGCTTTCACTACATTGGAGTGTAAATACTCAATGGTTAGTCATGGAGTTCCACAGGGCCCTGTTCCGGGTCCGCTTGTCTTACCTCTCTAACTATGCTGTTAATTACTACTGTTATTATGACAACACACAGCTTCTTATACCTGTCATCTCGGGATAGAAAGGCTATAAAACAAAGAACATCCAGAGCTTCAGTAAGGGGAGAATAATGTGTGAATCCTCTAGGAGACATTCTCAGACTTTAAGTTGAAACTCAATGGTGCCAGGTCAATGTCAAACCCACAATAAAAAAAACTTACAATTGTCATGGACTTAATAGTTTTGGCTCTTGCATTAGAAATATATCGAAATGGTATATATTTTTTTTCATTTGGAGAACATACCCAAGGTCAGAAGGAATGCTATCTGTGAATGACGCAGAAAAGCCACATTGTGTTTTCATTCCTCAAGAACAGTTGATTTTAACTCTCATCTATTCAGCTGAACAAATGCTTCCTCTTTGTGTCATTGAAAATAAGCTGAACTTACCAGAGCTAAGATCCACAAACATACTAGCCCTGAATACGAGCCCCCAACCTCCCATCGTATTTACAGAGGACTGTGAGGTACTGCTTCTAACTTTCAAACTCTCCGAGGGACTGTCGTGCCAAAATAACTTTGGGATCAATTTCTCTCACACACTGGAGCCCAATTATTGCAGGTACCAAGTGCTGGTTGATTTGTTCTTGATGAACCAGAATTTCAGACTAGAAAGAGCAGGGTTCTCCCACAGAGATCCTGAGTCATGGAATCATCTACCTGCTCATGCTGGAGATACACTCTCCATGTTTAAGTACTTAAGAGTAAAAACCAGCCTCCTCATTCTTTCTATAACATTTGACTGTTATCACATGTCATTAACTGCTATGTTCCTCCTTTTACTGTTGACTCTCACTCTCCACCTAGTTGGGAATTACCCCCACCTGTCATCTATTCATTATTCTGCTGTAGTTAAATCTGCATCTACTCTCTAAAGCAGTGTTTCCCAACCCAGTCCTCGGGGAACCCCTGACAATCCACGTTTTTGCTCCCTCCCAGCTCCTAGCCAATCAGGAACACCAAATACCTGGTACAGGTGCACTGGGAGCTGAGAGGAAGCAAAAACGTGGACTATCCGGGGTTCCCTGTGGACTGGGTTGGGAAACACTGCTCTATACCATAGGATAGTCATTCAGTTGTCTTCTTTGAAGTGGTCAAAATAATTTTCTGTTCTCCCAACACTTAAAATAAGACACATGGTCACGGTTGGGCGGTATTAAAACCAGACACGTGGTCACACTGCCTGCTTCTCCAATCACATGGCCATTAACAGCCGTGCCCATCAACATTCAGAGCACAGCTCAGCACCCTCCCCAGGGTCTCCTGTGAACTATCTGGTCGCCGGTCACCCCCGCTCTGCTATTGGTGTAAGCGTGGAGGGGGCTATTCCAGCCATCAGTCATGCTGCCACCCACCCCAGGGGGTCAGGGTCCAGTAGATGAGGAAACTCCGGGTTAATGAGGAGAAGCTACCCTCAGCTTTTACAGGCGTGTTGCTCGCCTGTGACTCTGATTTGGGAATGAATACCAGAGTTACAGCTCTGTCTTACCACCCCACACTAGGAGTGCTGGGGGCAGGGAAACCCAGGCATGGAAGCCCAGGCATGGATACCCAGGGGGCCCGACTACTTTAAAGGGGCCCTTCAATATGGGGGAGGCAGGAGGTGGTGACATTTTCTCAGGTATCCCAGAATTCCTCTGATAGTCCCCTGAGGTTACCTAGTTTACCTATGTGATATGTAGTATTATGTGTTATATGTTGTATGTTTTATGTGTGACATGTGTGGTGAATGTCGTGTCTGACAATGGATGCTTCATGTTCAGGGGCTGGTGATGGAGGTTACATGTGTCCCATGTCGCGATGTGTGTCACTTATGCAGCCTGCAGTCATGTGACACATGAGGCGTGTTGCGTTGCAGAGGCATGGGTAGATTGTCATTGCGCTGATGTGATTTAGGAGAGTCAGTTAGCTCAGAGCGGCATGTACTCCCCGTGATCTGGGACACCGCCCGGCATCTCAATGCGTGTGGTCGCCTGGACGGATTATCCCATTAATCCCCTCCTCCCACACCCCCGCTGAGAGAGCGGGGGTGTGATCCAGACCTCATTTATGAGCCTGTCTGGGAGTGTAGCGAAAAGACAGTGGATCAATAATAATATGCATGTATTATTATTATTATTCTATCACTATTATTTCTATCATCATCAGAGTGCTAAATGCTAAATCAGAACGCTAAATTTGTTGTCGTTACAAACAGAGGTGAAGAGGTGTCTGTGATAGGCTTGTCGACATGTTTGTGTCTCACTCGGTTGTTATACGGTTTACATTCTCTCACCATTTAGCCAAAGTCTGATATTAGGATTCTGCCTGAATCCTTTTACCTGCAACCCCAGTTCCCAGTGAACAATTATCAGCTTCTCTGACAACACAGATCTGGGGTGAGTTTCCCGAAGGCTTCTTAAGGCTACATCGTTCGTAAGTTCTATGTTAAAAGATGGAACTTACGAACAACGTAGCATTAAGAAGGCTTTGGGAAACTCACCCCTGGTTAATAGAATCGGTTATCACGTGCTATATATAAAAAGTAAAAGTAATGCGGTACAAGTTAAGAATGAAGTAGGACATGGAGGTCTTGTGTACTGGATGGCTCATCTTTTGTCCGCTGGAGGACTTTAGAGGCCTGAGCCGCACTTCCCAACTCCTCCAGCAGGAGGCGACACCTCCCTCCATCTGGCGAGTAAGCCAAGGAAATTAATAGATATCTGCATTCATCCAGGTA
Organism: Mormyrops attenuatus; assembly: GCA_026777985.1. NCBI lineage: Eukaryota > Metazoa > Chordata > Actinopteri > Osteoglossiformes > Mormyridae > Mormyrops > Mormyrops attenuatus. The sequence goes on from JAODKC010000082.1 coordinate 12,899,109, forward strand.
AGACGTGTATCTGCCTCATTTGTCTCTGTTTGTGATTCTGTCCATCCTGCCAGCTCATTGCATAATTAAAAATGCATCAGTGGATGAAAATTTAAATAAGATTTTCTCGGCTAAATCTCCAGGCACCCAACCGGACCACTGGAAGGGGTGATTACTGGGTCCGTGTCCAAAGGTAAGACTGGGCTCCTCTGTAAACACCCCAGCCCCGCCCCTCAGGTGAACTGTGGTAGGGGGCACATTATCAAGCTCCTGGGGGAACCAAGACATCATTATTCTCTGAATCAACGATTCATGAATGGCGTGAATCATGGCTGGTGTCCCACGCAGAACGCATTCTCTGGCTCTTGCATTAGGAACCAGGAATCCAGGATTGATTCACATTTCTACATCTCCTCTTATGATTTACATTCTTCTTCAGATGAAATCGACTTCAGCCATGCACAGAAAAATCCCTCGAAACAATTCTTGCAAAGTTTAATCTGGTTACACACTGCCCTGCGGTGATGAACCTTTATATGGGCACCGGAATCAGGGCCAACCGAGTGTTTGGCCATAATAGCTAAAAAGAAATAGCCCTTTACCTACAAGCCACTGTCACCCCCTAAAGGCCGGGAAATGCACTGCATCGTACAGGTGTCACATCCAGCCCGTGTGTGAGTCACCTGTCAAGCCTAGAACATCATAGACAGAATGAATGTGCATATAGAACTCTAATTTAGGTCGTGTTCGTGACTGGGATGTCCCGTTGTGGGTGAGATTGAAACATGGTTACCACGTGAACCTGAATACTCTTGATGTCACCAATCAGAAGCTGTTACATCACGATGGTTAAACACACATCTGAAACCACCCCTTCTCTCACGGATTCTCATCACATTGCTCCTAGACTGAATCCCAAACAGATGATGTAATATCCCCCTGCATCTGCCCAGCACTCGTGCATTAAAGTCCAACACATTTGCCTTCAAACTGTCTTTTAAGAAATGATCAATTAGGATTGCATTCAAGTATTATTAATAATTAAAAGTGTCCTAAAGATGTTCATTTCCCTCAGTATGCGGGCTGTTTGTTATTCACTTGCATCTATAAGATATGAGCGTAATAAATTTTTTGATTAATTGTTTTATTTCTCTGCTTGGGTTGAGTTTAGCATGCCCACGCTCAGTGCCAGAGGGCATTGTGGGGGGGGGGCGTGGGGGGTACCGCAGATGCCAGTCCACTTGACAGTCGCTCCAGCACACACACAAACCTGTCGCCGTGGTGACCCTTCATGGACCGGAATGGGATGGATTTTATTCAGCACCGTGGGAGGGAGGGAGCCAAGCACACGTAAGTAAATGGCTGTTTTTTGTTGTAATGAGAAACAAATGAAATGGAACCCCCTCCCAATGCTGTGTCTCTCCGCAAATTCAATTCAATTCAGTTTTATATAGCGCCTTTCACAACAGAGTTGTCCCAAGGCACTTTACATGGATGTGTTGTGATACATTAAATATCATTCTGATTCTGATTCTGATTAGAGTGAGTAATACAGAAAAATATCTAATCAAAACCTCTACTTCATATGAGTGATCACATGTGGGTATGGGGTCCTGGCCCCATACCTTGCACCTGCCCCCACCACACATCTCACGCGTCAGAACCGTGAGGGAAGTCTAGTCTCTACTGAAGCTCTAACAGACAGGTCACACAGCCGGCGGGCGGCGACTGGCTGGGTAAACCCTGGGTGGGGAGTGCTAAAAGAGGAAGCCTTAGAAATCAACGTGGCCTGCCCCCTCAGCTTGGGGCCTCCTGGGGTCACCGGGCCCCGTGTACTCCCGGCAGGGGGCCACTGGAATTCTTCGCCGTCTGCTCAGCCTCTCAGCTGGCGTTTGGCACAGAGCAGCGATAACGAGGCCCCTCTGCAGGCAGCCTGGGCCATGGGTCAGCCTGGGGGCCATCTCTTACAGCAGCGGGGGGGGGGGGGGTCTCTCCCCAGGAACTGTCATCAGGGGGATATGTAGTGGAAGAACAGTTGCAAAATGTGCTAAAAAATGACAATAAATGGTTCAAAAATGATCCGGTAAGCACATTGGATGGAAGACGGGAGGAGATGACCTCTTTTGGGTGCTCTTTCTGTCAAGCTCTCCAATCACTGATACACATCAGGGTTCCCCAGTTCTGGTCCTGGAGGGCCAGTTTGCAACACGGTTTGCAGATTTCTCTGCTCAGACACACCATATTCAGCTCAGCAGCCAATTGCCGGGATTGGGTGTGTTTGAGCAGGGAAATCTGCTAAGTGTGTCACAGACTTTGGGAACCCCGATACACGTGGATGACACCGTTCATCCTACTCACCGAAGCGACTTCATCAGACATAAACACGCATCACTTATCCAGTACAGAGTGACCGTGAGCCTGAACCCCAAATGAAACCACAGAGGACACCCATGGGATGGGATGGGATGGAAGGCAGAGGACACCCTGGACAGGATAGCAGTTCACATTAGAACAAAGAGAGAAATCGTACACTGGGGGAAATTTTAAAAAATTATATGTATCCATGTGGACCATGGGAGGAATCTAGAGAATACACAGGACACCATGCAACACGGGAAGAACATGCAAATCCCGCACACCCAAATCCGTAATGTCCCAGGTGCACAGACAGCTGCGCTGCCCTACACCACCACATGAATACAGCTCATTAAAAACAAAATGGCAGACGGACGCTATTGTATCTGTTACTCCTGGGATAAATGAACGATCCACGCTTTGGCTCTGGCAGGGCTGCCCAAGACGTATTACAAACAAAAAAGACATATGGTGCGTACAGTGTCAGAGAGAATACCGGGAATAAGGGGATTTAACAATATGAAGCATTTTAATTTAAGACATTAATCATCAGAAAGAATTTTGCAGGAGAGAGACACATTATCCCACGCTGCAGAGATCGATTAGAACGCATCCACCGGGCAATATTCCTTGATACTACAAATCAGCATGCTGCGTGTCAAAGAGAAGGGGGGGACAGGTGGTGTTTGCGGGGGTTTTGGGGGGGGGGCACCTTCCAGCATGCCCCAGGGGCCGACGCGCATCAGAACGTTTTGCCATTTTCTCATATGCCGGCTTAGTTTTTGGAGATGAGGGTTTGGGGGACGCTGTCTTTTTACAAGGGAGTGGCGTTGCCATGGTCACGCAGCTTTCCGGTTAACCTATGGCGAGCTGCGTCATTATGGGATGGCTAGAGTCCCCGAGAGACATCAGTGGGCAATAAGTCTATAGCGATTCTCCTCTCATTGTCAAAATGCCTCCATTTCTCCCCTGTGTGTCCGCATCTCGTTTCCATCTTTCTCAGAGAGACTTGGCAATAGGAACCTTGCTAACTTCCACAGCAAAGACGTTTATCATCATTCTGGACGCATGACCTCGCAATTTATTGCAGGCTAATGTTCACAACAAATCTACCAAACACCCATAAACGCCTGTCTGTATGTGCATCTCTGCAGAGCTTGTGTGGCGATTCTCATTTTAATCTGATAAATGGTCTCCATCGCCAAGTCCTCAAGACCCAATAACGAATAAAAATGTTTTGTTTAGGTCCAAAAAAGTGTTCCCCACAACGTCAAAGTAACAGGTTTTTATCACATCATCGGGACACTTGGCCCCCACAATATAATGTATACCTGGACCACACACACACACACACACATGCACATGTCGGGTAAACATATCTTTATGGGGACTGCTCATTCATTTCTATGGGAAAAATGCTAATGCTAACTATGACAACCTTAAGCCCTACCCAGCCATAACCGTAAGTAACCAAACAAAATACAAGAGTTTTTGCATTTTTAGTTTTTTCATTGCAGTCACAGATTTTTAT
>JAODKC010000082.1:12906270-12938942 GCA_026777985.1 Mormyrops attenuatus
AGAGTGCTACAGAGAGTGTCACAGAGTCCTATACAGAAAGTTACAGAGTGCTGTACAGAGTGTCACAGAGTCCTGTACAGAGAGTTGCAGAGTGCTGCAGAGAGTGTCACAGAGTCCTATACAGAAAGTTAGAGAGTGCTGTACAGAGCAAAACAGACGAATGACACACAGCATGTGCTGTTTTCTCAGTCATAGCCGGATTATTGGGGGTGGGGGGGATCACGGCAGAGACCCGGTGGTGAAACACCTGTCACTCCAGTGACCTTAGCCAGCAGCTGCTGGTCATTTGCATTCTGCAGTCTGGCTCCATGATGAGTCAGAGCTTTTGGCGGGCATCTGAAGCTGCCACTGTCCCCCCGGTCTCAGTCGGCCTCAATCATGCGGTCATGGGGCATCGGGAGGGGGGGTGACACCCCTCTCAGGCTGGACAGCGAGGACTCCACCAGCAAACGCAGGCCTGCAGGGAGTCCGTAAGGTGGGCTGCAGGCATAGGACTGCAAACATTCTATGGACGGACGACAGTGACCTTTCTACATCGCACGTTTCCCTTCAGGGTATCGAAGTCTGACATGTAACCTCTAGTAATAATGTAATGCGATTTGTGCCGTCTAATAATAAGGCATTATTATTATTATATTCCTGTGATACAGGGGTGTGGACACCCCAGGGCAGGAAAAACTCAGTTACCCAGTTATACCTGTTTAGTTTTCTTTTTAAAATTTTTGTTCCTGTCCACCATTTTGTTAAACCTGTGTCCAAATTATGACCACCCCCCTCTGCCTGAGTGATATAATTTTGTTTCACTTCCTGACCAGAGACGGAATGTTTAACCTTTTTCTTTGAATTTTGGGTAATGGGCTCATTATCAGAACATTTGGGGGCCGCATGTCACCAAAACACCGTTTGCCTGCTTTCTGCTTCTGATTAAATGCAGTTTGCACATATCCTATTTTCTTTGATAGCTGTCAGACTAAAGATTTACCAGTTCAAGTCCCAGAACGTTGCTGTCATACCCCAAATAAAAATAAAATAAAAAATCAAATATACATAGGACACAGGAGAGTCCTGGAACACAACCGATGAAATGATTTCAAATTTGGACATTTTATTTAAAGAGTCATCATTTTGAAGAATCATTTTAAATACATGTTTTTTTTCTTCTTTGAAAGACAGAAAATGAAAAACTGGCATTAGAATGTACACAGTATACACATCAGTCAATGGGTTTTTGTGGTGTTATCAGTGATACTTGCCGTTGGCTTTTTACTTTTTTATTTTTGAGGTGCCTATATTTAATAATTTAACTTGCCTACGAAGGACAAAGTGCAGTAAATATCCAGCTAGATGCTTTTTAAGACTCTTTGAGAGCAAATCATTCAGGTAGCCAAATAGCCGCTTTTCCAGCATGTCCACATGAGGCAGGGGGGCCGCCTTGAGGGGAGTCTGGGAAACTGCGGCTCCCAGCATCAGCGGGCGGACAGACCGGGGGGGAGAGGTTCAAACAGAGTCGCATGCCTGGCTGACGTGGGTCAGACATAAAGGGGATGGGGGGGGGGGGTAAATAGCGACGGCTGGACTTTGCCCTTTGCTCCCCCGGCCAGAGGGGGCTGGGCTTTTCCGTTAAAGGTTCAGCGGGGGGGGCATAGTCACGCCGAGGGTGCCACTCCAACACGCACACGGCGGGCGGCCCGGGACACGATGCTCGTGAGGAGACTCACACGGAACCTTTGTGAGAGAACGACACCTCGCTGGGCTGGCAGACAGACCGTCGCCGCCTGTCACCGCATGGCATCTGCCAACTCGGGGCCTGTGATTCTCCCAAACGCCCTTTCTGTCCCTTTCAGCGCATTTGACGAATGGCACTGTTAAGTGTGAAGGTTTGATAGACAGGCTCTTCACAAAACTGTCAAGAACCTGCACATGTGCAACCCGTGTTGGACCCGTGTGTGACCCATGTGGCACCCGTGTGAGACCCATGTGCAATTTCTGTGTGACCCATGTGTGACCCGTGAATGACCCATGTGTGACCCGTGAATGACCCATGTCTGACCTGTGAATGACCCATGTGTGACTCATGAATGACCCATGTATGACCTGTGTGTGACCCATGAATGACCCATGTGTGACCCGTGAATGACCCATGTGTGACCCGTGAATGACCCATGTGTGACCCGTGAATGACCCATGTGGCCCCCTGGGCAGACTGATGAGCTTTTGCTCTTTGCTCCATCTGTTTGTGTTCTGGCCCCTGAAAATCACAGTTCAGTGATAGCATTGATTCATCCCCTCAGTAATAGCATACAGGATAATATACATTAACTAACATGGATGTGTGGTTTTAGACAGGTAATACTACAGCGTAGTAAGTGAAGTTAAAGTTGTTTTATCATCTATTTTTTTCCAGAGTTTTTAATGTTTTTTCTGACATTTATTGATGTTGGACTGATGTGACAATGGATTATTAGAGATGATTATTAGAGTGGTGATGGATAGATGGATGGATGGATGGACGGACAAAAACTACGTAGCCAACATTCCTTATGAAGTATGACTCCCATATGACACATATTCAGTCTTGTGGTAAACAAGATGTCATACCATGCTCAGATAATGTCCACGATTTGGACTGTCATTAGGGCCAGAAACCCAGTGTAACTGGGGAGCCCAGACCAGGAATCAAACCCACACCCCACTTGGCTCCACTGCTTCATATGGACATTGCATTTCAGCCCACATGCTGATATCTTAAAGCACAACCATCTGGTACTGAGGGGGATACTGAGGAACGGACACTCAGGGAAATGCTGTGATGGAATCACAGTGAACAACACCATGGGAAATCTTTGGTAGAACTGCTGGTTCGCCCGGAGGGGAGGGACTTATTCCTGGTGTCAGTTAAAGGGTCGTGACTAGGTCCTAAGGTCAGGCTGCTGAATATCAACATCCCGGAAGGTGCCGGGGATCAGCAGGCCACTGCAGGGGGGCCCAGTGGCACAGAGAGCATGCCCCCCCTTGACACTCATCAGAGGACGGTGGCCGTATCCTCCCATTACCCACAGACCATGTCTGCTGAGGCTAGCCATCTCACACTGAAAGCATCGCCACAGACATGATTGACGGGGTTGGAGCGGACTTAGCAGACAACTTTGTGTAATGACTCCCCCTACCCACAATCCCCTCCTCTTCTGGGAGAAGCACTGCTGCTGTTATTGAAAGGGGGGGGGGGGGCTGGCTTGTATTCCAGGTGATACCAAGACAAACGGAATGTCATTCATATCGTGATTTTGTCACCCAATTTTAACGATTACCCTGTGGCATAAAGCTGTTTCCCTAGCAGCAAGAAATAAATTTGACCCTAGAAGTACAGATTTGCATTAAATCCCATGACTTACAGCAAAATATACTACTGGAATATATTCTTCAACTTGAACCTTGTGGAATTCACTGAGGTGTTTAGTCTGTATTTGCATGCAAGGCCTGTGGTCTAGCTAGCTCATGTTTCAGACTCGGAAGACCCCTGGGAATGGATTCTGTGTTTGAAACCTTCTACTTCACGTTAATCCAAGACTGAACCTCAGACATCTGGCTACCTGGACCGGAAAGCCCAAACTCTGGAATGAGGACCCAGGGAACAAGGACGGAAGATGCCGTTATTGATCGATCTTTCAGAAAGACCCAAATTCAATCCAGTGTTCTTAGCCTCGTGCTTTGAATTTCAAAGATAGGAAGTTAAGACGGACAAACCCTGGTCCAATTAACCACTAGCCGAATGCTCCTGACTCAAATTCATCATGGGGGTCATTAATTAAAAATTTTTCCTTAAAAAGACTCCAAAGAAAAAAAAACAGCAGAAATGTAATATGTATTTTTAGCGGCTTCTATTCTTGGACAGGGAGACGTCGACATTAATGGTACAGCTGGCCCTGTCATCGCGTGGGGGGGCTTCATAATTCACAATGCAGGTCAAACCCGGAAAGGTCTGTTTCTGACGGACAGGCCCATTTCGGCTGCTTCCCGCGTTGCTGATGTGATCTGAAGATCAATACGCGCAGATCAGTCGCTCCGGTTCAATCCAGCGAGCAGACGCTGCTCTGAGATCGTAATTAAAATGATTCACCTCTGGGCTCCCCAGCTCAGGAAGATTTTCCCCACACTCCTGTGCTGGGGGGAATGAGTAGTAAAATCCCTGAACATCTAAGCGAAGGTGCCCAGCTTGAAAATCTTGAGCAGCGTGACTATAACACAAGTCTTAAACAAATCACAAGTGAGACACGTATCTGAAAAGTGTTCATTTGAGAGGTTTATCCAACACAGAAGAAATACCGGCTAATTCCTTCGGTAGGTGACTTAGGAGCTCCTTCCTGGGGTCTGAGAGCAATGACTGATGAGCAGTAATCAACTCGAGTCTGACATGCCTTCCCTTTCTCTCAGACCTGCCGTCAAACAACCTGGTTACAGCTACCGGCAGCTGTATTCAAGATGGCGGGCGCCTTCCGGAAGAATCTGCACATGCGCCCGCTGCCGGATTGCATTTATCAACCCACTTTCTACGTTTTCTCCCTCTCGCAGGGGAAATATTCTCTCATTACTCATTTCTATAGCAAAATGGCAATAAATTGGATTTTATTGCAGACATTTGACTAGATGAAAACCCACGAAATACATCCAACCCTCGAATATTATTTTGTCCCGTTTCCGTAATTATTGACTGAGGTGTTTGTGATTTCTGGGAAAGATGAAAGATAATAATCGGGGAGACGCGTCGCGGTGTAATAAATGGCTCCTGCTGGCGATTAAAGATGTTTACAGCCCGGCGTATTCTCTAATTAAGCAAAATGCATTAGCAAATAAAGTGTAGAAGGAGAAGGGAGTGGGAGAAGGGAGTATGTAGCTGACAGATGGGGAGAAGAGATGAAAAAGAAGGTTAATTATTCATCGGGTGCCATAAAGGAAAACAAATCAGGGTCTTTGCTGTCGTGCAATTCTGCGGTCATGCAAGTTTTCATGCGCTGAGACATGCGATGACAGGGCCGTTACGCTTCAGCACTGTATACCTTGCAGATCTTTCAGTGCAAGTCGAGGAAACACAAACCCAGGATGACGTTTCTGTGTCACCATGGGAAAGGTGCCTTCTACTCAAGAATGGAATCATGTGATGGGAAACTGGGAAAAACCCTGAACTTTATTATTTTTAGTGTAACATGGGGGGTGGGGGGGACACGAGCAAAGCTGGGAAAATACAAACAGTCCTCAGAGGTAACTGAGTTCTGCAGGAGCTGAGATGGCTGTTGGGTGATAGGGATGAATACATGCACTCCTTCATGCAGTATTCCAGAATATTCCAAGGAATTAACCTGCGACCATTCAGCCTGATTCCTTAACATGTCAGCCTGCCACCTTCGTTACTAATGAGCTGTTATGTGAAGATATTTAATGCTGAGATTCTGCCGAGGGGGGCGGGGGAGTGGGGGGGGGAGCATTGTGGTTCAGTGGGTAGCACTGTTTCTTCACACCTCCATGCAGACGTGCAGTCAGGCTAATTGGCGCCTTTTAATTGTCCATAGAGAATGACTGAGTTGCGGGGGTGTGTGTGTGTGTGCCCTGTGATGGACTGGAATCCCGTCCAGGGTGTAGCCCTCACGCTGCCTGGGATCGGCCCCTGGCCCTTTCCACAACCTTGACAGGGATGATTGGTGGGAAAATTAATGGATGGATGGATGGATGGATGGTACTGGTTATGTTTCACTGCAACAGTACAGGTTCATTTACTCATGAGCAAGTTAGACAAGCAGCCAGAAGCGATGGCTTCACCAGTGGATGGCATGACCAGAGGAGAGGACGAGCGAGGGGCGTGGCACTGAAAATATGAAGAGGGCGTCAGGATCATCACAGAGTTCGGCTTCAATACTCCTGGCAGTGAAGAGGTCCCTTGTACACCAAGTTAGGATAACCAAAGTAAATGCATGAGTTAGCGGGCTGGAACAGGCAGGTATCTGATAAACAGGAAAGGGGAAAGTTCTCCTTAAGACATGGTATTAGTGACATTCCCAGCTGAGCCACTCCTAATCTCCAGGGAATATTTGATGTCTAATGCCGTTCATATAGAAGTTTCACCTGGACCATTCCTGGGTCATGGGTCTCTTAATTAGAAGAAGCTCTTTATTGATCAAATCTCTCCGTTTTTCCTTCAAAGCTGGACTGTCATCATCACCGTGTGAGCAGCAGGAGGTCAAAGGTCACAGCCTCATTAAAATTCGAAGCATGGGTGAAGGTTGTCCCCTGGAAGTTCTTGTACAATACGACATTTACGGCAGGCCTGATGTGGTCGCCGTCTTACATCCCGCTTCCCAAGAAGCCGGCAAGTGTCAGAGACCTTTAGCCTGGATAATGAGGCATGATGAAGGGAAGAGAATGACTAATCTTTGACTTATTACCGTCCTCTGTTTTTCCGGAAAGGATTAGCCTTGGGAATCTGCCATTTCACAGCTCTGGGTGTTTCTAAGTCGATTCGCCTTTAAACCCACGTAGGGCCGAGACCCAATATCCTTCACTGGGCTGCTCGCCCTCCTTCCATCTCCCATCCAGGCGTCCTGCACCTCTGACCATAGATAATGACATAACAGCTGGATTAAACATTAACTCCCCCCACTGACAAAGGCAGCTTTTGATCTGTACCCTGCTGTTAGGGAATTTGTTCAAGGTCCCACATGGAATAGCTGTAAAATGACTGCATATGTCTCTAGGTAGATGTTTGCGTGTTTTTGTAATGATCATATAGATCTTTGTTGATCTTATGTAACATACATGAAGTGCAGGTGTTCCAAGAGCACGTCTGTGTTACTGTCAGGGAATCATACTGCAGATAATCTGTGTGAATCTGTGTTCTCTGTGTTGGGCTGGCATCCCGTCCAGGGTGTACCCCAGCCATGTGCCCACCACTGTCTGGGATAGGCTCCATGGCCTCTCCATGATCCAGTCGAGGACAAGGGGTTAGAACAGTGCTCACCAACTGGCGGACTCCAGTTTGCATCTGGACTGAGCTACAGTCAAATCTGGACCGTGCCATCAATTTCCTCCCCCCCCCCTTGGTCAGCAAATTTTATCATTAGCAGACCCAGGTTAACAAATTTTGTCATTCGCAGTGGACCTTGGCTTTGTGTTACTGGTCGAATTTGACCCACAGGAGAAAATGGTCGGGGACCCCCTAGGTTTGAAGATGGGTGGATGACACATGCAGTTAAAGTGAAATATAAAATAAATATTGTAGTATTGTTCTGCACTGTCTTGTTTAGTCTTTGTAATGGAGTTTGGCTGAACACACAAGCATTCCTATGCACCTGTTGAATATGGCCAATGAAGATCTTGAATCTTATTGGTAGATAAGTTTCTCAAGCCCTTCTGAGGGACAGACACCTCGTGAGGATGATGGTCCGGGTCCTCGAAGCAGCCCCCATGCTTTTGAAAGCCGCCCAGTCGTGACTTCGATAAATGCGTGTGCTTATGCAACGCAAGGGCTGATGGAATGCGCCGGTGACAACAAAAGATGCAGGCGCTGAGCGAGGCAGCACATACTCTGCGCGAGGTCGCGCACGCAAGTCGGGCCTTCAGGAGACTGCCAAAGTCAACGGGCCCCAGGTTTGACTCAAGGCCAACAGGAACACTTTTCAATAGCTCTACCTGCGTTTCCATAGAGACGTTTCTCTCACGTTTTTTTTTTTTCTTCTATCTCCACATACGTCCATGGAACAGTGGCAGATCCTTGATCTCTTTGTCACATCTTAGAACATTTCCAGGACTATGCAGTGATCTCGGCTCTCTAGATGTATTAATATAACTGAAGGTGTGTGCGCCCACAGAATTACTGTACGAAAAAAAGCATGAGCAGTTTCATAAGATCCACATATTACTGCGATGAATCACGGCTGAAATCGAGACTTCGGTAACTTGGGACATACTGTCAATAGACAGAAGAACCTTCAAACCTAGAAGTTTTCACTTCAGGAGTACCAGGGCTCCATTTCTCACATGGAAGACCCACAAAGTTTGTGGCAAAGGTTAACATAGGGTTGATGTGACGACAAAAGGCTGACGTGCCAGTAGGGGTCGCAAGTGAGCACGTTTACATGCTCCATGAGCCGCCGCTGTCGTCGGGAAAATGTCCTCCCCTGGTGGGATCTCAGAAATAGCTTTCCCGCCTTCGCGCATGCTGAGGAGAGTGTTGCCTTCGACTTGTAAACAGCAAAAAGAAACCACTGAATTCTAGCTATTTCTCATTGAACCACCCACTGGTTCCATTTTGCAAAGCCCGATCCTCCCTGGTCTCCCCGATTGGCTTTCAAAGGCTTGCCTGGCATTAAGAGCCTAGAGAGAAATGTCAAAAAGCAGGAAGATCAACATCTCCCTTCCCCCAAGTCCGTCTCTCCTACTGACTGAGCACAGAAGAGCGAACAGATCACAGCCCAAAGAAATGAAAGGGGGAACATCAGATCCAGTTTGGAGAGAACCATCAGAGCTGAATGTACCGACCTCTCTGAGCATGTCAGTCTAAGATAAAGGAGGGAAATGCTAGCACAGACTTGTTAGCACAGAATTACTCAAGCGAACATTTACTACAGCACCTACCTCTGGCACGAGTCCACCCTGTTGCCTTTCTGACAATCTGGCAGCCAATCAAAGCTAGAGATGGAAGTAGCCGCCCTTACTTCATCAACCAATCAGGAAGGAGATTAATGTACTTGCAGCTACTCTTGCCTGATGACAGTTGTACAGTGGAAGGAAAATTGCACACAAGTGACGGCTGTCTGGCCTAGTAAGCACCAGACACACCCATATGTTTTTGTTAATATTGAGTTAATTAATTAAACATATGATTTCTTTTTCCAAAGAAGCAGGATGCAAGGCATAATAAGCAACAAATATCTATGCCAAAATATTCATAGTATTCTGGTTTGCTGATAAACACCAGAAAGAAGGAGGCAGATTAAACATGCCGAAAAAGTGTAACAGTAAATGCCCAGCGTCATGTCAGCAGTGGGCTAATGGCATCCCCACCATACCGAGTCTGTGTTGACAGTTCAGGCCGCAACCGCATGCTCATAGAAACGGCTAACGAGCCAAGGAGGGACTTGAGGACCCGCTGATCTTCCCATTCCTTGCTAAATTGAGTCATTAGCACTCGTTTCTCGAGCATTAGCGGGCCGCTGCATGCACGCAAGTCGCGTACTGCGCTGCTAGCAGAGCATCCTGCAGCCGCGTGCTTCCTGGACGTCTGCACGCCGGCCCCCATCTCCTGCAGGGCCCCCCTATCACCGGCCGCAGCTTCCAGAATAACTCAGGCTTATTGTGTTCGGACCCCTTTGTAGCCAATATTGATTTTTGAAGCATTACAGCAATATTGGTGCATGGCACTTTTTTGAGTGAAAGCTGTAATAAAGCTGTTTACCTCTTCCTCCCTCTTCTGTTTAGCTTTTTTTTTAAAAAGTCAATAAAATAAATTTCACCGTTTCCCAGAAGGTCTCCATGCTTGGTTCTGTCTGGGTAGTTCTTCCATCCAGAGAAGAGAGAACACAGAGAGTGTGACAGGATTAGCATCGACGTCAGTAGTACTGTTTACCCTATTCACCCTAAAAGATCACCTCTGACTGTTCAAAAATAGCTGGTGGCCCCTTTCAGTCATGGACTGGTAACTTGGTAACTACTATCCATGTAGATTAACTTCATGTTAAGCATTATTTTCCTTCTCTGCACACATCTAGTAGTTTCTGTCTCATTTGTGATGGGTAACTGTGTTCTATTAATTGTGCATCACAGTAATTGTGCCTCCATCTCTCCACATTATCCAACCACCTGTTGACGTGGGGAAGTGTGGGGTGGTATGAATAGGCAGCAGGATCCGGTAACCGGCAGTGAAAATGAATATGAAATCAATCTCTTCAAATCACGAACCATTCTGCTGTACAGAAATTAGGCTAAATAACTTCAGTTAAGATATGTATTATTTTGATCAAGCATCAGAGAATTAAAGTAGAGTGAAGCTTGGCACAGAGATCACTGAGGATGGGGATCAAACTCGCAGCCCTGGAGGTGTGAGGGTCCCCAAGGGAGAGGATATTCACCTGTCAGTCAGATCACATGATTAAAATGCCAGTTGAATACTCTGCACCTGGGCTGGGGATTTCCACACCCAGATCAAGCAGCTCCTCTCTGGCCTTGAGTCCTTCAACAGCCAACTGGGAAGAGGCTGTCACTCAGTGGGAAGTGGGAGTGGCAGGGGGATTGGCCAAGGTGCGACAAGCCAGGCACAGGAGACGGCGGAAGACGAAGGAACTGTGTCTTAAACAGATTAAAAGACAATTAGGAAAAGGCTCAGCCTCATAAATGGGGGAGGTTCAAACATTCGAGCTAATTAAGGTGCTTTGCATAAGGGTCTAAGTGACTAAATTCTATAATGTATCAGCCTACGGATGACTAAACAAGATTACACTTTACGCCACTTCTGAAATGAACACTTTTCTTCCAGCGAGATCATCCGCCACCCCACCACGACGTCCCCAGCGCTGCTTGTGGGTATGGAAAACATTCACTTGGCCCTCCTTTCACCATTTCCAGGACGTCTTTAAGAATATGGTGGCTAACTGCTTCCTCACCGTTCGGCGATTTCTAAATAACGGGAAATAAACACAGCCCCTCTGGGGGGACGGTCTGATCTAATTGGTGCGTGTTTTTTTTTTTTTAATGTAATCTGTGTTAGTGGTCGATAATGGACAATAAAAAAGCTGCATTATGGAGACCGGAGCCCAATTTCCCCCCTTATTTGGCACTGATTCAATCCGACTCAGATGAGCACATTAAGGCATGAAGACAATTCCAGCCTCAAATTACCTCCTTAGTGTAATCTGATCCCTGAAGCGACGTGCTTCTTAAGTCCTTACGACTCTGGTTTCACGCACACATGGCGAGTGCGGAGTTCGAAGGCGGACAGCTGCTCTGGCCACTTTGTCTTAAACACGCCCCCTTCGCATCGATTGGCCGATGATGTGCCCGCAAGTCTCAGCACGGCACAGAAAATGTAACCTCTTCCCCTAGCTTGACCGAAGGTGCAGCAATGACTAGCTCTCAGTTGTGTGTCCTCGTCGTCCAATCCCAGACTACCCCTGCCGCATGCCCTTGGGGCCAAATCCCATTTTTGGCTGTTTAGCCTTCAGATATCTTTATACCACCAAAGAACATCACAAAGAGTCACATGACCTCACATACTATCACATGGTACCGCATAACAGCACATAAAGCTACATACAAACACATAACATGTAGCCCTGTCACATTACACCACCTAATGTCACCTAACACTATATTCACTCAGATAACACTACATGCCATTACATTACACCTCATATCACACGTACGAGTCTTTCGGGATCTCTACAGGGTGCCATTACAAACAGGTCAAGGCATTCTGTGAATATGCAGCCAAAGTCATTTTTTCATCCTTGTTAAAGCAGAGATGAATGTTTTGCATAGAAAAGAAGTGTCCAGGGTGAGCACAATCTTTGTCAGTGGGGGTATTCTTGGGCCAGCAGACCTATTTATTGGGCCTGGTAGATTGGGGGGGGGGGCTAATCCACCTCACTCAAAAAAAAATTTTTATCATAAAAACAAAAGAAAGTAACAAAGGAGAGGAGATCATTTGGCCCGTCAAGCTCATTTGGGGAGAATTCAACTATTTGCTTAAAGGTGTTAAAATATTATCTAATAAGAACATAGGAAGTTCATAAATGTGAACCTTTTGACCTCCCACTCACCTCCAAGTGCATCCATGACCTTTTGGCCATGCCACACACATGAATATGCTCTTCAGTGGAAACAAGATCTGTCTATCATGCACAATACCCAAATCTGAAAACACCAGTAAAAAACAGCTAAAAATAATAGCTTGAAGAGTATATAAATCTGTATGTTCTTTATGAATTGTGTATACATTTACAGACGCACCTGACAAAACAGACCGAATGGGTATAGTGTCTAATTACATCTTTAAGTCCAAACCCAAAATTTGAACATACTCTACCTACACACATGACTCAAAGGTATACGACGAACGTCTGGTACCAAATGTACGTAAGAGCAGACTGATGCTGGCCAATCAGCGCCTTGCCCTGCCTCCAGGTGCGTGACTCACATCTGCTAAATACACTCCACTTGTTTGTGTAAGACTATATCTCCTGTTAAGATTGTCTGGGGGATATGCGGCTACCTCTGCGTGTAAGTTAATAGAGGATTGAGTGTGTTGGTCAAGGTGGCGGTAAAGATCAGGTTCCTGCGTGTGAGAGTATGAAGGGTGCAATCGAATCGCCGATGGAATATGTAGATGATTTCAAGCTGAAGTGTATGGGTTGTAGGATAGGCGATTTGAGATGGAAGGTGGAGCTTGGCCCGCTAACACCTTTTCGTTCTAGGAACGTTTACCGAATGTTATGATTAATGTATGGAGACGTTCAAAGTGTTGATTTGTCCTGATGTTCCCAGAATATTATTCCACTAGTACAACTAAGACTAATAATACAAAGACAAATAGAGAGCATAGTCGAGCAGTAGGTAACACCGTTGTGTTACACACCACACGCCATGGGTTCAAGGCCGGGCGGCATGTTCATAGTAAATACTTGCAGTATATTTATACAAATATTTCATCATAAAAGAATATTTTTCAACATTTTGTTAAAAGGATGTTCAGGTAATGATTTCATAATGCTGACATTGACAAAACCTTTGTTTAAATGTTGAACGTGGAAATGATATTCCATTAATGTTACAGTAGGAACATTCTCTGACAACTTTGAGTGGACCTTCACGTAACATTGGCTAAAGTTCTGGGAACGTTCCTTGTTAGCTGAGCGTGAGTCATTCCTGAGCATATTAGTGATTGCAGAATAAATGGTGGAGGTCAGGGTGTAGTTTGGTAGTTTGTATGTGATTTGGGGGATGCGCTGTGTCGGGTGACATGAAGTTTGTTTGTGATTTGACCACAGATTCTTAACATATATGCCTGTCCCTGGTTCGTTGGACCCAAGGCTCGGAGGATAGTGTTTAAAAACAGCCCCACCTGCATGGGATGGATTACATATGGACTGGGAATCATTGGATCTATAGTTCCTGAATGTTCTCTGCACAGCAGTCATTAACCACAACCTGGCCCTCCATGCATCACACTTAATGTTTAAAGGGCACTGCCCCCCCCCCCCAGAATGGCTTTCCCATACAGACGCAATGGTCTTGCCAAGCCCACACACTTCCAGAGTGATCTCACCTCATTAACATTTACGGTGACGAGGAACCGACAGCCTGATTAAGATTTCATGGGCTTAGACTTTTATGGGTGTATTGACATTTCGCGTTGTATTAAGTTGCTCGGCAACAACAGGGCGAGCATGCATATATGCATGTGCGTGCACACGTGAGTGAGTGCGTGCGCAATGGAATGCTGCTGGAATTCCTGCTGTGCAGACTTCCCCTGGACATTGTATTCTGGGATTGGAATTAGCTATATGACTACAGGGAATGAATAGATACTAAAATGTCCTTTATGAAGCAGTACACACCAATCAAACTGCTTCTACAAATCCATCCTTCTTCCTACCAGTGATGGTAATCTATCACTGGACATGCATCTGCAGAATCCATGGGCAAATTACAGAAGCCAGTTCACTTGGGTCCGAGTCCGGTGGGAGTCCAAGTGGGTGTGGGATCTGTCCCCCTGGCAGTAGCCAGGTTGGGAAAAGCCCATCATTGTCCCACTCAAGTAGATTCCCAGTGGCATTCCGGGATTCCCTAACCTGTCAGTCTCAGTCCCGGCACTTTCCTTAGCTGTTTTTGACATCACAACACATTTTCTTAGGAGACACTTTTTCCCAAAGTGACATACAAGTGAGGAAAGCTCAGTTTAGGTCTCATTTATTTAGGTTTCAATGATTCCCAGTCCATATGTAATCCATCCCATGCAGGTGGGGCTGTTTTTAAACACTATCCTCCGAGCCTTGGGTCCAACGAACCAGGCACAGCCCCAGTCGCTCACCCGATTGACAATGCGATCCTTGTAATTTTAAGGAATGACCAAATCATACAGCTGCGGTGGAGTTTCACCTCAACGGCCTGTTTTTGCACCGTGGGCCGAGGGGGTCACAGAAATCATGTGACCCAGGGTTTCAGCCTATGGCAAGATGCCGGACTGAAAGCATGCATACAGAGAGACCCAATCCCACAGCTCTAGAGCACTACCCTACAGGCATCTGCTGGTTTAATATAAAAAGAGGCACTGGATTGGCTATTAACACCTGTCAGTCATCCATGTACCACAGGTCCTATGATGATTGGGGCCTGCAAGGGGGAGGGGAAACAGGTCTCTGAAGCACAGCAGATACTGGAGGCATGACGGATGCAATCAACCAGATACGACACAGATTTGCGGTGCATAAGTCAAGCCCTGGTTTCGATCCTTCATCTCCTTAGATCGTTTAAATATGATGTGCGAAGTAGAATAATCCTTTTTGTGTTGAGCAACATTAATTTCCAAAGCCACAAAAAGCAAAGCATTCAAACAGTAGTCAAAACCCGAACAGACATCGCATTGGACACCACAATCTATTAGCCAAATGTGTGAAGAACTGCCATTTTCCCTTTAAAGGAATCCAGAGGGCGTGCGGTTCCTAGGAAGGACCTGAGCATGTCTACATAGAACAATAAACAAAAAAACGCCTGATAACATTAGCCAAAAGAAGTTTATCTAGCCAATAAAAGATTTTTTTAAATAATGTTTCCCGTTTTCCATTCTTGTGACTTCTCCCGAGTAATTTGATTATAATTTAGGAGTGAAACTTATTCCCGGATACCCCCCCCCCCGGCCTGCAAATGCACATGTGCCCAGTGTGACTTTACGCGTCCGCTGTGTTTATTTGCCCTTAAATGGAGCCAGACGGGGGCCCCTACCTGTCTTAATTAACCCAATGCACATCTTCCTGGTTTCTTTCCTCAAGACACCGAGGAGCATCGATCACGGCGACAACTCATCCCAGCAAGGATGGGCCTCGTGTCAGTTTCACACTGCAAAACTGCTTCGCTGTGGGACAGCTCCACCACTCCCCCGCCTCCTGGGGGGGGCACACGCCTGAACAGACAGCCACCTTAACGAGCTCGGGGTGTCTGGAGTAAACTGCTGGAAGCTGATTGATTGCCGTCCCTTTGTGACATCACAATTCACCGGACGATTCGCCACAGGCCCTTAAGTGAGATGCAATGGCAGTAAGAAACAGTACAATCTTCACTCGTTAATACGCCTGGCACACTCCCATGCAAAACACCTTACAAAACATTGATGGCTGTTTATTTATATCTCTAGTTGGTTATATCTTGGGTCAGGGGAAGTTGCAAGCTGTACTTTTTGTACAAACTTTATTTTTTACAATTTTATACTTAAAAAAGGTACTACACCCATACAAGGAATACAAAACTAACCTTGGTCCACTTTTTCCACTGAGAAACAGTGTGAGTCAAAAAGGCAGCGGGATCAGCTTTGATGTGATGTCTGGGGAACTTTCTGTAGCAAAACAAGACAGCTGAGTGTGAAGGTCTGTGTGTGTTTCTGTATGCAGGGAGAGAACTGAAAATATTACCAGAGCCAGACCAAGATTCTCGTGTCACCATATTGCCCTCTACTGGCGATAAGGGGTAAAGCAACTGTGGATGCCCGCAAAGGTTTAACGATCGTGTCACAACACTCTCTTTCTTAAGTTACTGAATGGTTAAGTTAGTTAAGAAGAGGACGCCGTGGGAGCCTGAAACGCACCCCCCTCTGTGGCCAAGCTCAGCACAAACCCCCTCACAGCAACCAGGAAATAGATTAATTAAGGCACTAGTGGGATTCTCTAATTTGGTTTTCAGAGGGACTAAATTAATCACTCCACCGGTGGTGCTAGAGAAGGGGATAAAAATGGCATGCTAATCTATTTAAGCAGTGCAGTCTGCAGGTCCAGAAAAGACATGACCTATGTGAGGCAGGGCCCAGAACGAGAGGTCTCCCAACAGGAGGTCACACCTGGTCCAACTGGATGAGGCCTTAAGCCCAGAACCCAGGTTGGGGACTGGAACTACAGTTTGAACCCAGACCTTTAGCATTATTGGGTTTCTTGGGAGATGCATTTATTCAAACTGTGTGTTTAAAGAGATGGATCATTTTCAGGTGGGAGATCTTTGATCGTTTGCCAAATCCTGGCCCACATCCAGCTTTGCTGGACAGGAAAATGAGCCAAGCTAAATGAGACCTAAACTGAGCTTTCCTCACTTGTATGTCACTTTGGGAAAAAGTGTCTCCTAAGTAAATGTGTTGTGATGTCAAAAACAGCTAAGGAAAGTGCCGGGACTGAGACTGACAGGTTAGGGAATCCCGGAATGCCACCGGGAATCTACTTGAGTGGGACAATGATGGGCTTTTCCCAACCTGGCTGCTGCCAGGGAGACAGATCCCACACCCCCTCGGACTCCCACCGTCCCACCGATTCACGTTTCTCATACACACACTTTCACATAACAAGGGCCGTGTTTCACACAGCCCCAGTCGCTCACCCGATTGACAATGCGATCCTTGTAATTTTAAGGAATGACCAAATCATACAGCTGCGGTGGAGTTTCACCTCAAAGCGACATCTGTGACAGCCGCCTTTGGGCCACAGATGTGGGAGAAAGGTTTACAGGCTTTTGGAGAATATGCAATCGATGTCAGGAGATTTGAGAATGAACACTAAGGACTGTGAGGGGGTGGGGTCTGATGG
This sequence comes from Mormyrops attenuatus, assembly GCA_026777985.1. Taxonomy (NCBI): domain Eukaryota; kingdom Metazoa; phylum Chordata; class Actinopteri; order Osteoglossiformes; family Mormyridae; genus Mormyrops; species Mormyrops attenuatus. Next base: position 12,923,091 of record JAODKC010000082.1, read on the forward strand.
CTTAGGGTAGTGTTTCCCAGTCCGGTCCTCAGGGACCCCCAGTCAGTCCACGTTTTTTGCTCCCTCCGAGCTCCCTGCCAGATGGTCCACATTTTTGCTTCGTCCCAGTTCCCGGTAGGAGCAAAAACACAAACTGTCTGGGTCCTCAAGGACTGGGTTGAGAAACACTGGAGAGAATAGCACTCCAGTGTCCCATTAATAGGGTTGCGGGTGGGAATCCCCCCTCCTCTCATTTTGGGGAGTTCTTATGTCATTTCCTCCAGGTATTTCCTCTTACAGTAAGAGGTGCAGGTTGGTGAGCCGGTCTGTCTAATTTGCCCTTAGTATCTGCTTCTGTGTGTAAGTGGCTCACTGGCATCCAGTGCAGGCTGCTCCCCCAAGCTGTGCTGCCTGGACAGGCTCCAGGCTCTCCTGGGACACTGCGAGAGAAGCTCATTCATAATTTATGAATGAGCACAAGAATATAAAATGGAATAAAACAGAAACCTAAAAGGCACCCATTATCAAAATTAACTGTGAGTATTTAAACTGTAATTTCAATCAGTTAGCAATAATTATCCACTCAAGTTCGACCATCTTTTATTGCAGACCTATTATTGGGATAATGTGATCATTTAGTTGACCTCCAAAATAAGCTGACTTGTTGATACTTCTAAGTTTGGTCTGCTTGTATTCCGATAACACAGTGCACCCTCTAGTGGTTTGCCCTGGGATCAGCAATGTGTCTTCAGAAACTTCAGAAAACAGGCAACACGTTTTTATTTTGCATTTTAATTTTTTTCTCTCTCTCCGTCTGGACTAAGTCAGAGGCTGATTCAAACCCACTTGTCATTAAAATAAAATCTGTTAAGTAATCACTAGTTTAAAGTTAACTGGGGGCTGTTTTCAGGCTAAAAGTCTGTAGGCTGGAGCCATTCAGTTTGTGAGCTTAATTTGGTCAGCTGGAAGAGCACGGAGCGATCTGAGTGAGGCTGTGGACTACCAGTGTTTCCCATAATGCTCAGTTCTGTAAGCAGACAAAAATGCACAACTGTTATGTCACTTTTTCGACAATGGTTTCCAGACAGACAGACAGACAGATGGATAGATAGATAGATAGATAGGTAGATAGATAGATAGATAGATAGATAGATAGATAGATAGATAATAGGAAAAAATAAACCGTAACAGAGCAAGTTATGTCATGGAAAGTTATACCAGCACGGATTTCTGCTGCAGAGTTTAAAAAGTGTCCTGAAGATCCAGAGTTGATAGTCCCATTCAGTTTTGGGTGTCTTATTTGCAGAGAAAATACATGATCTTTGAGCGACAGCGTCCAGCTACCAGCAGCACAAAATGGTCACGCTACAAGCACCGTGGGAGGATTAAGCTTAATGTTGTCCCATCGTGGGGCTGCATAGCCACACGTCAGCGGAAGCTGGCTCTCTGCTAGCGCGGATGCTAAGGACTGCAGTTTGGACAAAGCAGGCCCTGTTTCTCCACAACATGGTCGGTAATCTACACCAGAAGTGCATTCACACAGCATGCCCCCTGGAGGCAGGGGCGCCAATGCTCTCAGATCCCACTGCCAACTGCTGTGCTGGACAAATGTTATGGTTTTGCCCAATGAACCATCAGGAGGCTATAAGTGTAGTTTAACAGAGTGCATATTATGCATAAATGTACAATGGAAATGTTGCGTTATTTAGATACTCAGCACATATGTTTATCCAAAGCTTACTGACTGAGAGTTAAGATCGCTACCTGGCGTACCTCCACCTCAGACCTGGGAGCCGCACCACTGTTCCGTCTGCAAACGTCTCCAGCCAATGATGGAAGAAAGCCCTTCATCTGGGTTCTGGGAGCAACACTGACGCTATGCGTGAGAAATGGGAAAATTCCTTCTGAAGACATTTGTTTGTTTTTCGGATTTTTTTCCCCTCCTAGAAAAATCACAATTTATGGGTTTCAGATGACCAACAGGGCAGAGAGCAACCCAAAATCAGAAAGAAGGCATGAAATAATTCAGCCTCTACTCCCGTGAGTAACGATGTGCTTTTCTGGGATTAGCTCAGGCTGTTCGGTGAGTCCTGCAATGAGACACCATGAGCTCTGTCTAGGTTTCAGGTATGCGTTCAATCTCAGGAGTCCGGATGATGCAATGGCTGCATGTGGCAGGGTGTAGCTGACGTGTGGCTTGCTGGTCTCTGCAGACGGACCTCAACATCCACACCCTCTCTTCTGGCGCAAGGTTCACTGAGGGTAGCAACGGGGAGCTTGGATTGTGGAACCAAGGAAAAAAAAGGATGAGAACTTTACTTCTTTCCAGTCTCAGCTCTTACATCATCTCCACCTTGGGATTTCAGCAGATCTTTTTGTTCCTGGAGAACTTCAGTACATTTCAGGATTTACTGGACATAATATTAGTACTTCCATAGCTTTTCTAAGGCAAGACCATGATTATAAAATGTTCTGTAAATGTAGAACATGTTCAAATTCTTCACCAGCATGCATTTTTTTCAAGTTCAGATGCTTTTAAAATCAAAGTTATTCAGTGCAACTTGCACAACTCATTGTTCCCCAAACCCACCCATCTATAACACGAACTCTGTTTCCAAAACACGTCGTCCTTCAGAATGCAATAGCACATCCCACATTAGGAATTTTGATCTTTTCATCATCATATTTTGGGGTTCTCAACCACTGCGCCCCCTGCTGTAAATAAATATAACAGCATGTCTTTCTCATGTTAACGAATAAGCGCAGGTCACTTCAGATTGAGTGCTGTGAGTCCACACCTCCCACCCCTTTTCTTCTTTCTTCTTTCTTTCGTGGCAGAAACGGGGAGACCTCTTTTGCTCTGCCTAGCCAACAGGGCCCTGGAGACATCGTCTGAGACATTTACACATGCGACACTGGTTTCTCTGCCAGTTCGTTCTTGGCAGGTGGTTGTTTCCCACAAAAGCTCCAAAACTCCTGATTGGTCAGATGCCAGCTCTGTCCCGTGTCCTGCTATTTTGAGAGACAGGATGATTAACCAATCAACATACTTTAAACTGTTTTTTTGTTTCCAATGAGAGACTTGGGCATTTTATTTTGGAAGTTACCTGAAAAGGTGTGGCAGATTATGGAGTGATCCTTCCTCCATATGGTCTCCAGGGATAGTTTCCTCGTTGGAGAGACTGCAGAATCACTGGAAGAAGGTTCACTATTGGAGAAACAGAGTTTCATGATTGATGTCAGATTTATCTGTGCGCCTGTCCTCCAGAATGGTTCTCGGAAGCCTGTTACTCAGGAAAAACGCTTCCCACGAACTAGGAACAGGCACTGCAGCAATGAAAACCAAATGCCTGATGTGGGAAGCCTAAACAGACACAGGCCAATCGCGTTTCACAACTCATTAGAAAATTACATCTTATTGTAACATCACAGCTTGTTAACAGATTCCAGCTGAATAACCACCCATGGCTAAAACACTCCAGATCATCAATGTATTAAACACTCAGGAACAGAAGCACAACAGACTCACAATTCAATACTGATCTGTGATAAATTATTGCCATTGTTTATAATAAAATAGCATAAATGAGCATTCCTGTTTTATTGCACATATCTTTTCGCCCGTTTTGGAGCAACCATTTGGTCTGCAGATTTTCATCCCAACAGAATTGTGACTCGATGGTGAAAAACAAGATTACTGGGGTAATCTTGGTATGATTACTGGGGTTGGGCGCATCTCATGTTATGCCTCAAGGTGGTTTGGAAAATGAAAAGCAATCAAAGGCAGTAAACTGGCAGCCGTAAGGCAGGGAAAGCCTCACGTGTTCAGAACTGCAGGATTCACCTGGGTGACCATCCTGTTGTCCCTAAAATAGAGTGACAAAACTGACCAATGCCCAGCTTTTTATTACGGTGCCCTGTTTATTTTCATAGCTCCGCCACCACCTAGCTGAGCCAACGGCAGACAAGTCATTCATCCCACTAGGGGCTGGAGAGCATGAGGAGAGGATCGACAGTGTAAGCTCACAAGAAACAAGACAGCACACGTCATGACTGGACCCTGGCCAAAAGAGGCCATTCATTTAATCACTCAGCTTCGGTTTATTTAGTTTGTTATTTTGTTATGCTAGTTTTTGTTGCCACAGTCAGATACAACTGGTTTGTTTTTCTTATACTCTTGGCTATAAGTTAATGAAATCCATCAGAGCCACTCCAGTGTTAATAGCCAACCTGTCAATCAGGCCCAACCCGTACAAACGAGCCACTGCTGAGGCTTCAACTCACAACCTCAATTGTTTAGCCCAGTGTTTCCTAATGTGGTCCTTGGGGACCTACAGCTGGTCCATGTTTTTGCTCCCTCCGAGCTCCCTGTCAGACAGTCCACATTTTTGCTTCTGGGAAGAGGACAACAAAGTTACTTTGACTTCTGACTTTACTCTGTTTGAATTTGACATGGCCTCAAGCCCAGACGCATAAAGAACTGTTCATCACATTCTCTTCAACCTTCAGCCAGAAGGAGCTGATTTTCGGGCCATGAGCATCAGATTCGCAAAGGCAGAAATCAGAACAGGAAAATACTCTACGGACACTCCGCATGCTCGAGCCAGCCTGACTTAGCACTTTGGTATTTTTCAATCTAGAGTTTCCAGGAGACAACGGCAAAAGAAAAGAAGAAGAATATTGTGCAATGTAAAAAGCAGTTATCTTTTTAAGCATATTTATTAAGAATCTCACTCATCTGCTCAGAAACAAATACTCCAGTCATATCCCAGTCTGCATGTTACGTAAACTGTAGCATGAGTCAAGTTAATAGCCAAACTGAGAAGATGTCAGACGTCTAAAAAGCAGAGAGAGCAGCCGACTGGCCCAGTGATGAAAACTACACCACTGGCCAAACCTGGCTTCCTCACCATTAAATCTTTTATCTTTTATTTTCCCAGAAACATGAGCTGCTCTATTTGTAAAATGAAAGAAACTTACTGATCTAATGATAAAATATAAGTGAATATAGCGAGACATAAGCCAAAACTCACTTGTCATTAAAAGCTTTCTGAGGGGTTCAGTGAAACCATCAAATTTCATCATACCCAAAAGCAAAGGTCAGGGAGCAGAGCATCCCCTGGGTGGCCAGCCACACGCACATGTCGGGTAAAAATATCTTTATGGGGACCGTTCATTCTTTTCTATGGGAAAAATGTTAACACTATGACAACCTCAGCCCCTACCCAGCACTAACCATAGCCAAAAGTAACCAAACAAAATACAAGAGATTTTACATTTTTAGTTTTTTCATTGCAGTCCAAGATTTTTATTACATTTTTTTTATCAAATTGACCAGGAAACTGGTCCCCATAAGGGAAAAAAAACGGGTATTCATCACGTTGTGGGGACATTGTGTCCCCATAAGGTACAATATACCCACTCACACACACACACACACACACACACACACACACACAATCACACACCCACCCCCCCACACACTCACAACTAGCAATATACAGTAGCAGGTTGGGGGGGGGGGGGGGCGGGTTATGTTCCTGAAAGCAGGTATACTTCTCATATGTGCTCAGTCTTCTTTAATGACACCCATCGTTCCCACGTGCCTGAAGGAGCTTAGCTTGACGTCAGCACGGTGAACCCACTACTTTTTGAGTTTACAGTTAACAAATCAACAATCTCCCCCCACTAAAGCTAGCAACCAGTTTAAAGGTATATTAGTCTATACTTGCTGCTTCTTTCTATATAATTACATAATTGTAAATCCATCCACCCATTATGTAAACCTGCTCATCCTATCTCGGAAGCCACGGGCGCAAGGCAGGGAATAACCCAGGACGGGGCGTTAATCCTTCCCGGAAAAGTTAAGATGACTTTCGTGTTATTTCAGTGTTTCATGACTAAAATAAAAGTGAGTCGCAAACGTTTCGTGCCAAACAAAGTATTAATCGGATAAAAAGAGTAGATAAGGACTAGGAATAACGGAAAACGTGGTGAAAAGTAAAAAAGAAGGCGGTGCGTGTGTGTGTGTGGGGGGGGTCCTTTAAGGAGGGGGCAGGAGGCGGACACCCCCCCCCCCCCAAACACCCCCCCCGGGGGGGGGGGCCCAGCCGAAATTCTAAGTTATAATAATTAATTATGTATAGATTATCAACTGCGATGGGTTGGCACCCCCAACCCCCACCCTGGGTTATTCCCTATCTTGCGTTCGTAGCTTCCGGGATAGGCTCCAGAGTCAACCCCCCCTCCCCCCACCGTGACCCTGAATAGGAAATGGATGGATGGGTGGATGGATGGATAAATTATCAAAATGAGTCTTTGGCCTGTCTTATGTGTCCATGATCAGAAGGGTGTCATTTTAAATCCCATCACTGTTGGGCTCCTGCTCCAGATATACAGCTGACCCTCTGGCCCCAAGCTCTGCCTTTACCTTGTGTCTCATGCGAGAGAATGAAATATCATTTAGCAGAGAAATCTAGCCATAGTGATACACATTTTGTTGAGAAAGCAGTCAGCCAGTCCCCGAGGGAAGTGTGAGTTAAGGGCCCAACGATGAAATCACTGTGCCGATACTGGGATTTGAACTAGCAACTTTCCACTCACAGGCACAGTCTTATAACCTGTTGAGCCACACATCGCACTGGAAGTAAGAAGTCCAAGGAGAATGGAGTAAAATTCCATAGCTGTCACCCTGCTGTCCGAAGCATATCAGAAAAGCAGACCAAAATGGTGATGCAGCTTCAGATGCTCTGAAATGGCACTTTGAGTGTAAAACATTATTGGTGAACATGTCACCATAGCTTCTGTCCCTTTGTTGCTTTCTTCAGCGTAGATAGTCTGTGTGTCTGCCTAGTGTTTCAACCCCCCCATTTAATAGACGCGTTGGGCTACTTGGACAGAGTGAAGGGTCGTGATGTCACTTCCTGCTTGAAGTACCTCTATATCTAGATGTGACAGTGGCAGTAGATATAAGCACAGGTACATCTCCTTTAATTTATGCCAAAATGCTTCAGCGTACACAAGTTTCCCTGAAACTACCGTTAAAGTGAGGCCACGCAAATGCACCAAGAAACTGAACAATCAGTGAGATGGAAACGGTTAACCGTACTGTCATTTCCGGCGGCATGTCTCACTGAGGACGGAATGAGCTGCACTCCAGTGCTGATACTCTCCAGGGTGTATGAGTGAGTAAAGAGTGTCAATCTGCTTCAAATGCTCCATTTCCTCTGGTTTTTGAGGAAACCAGTGATTCCCAATGAACATGTGCTTGTGGGTAACTCCTAATTACTGTGATTATCAAACGCGTGCATCACTCAGGGTTTACCCAGCCATGAGTCAACTCCCACTGGATAGGGAGCTGTAGTCCATATTGCATACTGTATGGAGGGGCGTGGGAATCAGGGGGGATGAGGGGGACGTGTACCCCCCAATATGTTATTTGGTTTCATTCCCCCACCCCCCCAGAAATAGTCCTTTGTATATAATTTTTTAAATTGTGTCTTACTAAGTGTCATCTCTGTTTAACTCTCATCTACGCCACTGGCACATTCAGTGATGTCGCCTCAAATCATTAAAATGGAACAATCCAGAAAGAAACCTTGATCAGTTTTAGCACTTTTTCCATTTGAACCATTGTTGATCAAATTAAACAAAGTGGTTAATTATATTAGAAATTGATATACTATGTTACTTCAATCTAGGTATAGGAAATGGATGGATGGATGGATGGATGGATGGATATACTACATAAAGCTCACATGATCTCTCAAATTAATCTGGCACATTTCTGCAAGGACATAGTCCATACTGTATATGCCATGTTTATTGACCATCTAATGTCATTTATCTGAAAAATTCTACAGTGAAACAGGCCAGTTACATACATGTATTTTTAGCATTTTATGATCAGAGTATTTGGTAAATTCCTATGATCACAGAAGGTGTGCAGATTTAAAAAAAAAAATAATCAAAACAGCCCCAGCACATATTAATGGGTCATTCCAAACTGGGGCAGCATTACAGGGCAGCAGACATGCCTTTCTAGGGCTTCAGCCTCAAAGTCTGTTCCAAAACCATATATATGTGTATATAAGCTCATCATATATTAGCTGGATATAAACTCCACATATGTTATACATAATTAAGTGAGAGAAGCCATAAGCCCACCACAGAAGAATGAATAATGGCACTGATGTTTACTGACAGTTAAAAATATCCCCATCATCTGAGCCCCCTCCTAGCCAAAAAAAAAAATAAAAAATCCTGCTCCAGTGTATTTCACTTTAATAAAAGCTGCTTAGGCATCATTAGAGAGAAACTTAGTTTTTCTCGTCCCCTTTAAGACGTGTGTCTTTTCCTGAGGTGAAAAACGGGGCAGGATCTTCAGAAGCATGATCCGCAGCCTGCTTCCTTTGATCTTCTGCTGTCATTTTAGCGTGACTCTGGACTCTATTTCTGCACCGTCCGCATTGAAAGCAGGTCAGACAGATGTGGTGGGCCCCGCCAGACGAGAGCCCCCCCTCCCACCCCCCCGAGCTTGACGCGGGGGGAAGAGGTAGTCTTGACTTCGCCTCCAGGTTTGCGTGCGCTGGCGTGATGTCACGGAGGCGCTAAATTTAGGATCAAAGCCCCCCTCCCATCCTGAAATAGACCTTGAAAGCCCCCTATCTTCCATCTTGTGATGGTGTGCGCCAATCCATAAAGCTCAATTTATTCTGCAGCTAAATGCGATACGGTGCATTAATGAGCACTGGGCACCCCTCTGTTTGTTTATACGTCCCGTTAATCTGCACGCGAAGGTTGTCGGGTGACTGTGCACTCAGCCAGAGGGAGGTTTGATTGACAGTCACAGCCATGCTTCCTGTAGGCTTAAAGGACTCGGAGTAGAGGGGGGGACTTATTTGTCATTCAAAGCCTCGGCGTGTCTGTCCAGCGGCTGGTGAGGCCTCAAGCTGATCCCCCCCACCCCCACCCCTCCCCCAAACACATGCCACTGCCTTAAATAGGTCAGCAGTTTCCTCTGATGCAAATGCACTTTGTAAAAGAGGAGACATGAGGTCAGACACCAGACTCATTCTCTTACCTACTATGACCTCACAGTTGCGTGAAAATTTTATGCATTAACGCCGTCTTCTCTCCATCATAACCAGACATCCACTGATTCGCAATACAGTTGCCTAGACTTGCCCGTGTAAGGTGGCGGTGGCTGGTGAACTTACACTCCCACTCAGAGACGTATGACGGTTGGGTTTTTCCGTGCCGGACCGACCACACCGGTGCTCATCGGATTACGTGTTTCATGTGTAACTATGTTTGAATGGCTCCTCAGAATATAGAAAGGGCTTCAGATACATGGCATCATGACATGGAGGTCAAGGGTCCTGGGGAGACTACAATAAGTGCACTGGAGTCTAGCCGAATTGCAGCCAGCTCTTGAGCAGATGATGTGCCTGCCTCACTTCGCAGGGGTATATTTCCATCTAGCTGCACCAACCCTAAGGGGCCTAGATAATGTGCTCTCTGCTCCCTGATGATCTAGTGGCCTGATCTGAACAAGGTTCAAATTGAGACGCTGTGGGTCTGGCAGAACAGGGGCCACTCCTTGACCTGAAAAAGGAAAGTTGTCCATTCCGCTTAACTACTCAAACTATTCTTTGTCCGAATTGGAAGTTTCGCTCCAGGCTTTTATGCATTAATGCAGTGGGACATCCATACAGTTTTTAGTCATCCTGTTTTTTGCTATGCCATATACTACCAGCCAGGTCAGTATCGGGTAACTATTGTTGTACCGTAGATAAAGGTACTGCCTCAATTCTCCCAGGGGTCTGGGCCCAGAGGCAGGGAAGACAGATCTCTGGAACAAAAGTCTATAACCTCTTGCTCTTCTTCTACTTTCCAGCAGACACAAAGCAGCCATCCTGTAAACTTAGCTGGCAAGGGGTGACATGAGTGGATCACTTCTGTCCAATGGTCAATAAGACAATAAGACATTCTGCAGATCCACCCAATATGGTAAAAAAAATGCAGTGAGATAAGTACATGGCCACCAACTTCACCCTATTACAAGATAAATATTTCATTCAACTGTGTCCTTAAAAGTCATCCTCTCTGTTTTTCGGGATAGAGCTTTATACAACTACTTCATTATAAACAGATTGCGAAGATACTGGTAAGAAATCAGGCCACATGACTTCACTGACTCTCCAGGATGACCTAATGCTGGTGCGTGGTATTCACTGCAATTCTTTGTAATTTAATGCATGACGGGATTATTATCCAATAAAGTTTAATTTGGATAGGCAAGGAAAGTCGAAAGCCATCTGACATGTCAGAGCTATTTTTAGCCTCCAGAGTTATCTGCTCATTTTTTTTCTCCTACGGGGCGAGCAAGCCAGCGGCAGGGCCGGAACACTTGGCGACGCATCCCGACTTCAGTGCCAGGAAATGATGCCGCGACCGTGGTGGTCGAGGGATGAGCTGGTCCGCTGGGGCAGCAAAGCTACGGCGCTTGCTGGTAATAAGTGCTGTGATGGTGCTCCTTTGACCTGTGCTGAGAATGATGAGCTCTGAGAGCAGAAAGCTCATCAGGAAAAGACCATCTGGACTAGTTTTATATTGCGCTCCCAAGAGCCTTAGCGGCTGGTCAGGTCAGTCATGTGTATTTATTATTATTATTATTGTGGATGTGTGTTCAGCTCATTAATGAGAGTTTACATTACATTTACATCTTTTTATTTATCGGCCACTTTTATTCTAAGCGACATCCCTGGTGAAATTGGGGTTAGGGCCGAGCTCGAGGGCCCAAATGTGAAATTCACTCTTCTGACCCTGGGATTCCAAGCAGTAACCTCCCAGTCACAGGTACAGCATCCTAACCTGCTGTTCATATGTTTTGATGAATTCTGAATGAGTTTCACATTGTAGCCGCTTGTGTCTGGATAGGCCATTATTTAGGGGATTGTGGTTAAGTAAGCAAGGCGTCTTGCTGGTGCCATAGGAAAGCTTAGGTTGGTTCTAAGTTTGTCACAAAATCTCCCTTTAAGTCTAAAAGTGGTTATTGTGACATTGCCTCTGGACTGAGATGACCACATTGCCTTCCAGTCACCCAAGATTCCTCCCATTGGTGTCGGTCAACCCATTTGGTGGCATAAACAGAGTCTAGGACATAGGCAGAGTGAGCAAGCCAGTTTCACATTGTCTTGGATAGTGCTATAGCGTGCCTAGAGCTCCGGATGGACTGATGCTGCCTTCTATCTAAAACCTTCACTATGATATTATTTCTGGGTTGTTTGATGGGACCTCCTTCTTTCCAAGGCTTTGTCATAGAGCTGTTGTCAATAAACTAGGCTTAGTGTGGCGAACCTTGCCACAACCTGGAATGCCGTCCAGGCTGATAGTATCCAGATACTGTAATACAGTACTGTGGGCATCACAGGTATGTCTTCGTCAATTCATACAAACACATACTCTTCGTTACCTCTTATGGCTTGCATATTGTGACCTTTTTCAACTCCCGCAGCCTGCAGAGGGTGAAGTACTCTGCAAATAAACGAAACAATTCCGTTTGTTCTGTTTCACACTGAATTTGTTTGGCATTGACATTTGGAAGGGAACTACACTTTGATTTCTGAGCCTTACACAAATGCATTTATCAAATTTAAAGGAATATTCTAGTCAGAGGAACATTCGAAGCATATCCATGTCTCTCATTATCATTCTTTAACCTATAATACCGAATCCGCCTGGGTCACAGAGTGGCCATTTCATCACACGGTGACTGTTACTGTCATTGAACTTGCTCAGCAGTTGTCATATTGCTGTAAGACAGAGGTCACTGATTGTTTTTCCCCTGGGGGCCAAATTCCATCAGCAAAACAAAGCCAATGTCCACTGTGTCCAAAAAAATGCCAACTAAGGGGAGGGTGTTTATTTGTTTATTTTTGCACTACTAAACAGACTGAGGAAACCACTGCTTGACCGGAGACCGTTTGCCAGGCATCGCTGATCGAGACTCTAGATCTCCTCTTTCTTCTTTATTTCTCTTCAAATTTGCAATAAAAATAAACCAGTTTAATGCGGTGTGGAGGGCAGTGACAAAAACACATGGCTTTATTGCTTTGTGTTGCTGCCAACCGCACTGTCGTCTCCATAGTTACAAAACAGCAGAAAACACGCTTAATGATGGACGGCGGGCGGCCGGATCAGAAAGTCAGCCCCGGCGTATCATGTGGAGCGTTGCAACATATTCTGGAAATAAGATCTTTGTTTATAGTCGTGCCACAGCTATAATAAACAATCTCATGCCAAGACTGGCATCATTAAAGCATATAGCGCCCTTTACAGATCATTGGGGTGTGTTGCCGTGTTGCTACCCAAATAATATTTTCCAATACAATCTCAGGCTCCATGGACCTGACAGCTGTTTGTACATTTCTGTGTAGCCCGAGTGACAATTTACAGGGCTGCAGTTTAATTAAGGTGGCAGTGACTAGTTTCAGACAAAGCTTTGCTGGGGGAGGCTGGGAGCGACTGAGTAACTACCGCTATGGGAATGATTTTTAAATCGGGTGCGAAATGCAGAACAGCAGGCCCCTCTCTGGTGGTGGACTGACAACCTGAACAAGTGCTGAGGTAAAACGCTAATGTTTGGCTCCCTTTTCATTTAGTTCATCCAGATTCCAAAAGATGTGAAGCCAGTAGAAGCTGGGATGGCCACCAAATGATAGGGTTCCCTTCAGTCTGGACAGCTGGGAACGAGGGTATTGTGTTGCTGCGAAGGGCTGTAGCCTTTACACATCCACAGGAGTCGATGTTGACTCCTACCCTGCCCTTTTTACGTGGTCTCCTAACATTTTTGGGGTTTTCCCCACGATCCGAAGTGTCCCATGGTGGACTGGCATCCTACTCGAGTTTCAGCCAGCCCTACTTCCCAGAATAGGTCGCAGACACACTGTGATTGGTTAAATGGTTCTGGAAAGAAAATGCCAATTGGAGGAATGCTGAGTTAACAATGCTATGGAGGAAAAGCTGAGTCATTCCTCGTCATATGAATTACGGTAATCGCAATCGTTTATGCATACAGTATTATTAGTCTGTGATATGATACAACTTTAATTTGCCTCATTTACTTTAATTTTATTATTAATCACTAATTACAAATTCACATTTATAGAATAGTACTATACAAATATTACAAGTTAAAAATGAGCCAGGAAATGACCAAAATGAATCAATAAATAGTGTTACTGACTGAGATGTGTAGAAACGATCTGATCTTTTTGTCATGGGGGTGGCAGCCTTTGGCAGCCAGTGCCTGGTTAATATTGAGCCAGGAGTTGCCAGCCAGAAGTTCCCACAAGGGTTACCCACGTGTGACGTCGCTGCCGGCAGCTGGCTTTCCCATGTCATTCCTGTCCCCTTACCATAATGGCCTCGTGTGGAGCAGGAAGGCGAGCGCGGCATCTCAGGTCGTCGTGAAGGACGGGTCCCACGCTCCTTAGTGCCGGTCACCCATTGGCTCGGGCCGTGCCAGGAATGAAGGATGATGGGAGTCAACCGGGAAGTCGAGAGGCAGCCACAGCTGGGGTCTGCATCCACGCTTAATCCAACCCAGAAGAATTTCATGCAAGAATCAACACTTTAGCTCAACTTTCCAAAAGGAGGTTTTTGACCTACATACACAAAAAACAGCAAGAAAAATAAACAGTGATTTCATTTAACTAGATCATTGAACTACTTTTTAACTACCATTTAGCAGCTTTTAAAATTCGGCTGTTAAGTGCTTACCTAATAATTAATGTCACACATTTTGTTCTTTTACTGGAATTACTTACTGGTTTTGTTACTGGGCAGGCACTAAGAGTGGGTTTAACTCTTTCAAAATAGCTAGAAACTTCAACAAATTCTCAAAACAACCTTTACGCCTGAGAAGTCTGCCTGCCTTTTGTCTACGGGCTTGCATCATACATTATTTGCATAAACCGAATAAAAAGAAACCGCATTAAATTACAAAAACTGCTTTGAGCAAGTTTCTTTGTTCTTTGTACTGTCTTTTATTGTCTGACATAGTTATTGTAATGTGTCACATAAAGAACAACTCCCTGGTCTAATGTGCTGCTGTTTTAACATTTAAGAGGATGACTGCTGCACTAGTTCGAGCATAGGAAACAGGTGCATTGGCCCTGGTGTGGTCTGGAAACTTACTGCAGAGTGTGTGAAGTATCAGATAAGAAGAGATCACTTTCCATTCACTGACACATAAGATATACAGATGTAAGATCGATGATCGGCAGTAACGACAGCCATATTTAATCTCTTTCTCGGACCGTCCTTTTAATCTGGCAGGGGGTAGGGAATTTGGAGGAGACGTGTTTATTTATTTATGTATTTATTTTTGGACATGCCACGCTGGAAGGGGGCGAATTTGCCATATTTATGCCTGTCCATGCGCTGAGGTCACTTTGCTATTTTCAGAGCCAATCAAAATAATTTTAGCCGCCTGACGTTTTAGGAAAGCCTGAGTTACGTAACGCTGATATAGCGTTACGGCTGGAAAAGATGCTGAAGCAGGGATTGTGACGAGTGCTGCCATGAGATACCTATGGACAGACACTGGACCTGTTTGCCAAGGTATTTATATTACAGGAGGAAAAAATGTTTATGGTTGCTATGGTGACTAACAGGCATTGCCATATATAGATGTTCTACCTGAAGTTAAAGGCTACGGAGGGTAGGAATTTGGTACCGTGAGAAAACGCATGGTTGCCAACGACCTGCTGTGCTCCCGTTCAGCCAGCTAGAGACGTAAACCACCTCCGCGGCGATCACAATCAGCAGCCGCGCAGCTAAATACGCGGTCCTGTCATCGTATTTACATGTTGGAAGGTTCCCTCCCGTTTCTTTTTCAGACCTCACGCGTCCTCGGTGGGTTTTCCAGGCTCGGTGAGGAATGCGGACTTTTATTGGTGAGAGAGAGTTGCTGGCCAAGATTATTCTGAGCTCGAATCTATTGCGCCAGGGACCAGATGGAATCGTAGGTCCTGACCAGTCCAGCTGGCTCCTAATGTATGTGAGATAAACATACCTTAATGAGCCTCTTGCCAGGCAAAAGTATTTTCTTTACTACTCCCTTCCACCTCTGGGTTTTACCATAGCTAAAGGATCATTTTTCCGTCTATGTAAATGGGAAAAAATGCTCGCGCACACACAGACATAGTTGGATGTCGGAAATGTTAACGGATGTAAGATGGCGATCCTTCTCCCCTGGGATAACAACTGAATTCTGAGAGGGGACACAGGTTTATTCCATGACTGAGATACGTGCCGAGAGAGAACATCTAATCCAATAGAACAAATGGATATTCATTGTGGGCGGCAGGATGGGTGAAGGCCAGGGTGGGGTGGGGGGCAATGGGGTGTCCAACTTGTATCCGACACGATACCCTTCAGCGTGATGAATAGGCTCCTTATTCTGCTTATCTATTTATTTATTCGCTTATAAATATCTTTCCCACCCTCTTATTAGGCACGATCTGGACTTAAATATACACGCGGTGCATGAGGCAGGGTGGTGAGTCACCTGCAAGGAGCCACCAGAGCCCATCGCCAACTGAATGGCGGTTCAGTGAGTCTTATTAGAAATGACACCCGGTTCTGAGACACAAAGAAACGGGTCCGATTGCACTGGGGCCTCGACTAAACCGAACGGCATGAATAGGTAATCTAAAGGTGAATGGTGAAGTGTGTCAGCCCTTTAGATGTGAGTATTAGTATTATTAATACCAGTGATGGGCGGTACCGCCGCTACATGTAGCGAAGCTATTAGTTTAACTACATTTTCTAGTAGCTTGCCTGTAGCGTCGCTGATTTCTGAAT